>CM076572.1:85777661-86140633 GCA_034641835.2 Pinus albicaulis
CCCTTTACTATATGCAAATGTATAATGGTAAGCCACAAAAAGTGAATTGAGAAAGAATCTCCAATAGTGTATTGACACCATAACAAAGAATCTATCTTTCCTATTTTCTTACACCTAAACTTAATGTTTCCAATTTATGAGACCAACAATATGTATAGCATATTGATAACTTCCTTTGTTAATGAGAACATGTGCAAACCTCATTTTAATGATTTGTAAGCCATAGGTTTGAGAAGTTGACAAAAATATTTATATGTCTATTCAAAATTTAAGATGTGATATTAAGTTAGACATTATAAGGTTTGAATTTTTAGGTTTCTTGTTTTTTAAATATTATTGTTAACCTAAATACTATTAAAAAATAAAAATAAATATTATGTAAAAAGTAAAGGAAGTATATCAATCATTTTCATTATATATATAAACTCAAAATTGCAAAAATATATAAAAAAACACAATAATATATTGATCTTTCCCTAAATAATACATAAATCAAAATGAAATAACATCTTATTATCAAAATCACAAAGTATATATATATATGAATGATAATTATTCACTTGTATTGTGCAAAGAATATACTAATATCTTCAAGTTATGATCCAATATTTGAAGGATATTTTTTTAATAATATAGAAAAATAAATAAATATTTTTAAAATAAATAAATAAATACTAATTATATATAGAAATACTATATATATATATATATATATATATATATATATATATATATATATATATATATATATATATATATATATATATATATATATAATTATAATTATAATTTTAAATGAATGGTACTTTTCATATGTTTGAAAATAATATAACCAAAAAAAAAATTTAATATTTGAAAATAACATAACCAAAATATATAAATAAATATTCAATTTTTAACTTTAAAATCAATGAAAAAATCTAAAATCTTAAAATATTCATATAATGTGAAATAGCAATTTTGGAAAAAAAATTTTAAAAAATTATTAATGAAAATTTTCTCATATTTAAATATACATTTATTTTTCTATTTAAAAAATATTTTATTATTATTATTTTACTATTTAAATTAAATTAATATTTTAAAATTTATTTTACAATTATACTTTTGATGTAATTGAATAAATAAATAAATATTTTTAAAATAAATAAATAAATACTAATTATATAAATAAATACTAAATAAATTATATATATATATATATATATATATATATATATTATTAAAAAAATATCCTTCAAATATTGGATCATAACTTGAAGATATTAGTATATTTTTTGACACAATATAATGTCAAGTGAATAATTATCATTCATATATATATATAAATGAATGGTACTTTTGATAGGTTTAAAAATAATATAACCAAAAAAAAATATTTAATATTTGAAAATAACATAACCAAAATATATAAATAAATATTTAATTTTTAACTTTAAAATTAATGAAAAAATCTAACATCTTAAAATATTCATATAATGTGCAACATCAATTTTGGAAAAAAATTAAAAAAAAATTATTAATGAAAATTTTCTCATATTTAAATATACATCTATTTTTCTATTTAAAAAATATTTTATTATTATTTTTTCACTATTTAAATTAAATTAATATTTTAAAATTTATTTTACAATTATACTTTTGATGTAATTGAAAATTTCAAAAACATTTACATAATTTTTAACATTTCAATAGCTCACTCTAAAAGTAGCATGAGTAGGAAAGCCAATAGCTCACTCTAAAAGAAGCATGAGTAGGAAAGCCAAGAATTAGGTTTAAGCGAGAACAAGGACATGACCAATATTAATAGTTATAGGTTTTTGGGTGATTCATGGGTTTTAATGATGGTACATAGTTATTAGATAAAACATCACCCATATATAATAAAATGCTAACTATCCACCTTATTCTCTATCATATATATTACAGATATATCTATGTAATATACTCGCTAAGATTTTGAGTGACTCATGGATTTTAATGATAAAACATAACCCATATATAAACGCTAACTACCCACCTTATTCTATATCATATATATTACGGATATATCTATATAATAGACTGCCTAACAGAGTATTGGCATGGGTCTCAATTTACGGGGAGCCCAAAAACGTCTAACATCTTAATAGATAAGTAAGTTTTTTCAATGGGCATGGAAATGATAAAATCAAAACATTTACATAATGTTCAATGTTTCACATTTAAGTATCAATGAATATAATACGATACGAAATCAGCATGCATTTAAAAAGAGGCAATATTAAAATATAGGGAGGATACATGCTTTTACATTGCATGTAGTCAACCAAATAATGTATAATAAAATTATGTGGAGAATACATGCTTTTGAGAGATATTTTGTAGTCTACCATATAAAGTAAAGCTGAAGTAGCACGGTTCATGTGTTGGATCTTGCTATTTGTGTTTTGTTTTTTTAATGGGTTTTAGTTTTCTTAATATATTTTAAAATTTAATTTAGGAAAAGGTATTTTATAATTTAATTAGGGAAAGATGTTATTACACAACATTATATTTAAAAATAATAAAATAATATTTATATTAACAAATTAAAAAATTCAAGGGGTTGGATCTAAGGGTGAAAAGTTAGGAGTTTTTCACCATTGAATAAGGTTCAATTCCCATGAGGACTCAATCTCTATTTATGGGGGCACCTTGAGGTAGTGGTCGAACATGTGCTTTCGCTCAGAGATCATATTAAATGGTTTCATGACTAGTGCAAATATAAGTGGACCAAAGTCTAGCCCCATGTCCTTTTAAAAAATTGTCTTTGGAAAAAACCCTACCCTACCATGCCACTGACTTTCCCATTGTTGATGATGTTTCTGCAATTCCTGCTACCATAGCGAATAGTGTAGAAGGGAATGGGTCTCCCCCATATAAAAAGTTACTACAATGGACCATTGCTATGATCAATCAACTAATCCTTGCCCTAATGAGGTTGCAAAAAAATCCATGTTCATGTCAACAACAAAGATCCTCAAGGTAGGCTTCAACCAACCAAAGATCTCTAGGACGATGCCTTCCAAAAGCAGCCATAGCCAAATTTTGAGGTGCATTCCATTCATATTGGGGAGTACATTAAATACATGAGAGATCATGTTTTAATCAGACAATTCCTGGGCATTATTGGGTATGTGTTATATTCTTTCCATGACTAATCACGCGTGGGGGGGTGATAGTCCTCCCTTTGTGCTGGGCACAACGAGGGGGTCAGAGGGGGGGCGGTAGCCCCATCGGGCGGCGGCGCCCGTAATTTTTTGGTCCTTAATTTCCACTGGGCGGTCTACACCCATGGTTTTGGGCATAGTTTTGCACATGGTTTTGGGGTTCGATGGTTTTCGGCCCCTGGTATTTTGTAGATCCGGTCAAGGGAACTACGGTTATGTTCTAATCCAGGGTTAATGGATTGGGGTTTATGTATGCTTCGGCATATATATATATATATATATATATATATATATATATATATATATATATATATATATATATATGTGTGTGTGTGTGTGTGTGTGTGTGTGTGTGTGTGTGTGTGTGTGTGTGTGTGTGTGTGTTGTAACAGTAAAAGGAAAATAATGAAATATCAAGCTGGTCATCCTGATTTGGGATCCAGGGGAAAATCTCTGTGTTTATCTGTTTTATGTTTTATGATCTCGCTATTGTTTATTTTCTATTATAATATTCGTGTATAGATAATTTATGTTCAGGGTTAAAACCTACATTTGGTATCAAAGCTGTTTTGGCTTCAAGGGGACGCCTTTGTTGCTGAGGGTTTTTTTCTCAGACTTGAGGTAGACCCTGTTCAGTGGGAGATCTGCGGGATCGATTCTTGCAATGAAAGAAGATGGCGAGCGGCAGAAAGATAGAGATCGAGAAATTTAATGGTCAGAGTTTTGAGTTGTGGAAGCTCAAGATGGAGGATCTGCTGGTGGATAAAGATCATTGGATCCTGGTAGATCCAGGTACTAAACCAACGACAATGTCAGATGAAGACTGGAAGAAATTGGATCAGAAGGCTAAGAGCACAATACGGTTGTGTGTCTCAGATTTAGTATTGTTGAATGTATTTGGGGAAGCTACGACGAAGAATTTGTGGAAAAAACCTGGGACTTTGTACCAATCTAAGTCTCTGGTGAATAAGTTGTTCCTGTGGAAAAAGTTGTATAACCTGAGGATGAAGGATGGAGACTCAGTGACAGAGCATCTGAATGCCTTCAATACTGTGGTAAGCTAGCTATCATCTGTTGATATTAAAATCTCAGATGAAGATAAGTGCATCAGTTTGTTGTGTTCATTACCAGACTCATGGAACAATCTGGTTATTGCAATAGGTAGCAATACAACTACCTTGAATTTTGATGACATTGTCTCAGCCTTGTTGTCGGAGGAAATGAGATGGAGAAATATGGAGGGCCAGAATGGAGATGCCTTATCTGTACGAGGAAGGTCCCAAAACAAAAACAAGAATAAGGTTTCGAGTGGGAGATCCAAATCTAGAGGGAGATCTAAATCTCCTGGAAAGTTTGTAAAGGTATGTTGGAAATGCGGAAAGGAAGGGCACTACAAAAAGGACTGCAGATCTAAAGCTCCTGAGAAAGGAAAGGGATCTGATGATGCTCCTTCTGCAGAGGCAAAAACCACCTCAGATGAAGGTGGGGATGTGTATTTTGCTTCTTCTTCAAATACACATGTAGATCATGAGTCATGGTTGATTGACTCAGGTGCATCCTTTCACTTCACTCCCCATAGGGAGTGGTTTTGCGAGTATGAGAAATATGATGGTGGTGATGTCTTCCTAGGGGATGATAGCAAGGCCAGAATCGTCGGACGTGGAAAGGTCAAGTTGAAGCTACAAGGTGGAAGGATTAGAACACTTCTTAGTGTTCTGCATATTCCTGCATTGGCTAGAAATCTGATTTCTGTAAGCAATATGGATGATGCAAGTGTAAAAACAGTGTTCGAGAAAGATGCCTGCAAGATGGTTCGAGGAGCATTGGTATTAATGCAGGGATTTCGGACTGGAACTCTGTACAAGCTACAATGTAGCACTATTATTGATGGGTGTAACAGTTTTGTTGTTCCTGAAAGTGCAGCAGAAAGCCTAGTTGTCTCTAGAGAAAAGACCATGCTATGGCATCAAAGGCTTAGACATATTGGAGAGAAGGGCCTTCAGATACTGCATAGAAATGGTATGGTAGAAGGTATGTCTAATTGCTCTCTGGATTTCGATTTCTGTGAACGTTGTGTATATGGGAAGCAGAATCGGGTGAGTTTTCCTTCTGGTGCTAAGAGGGCGAACAAGATATTAGAACTTGTGCACAGTTATGTGTTTAGACTTGTGTCAGTTCCATCACTGGGAAAGTCTGTGTACTATGTTTCATTCATAGATGAATTCTAAAGGAATACATGGATATATTTCTTGAGGAAGAAATCTAAAGTCTTTGACAGATTTAAAGAATTTAAGGCTCTGCTGGAAAACCAGATAGAGAAGAAGATAAAGGCACTAAGGACAGATAATGGTGGGGAGTTCTGCAAGAAGGAATTTGAAGAGTTCTGTAAGAAGTGTGGTATAGCACGGCAGAAGACTACTCCATACACACCTCAACAAAATGGAGTTGTAGAAAGAATGAATAGAACACTGATGGAAAAGGCAAGAAGCATGCTCAATGGTACCGGGTTAGGACAAGAATTTTGGGCAGAGGCAGTGGAGACTGCATGTTACTTAGTTAACAGATCACCTTCATCAGCGTTGGAGGATAAGACCCCACATGAGGTATGGACTGGTAAGAAACCCTCTCTTTCACATCTAAGAGTATTTGGATGTGATGCATATGTACATGTTCCAAAGGAGAAAAGGACCAAGTTGGATAATAAATCTGAAAGGTGCATCTTTATTGGGTATAAGGATGGTTTAAAAGGTTACAAGCTTTGGAACCCAGAAACAAGGAAGGTTGTGTACAGCAGAGATGTGGTGTTTAGAGAGGTGAAAGATGTTGTTAAACATGAAATCATACCAAAGGAACCTGAGAAGATAGAGTTTGAGCTAAAGGAGGATGAATCAGACTCTACAACAGAAGAAGATTCGGAAGAGGAAGAGCCACAAACTCCAGCTTTGAGAAGATCAGTTCGGGAAAGAAGGCAACCAAAAAGGTATAGTCCATCTGCTTTCTGTTCAGGTTTTGCCTTAACTATAACTTATGATGAACCCAGAACTGTCAGGGAGGCAGTAGATTCAGAGGATGGAAAACTCTGGAAGGAGGCCATGGTTGATGAAATGGCATCCTTGCACAAAAAAGATGCATGGGATCTGGTGGAGTTGCCGGCTGGAAGGAAGCCCATTGGGAGCAAATGGGTGTTTAAGAAGAAGATGAATGTAGAAGGCAAGGTGGAGAAATAAAAAGCTCGGTTGGTAGCAAAAGGTTATTCCCAGGTGCCGGGAATTGATTTTGGTGATATTTTTTCTCCTGTTGCCAAAGTTACTTATATTAGATTACTTTTATCTGTTGCTGCTGCATTTGATTTTGAGATAGAACAGATGGATGTGAAGACAACATTTCTTCACGGGGATCTAGAAGAGGAGATCTACATGAAGCAACCTGAAGGCTTTATGGTGAAGGGTAAGAAAAAACTGGTATGCAGGTTGAAGAAGTCTCTGTATGGGTTAAAACAGTCACCAAGGATGTGGTATCAGAAATTTGATACCTATATACGGGGACTTGGCTTCACCGGAAGCAAGGAGGATCACTGTGTTTATTTTAAATTAATTGGTGACCATGTTATTTATTTGGTCTTGTATGTGGATGATATGTTGTTGATTGGAAATGACAAAGAAATTATCCAAGATTTGAAGACCCAACTGTTCTCCAAAATTGACATGAAGGATCTTGGTGCTGCAAACTATATTTTGGGCATGGAAATTAAGAGAGATCGGGCAAAGAGGAAGCTCTGGTTAAACCAGAGGAAGTATGTCGAGACTATATTGCAAAGGTTCAATATGCAGGATAGTAAACCGGTGAGTGTTCCTATTCCTGTAGGTGCAAAGTTGTCTGCTGAACAGTGTCCCAAGACACAAGAAGAAGAGGAGGATATGTCCCGTGTTCCATATGCAAGTGCGGTGGGTAGCCTGATGTATGCAATGGTCTGTACTAGACCAGACATTGCACATGCAGTGGGAGTATTGAGCAGGTTTATGTCAAACCCAGGGAAGGAGCATTGGACAGCAGTGAAGCGGGTTTTCAGATATTTACGTGGCACTAGTGATTATGGTTTGTGCTACCATGGAAGACCAGGATTGGAAAGAATGTTGGACATTTGTGGTTTTGTGGATGCAGACTGGGCTGGAGATCTGGACCAAAGAAGATCTACAAGTGGGTATGTGTTTAGCCTATTTGGAGGCGCAGTCAGTTGGATGAGTAAAAGACAGTCTGTAGTGGCTCTTTCAACTACAGAGGCAGAATACATAGCAGCCACTCATGCAAGCAAGGAATCAGTTTGGTTGCAGAGATTGTGTTGAAATATGGGGTTGGTACAACAAGCCATAAGGATAGACTGTGATAGCCAAAGTGCAATTTTCTTGGCTAAGAACCATGCTTATCATTCAAAGACAAAGCACATTGATGTTCAATATCACTTTGTTAGAGATATGGTTGAGGCTAAAAGGGTGTTGCTGGTAAAGGTGGACACTTTGAAGAATGTTGCAGATGCATTGACGAAGTCTGTGAGCACTCAAAAGTTCTCTTGGTGTAGAGAAACAATGGGTGTTGAAGAATTGGGCCAATGACTAAGATCTCTTGTGGCCCCTTGCGGAAAGAAAACAACAAGTGGGAGAATGTTGGGTATGTGTTATATTCTTTCCATGACTAATCACTCGCGAGGGGGCGATAGCCCCCCCTGTCAGGGTCCAAGGCAGCACCTCGGCGAAATTTTTTTGGTCCTTAATTTCCGGTGGGCGGTTCACACCCATGGTTTTGTGCATGGTTTGCACATGGTTTTGGGGTATGATGGTTTTCCGCCCCTGGTATTTTTGTAGATCTGGTCAAGGGAAATACAGTTATGTTCTACTCCAGGGTTAATGGATTGGGTTTTATGTATGCTTCGGCATGTATATATATGTGTTGTAACACTAAAAGGAAAATAATTAAATATCAAGCTGGTCGTCCTGATTTGGGATCCAGGGGAAAATATCTGTGTTTATCTGTTTTATGTTTTATGCTCTCGCTATTTTTTATTTTCTGTTATAAGATTTGTGTATAGATCATTTCTATTCAGGGTTAAAACCTACAGGCATTTGGCCCTCAGATAAAACCTTCACCTACTCGATTCAACACAACTGAGATAGGTCAAATTCGAACTAGGGACAAAACACATTTTCACCATTATCTTTATCAGTGTGGAAGATTGTATAACAGTTTTAAAAATTGGCCCATACTTCTTCAACTATGTAGGATTATATCTTAGGTTTTGGAGAAAGAGATTTGGTCCAAATAAAGAGGATTTTACAACAACCACAATTTGTATCCGCATGTACTCCTTTCCTAAAGAATTTTGGGATTGAGAAATATTAGCAGGCATTGGAAATGCTCTGGGTTGTTTTGTCAAAGTCACAAAAGCCACTAAAAAAGCCTAGATATGTATCTTATGCTCACATGTGTACATATGAATATCTCAGAGCCCCTTCTTGAGTCAATTGTTATATAATATCAAGACAAACTCTGGAAGCAAACCTTGGACTATGAACACATTCCATTTAGTTGTCATATATGTCACGAATGTGGGCATCTCTATAGAAATTTCCCCATGATGGTTCCTCATACCTTTCCATATCAAGGCCAAGAAGCAAATTAGGATGGCTTTTCTATACTGATTAATCATCACTATGGACCCAAGTCTTCACTCTAGCAGACACACTCTCAAAAAATCCCTGGTACTAACAACAAATTTGAACCACTTGCATATATCAAATCCCCGGACCTTCCTCTGAACCAATCCCCCCAAGAGATAGACATGCCTGATAAGAAACCCCAAAAAATTCTCTGAGGTTCCTCTTGTTACCTCCTCACAACCCATGAATTCGAATCTTTAAGAACCCTTAATGAAACATTATAAGTTACCACATAATAATGGTGGAATTGAAGAAATGGATTTGGAAACTATTAACCTACCAAACATTGCTAGGGCATGTAAATATAAGACCCAAACTTTCTCCCGTAACATCAATTCAAAATAATAAGTAGAGCCATTCTCAAATGAAGGCAACAAGCCCAAAAGCATCAATAGGATAAACCAGTGCCAATCCTTTAGGGGTTCATTTTCAATCTATGAAGGAGGCTATAAAGAAACACAAGGATGACAATAGAAAAGGTCGTACGAAAAATAAACAAATACTGGAAGAACTAGGTGAAATTATTGTCAACTCGGGTAGAATAAATTTGATCTCAAATATTTATTCCTCTACCAACTCATCTCACCATGAAGATAATCTCCTAGAATATTAGATGCCTTAATTTCAAGGGAAATCAAAGGCTTCACAAATAGAAGTGGCTCACATAGCATCCAAACTTCTTGATGATTCAGGAAACTGAAACTTCCTGTGAAGTTGTATTCAAGTTCACATACAAATGGGGTTGAGGATGCCAATCAATGGCTCTTAACACCTAAGGTCAATTCGAAGGTCTTCCTGTCATTTGGAACTCTCAAGAGATATCCATCCTTAACAAGTTTGATTCTTTCGAAATTATCACTATACAATTTTATCTCATAGGATTGTTAGCAACTTGTTTTCTTTCAAACATTTACAACCCTTCATTACCTAGAGACAAGCTACATTTTCTTAACTCCATCAAGCAACTTAGTCTTCTCATCTCCCCAACATATTTTATCGTAAGGGGGATTTTAGCTTTTTTTTTTGTAATCTAGGTAGGACTACATCTTCATCATCATGTCCAATACATATCACCTCCATCAAGACGGGGAATTGAACTGGTGACTTCAGATCAAGGAGTGCCTTAACATAGCACCCAATCAATGTCTATCCAAAACCCTGTGGACAAGGGGGATTTTAGTTTGATAAAATATTTAAGAAGAAAAAAAGGGATGTATTATAAATCTAGAAGTGGAATCCAACCTCTTCTAAGATGTCATGAATTCTTCTCATTGATTTGACCTTATCACCACCATTAACCACTAGTACAAATGGGGTCAAAATACAATGTATATTCGTCAGCTATTTAAATTATTGTCGTTGACTATCTAGCACATTGGATCGAGCTCCTCATCAGTGTTATTGTGTCGAATAGTAGGAGATTTATTATGCGTTAGATATTCGATGGGACATACGTTAAATATCCAACGCTAAAGATGGCCAAAAATGTCTTTAATCATCCGACACTTTGTGGTTAGTTTTACGAAGCCAACATTCATCGGATATGCGACGGATAAAAGTCAGATATTTGCTGCCCTAGATGCCAAAAATGATTTTTAGCATGCGACACTTTGATGTCGGATATTGGACGCCTTATTAGTCTAGTCCAAAGGGATCCAATGGTTTGTTCCATCAGTATGGATTCAAATATATGACGATGGAGCATTGGGTAATCAATGCTATAATAAGTTTGGGAGATGGGAGTGTTTTAGCTCTGACACTTGGTTCCGCTAGTACAACGTTGGATATATGATGTTTTGTATTATCAGTTGAGATTCAAATATTCAATGGTTTCCACTTACCATCAAATATCCGACAGGCTCCTGAGCATTATAAAAAATATAATTTGATCTAGGGCACTCGATCAGATCCAGCCAAAGTTAATCAACAATGTCTTGAAGTCCTACCATTTTGTAATCACCCCACTAAAAATCTAGTAACCAATTGTGTTATTTCACTTTCTTAATTATCATTCCCTAGTACATGATTCCATCTACATAACACCTATCTCTTGCACATGGCCCATAGTCACTCATGCTAATGATATGTGTTTGTAGAAAATTACATCACACATAACACTTTGTTATCTTCCTACCTTGTCCTGCAAATGCATTTCCTTTCCATGCATCATCTTTCTTGAGATAATCATACTATCCACTTTTGCTCTATCTCCCAGGCCACCGATGTAAGGTATAACTCAATCAATATTATTAGCATACCCCATGTATCATTGAAATACATCTCATGCTAAATTCATGAGGAAAAAACCAATGGTATCACATAAGGACATATGTAATAATAGTCACATAAATGATGATATTCCTACAAATGATGGATGGGTGGGAGATGGTAAATGTATTGATACACCCAAGTTCACATGATATGTACCCAAAAAGGATGAAATTAAAAAATAATAACTAGATTTGTTCTCATGCTTGGGGAAGAACTTCATGATAAAATGTCAAAATAACCTACAATTAAATGTCATACAAGCCAAAAATTAAAGAAAATTTGATGAGGGTAAAAGGTAGAGTATCAAACATATAGGATTAGAGTAGGAGTATAAGGGTAGGGTAAAGATGAAATTCACGAGTGCTCATTTAGAAATTGATATGAAGAGGGAGGAAGCCAAGGATTTTATTTAGGACAAAATAAAAAAGGAGGAGATGATACGAAAAATAGAATATGAGAAGAAGATATCACAAGGAAGGTAGGTTTCTAAGGGATGAATAAAAGAAAAGGGAAGAATTGTGTAGGAAAGTAGCCATGGAAGAATTAAGAAGGTATGAGTAGGAATATGCTCACAAAAATGAGGAGGAACCTAAAATAAAATAATGCTAAAAGTAAGAAGAGGACTAAAGTGGGAGACACAAAAAAGGAACCCAATACCCCTATCACACCAATAACAAAATTTTCCAAGGCACACACACCTATTTTCCTCAAGATTGATTGCATAAATGACATCAAGGAGCATGTAGTATCCTTTGATGAGTACTTCTACTCCAGATAGTAGTGAACCATTTTTAGTATATATATGATGTGAATAAATATTGCATCTCATATATACATGTAAATGGTAAATGAAGTGATGATATGTGACCTATCAACCCCAAACCTTAAGAAAAGAGCGTCAAAGATTAATTTAAGGCTTCGTTTCTACCTTAGAGGAGTATATAAAATGAAAGGAATATTCACAAGATGTGGTACTCAAGAAACAAGTTGTGGCCTTGAATAAGAACATGTGATAGAGATGTAGTGGCTTCCTGGCAACCATGTATCCACCATCACAGGCGAAGAATAAATGCAACATACAAAAACTGTAGAGCTACATAATAAGATTATACAAGAGACAATGGAGTAGCATAAAAAGGATCTATCCACATCAAAGGAGTAGTTGGACTGACAAGATATGGAACAAGTAGGATTGAAGGAATTCCAGTACCTTGCTCCATGAAAATTTGATGATCTATGAAAATATTGAAAAAATTTATTTATCTAAATGAGAGTTGATTAACTTCACCATGAAGTGGTAGTCAAATTACAAGGCAACTGGGAATCAAATGGGAATCATGAATATTTTTCTTTGTGATATTCTTGTTTGGAATTTGTCTTGATGATGAATAAAACATGATAATAGTGATGAAGAACTAATATAATATTACAAGAACTTGTCAAAGTTTAAGCTAAATCATAAAAGAAACCTTAACTATATGTTGCCCTAGATTTCTCAACATGGTATCAGAGCTTGGTTCATTTGTATTAGGGTAGGAAGGAGGTTACTACAAGCTTCAAGACATAAAAATAAATTGGTGTTCCTGAGTACCAAATTCCTAGAAGAAAAAGAAACCAAGGTCCAGGCATAAGGCCCTATTCATAGTGATAAGGCCGCAAGCTTGTACAAAGGGAAGAGAAGGTTTTTTTTAAGGCTCTATTATAGGAGCCCAGAAGGAAAAAATTAATAGCCCTGACTAGAAAAAAAGAAATGAAGTCTTGTGTATAGATTCTAAGGACTGAAATTACAATACAAATTCATGTCACCTCGGAAGGTATGAAATTTAGAGCTTTGTGTATCATTGCTTAGATATCAAAATTATATAAAAGTGCTAAGGCGAGCTCCTTGTAGAGAGAAGGGCATAAATTTCAAGGGTTTGAAATCATTTTTAAAGGTCTAAAATTCTTGTGTCATCACAAAGATTCAAGTCTTGTGCAATATTAAAGGATGACTGAATTATTGTGTCTTCATGAAGAGAGACAAATGCCGAGTTATTTGAAGGAATTGTGGACCTACAAAGACACAATGAGGGGTCAAGACTCCCATTGAGAGAAGATGGATACTTGTTCATATTTTTATACACAAAAATACCCTATACTAAATTTTGGAAGGTTTGTTAGAATAATCTATGTGAAGTATGAATTCTGAACAATGGTGAATAAGACACAATTCTGAGCATATATATAAGTAGGTCGAGATTCCTCAGTGACAAAGGAAGCCGAATTTTGGAATAAACTTAAGTGATTGTTTTATAGAATAATGTATCAATTATTAACAAGAAGCCTCTTGGGAATTATGAACACACATAACATAACTCTATAGTAAGCCTGTTTAAAGCACATCTACATCTCTTGGAATGAAGTCCTAGACTAAGTGTCTAGTATACCAAAGAAAGGTACAGTTGTTCGAGATAAAAAGTCAATAAAAGGAGATTGTTGTGAAAAACATATAACCTCATATCCTTGAAAACATCCACTATAGAAGAAGTATATGCATCTTTTTCAGCAAGGAGTAGTCTTTATAAGAGCGTGAAGTATATCCTATATTGAAAGGATCATTGTCATCATCATATTGAAGAAGAAGACATATGGTTGGATAGTTGCACTCTTATTTGGCTCAAAAACTTGTTGGAAAGCATCCAGTCTCTTAGACAAGAAATGACGAGTCTTTATAATGACTTGTAGTAGCTATCCTAAAGAGAAGTAAAAAGTTATTCACTCTTGAAAGTGGTTATAAGAGCATGACATCCAGTAACAAGCATGGTAAAGACCTCTATGTTAATGAAGGGTAGAGTTATGTAATTGTAAAGTATGCATATTCTTTTGTTAAGAATCTAACATATTTTTTTAAGACTGAGTTGGTTATATGGTTCTAGGGTTTATAGTTTCCATTGTTTTAATATCTAGGATTTTAAAACACATATGGTACATGAGAAAGCCTAGCCATATGAAAACCCTAACCATAACTTGCTTATTCCCTCATAGAAACCCTAAGCCTTGATTTATAGGGTTTGTAGGTAGTCTAGGGTGTATAATAAACCCTAATGATGATTGATGAGGATGATAATTTGATTCTTACTAGATTTATGGTTTTTACTTGAAAACCCTAGGATTTAATCCTTTAAAATCCATGAGAACCATAGATTAACATATTTATATAATTATTTGGTTATCACATGTGTTTCTTGGTAGTACATGTCAATAAACATTGTAGGTGCATCATAAAGAAAGAAAAGGAAGATGGATAAGTAAGGAAAATCCTATGTTTTTCTAAGTATGATGCTAGGAGGGAACTGCAAGGACCATAAAAATGGTAACTTGATAATCAATTTGGATCCTTGGGAACTCAAATTCGTAAAGTATGATTCATGTGAAGATTGTCCAGGTGAATGTGGTTATGAAGATCATCATTATAAGTTGGTTTTAGCAACGTACATAACAACATATATTTCATTGTACAATAGTCCAGTACATTTTAGCAGTCATGTAGCAAGTAGTAAAGAAGTTCATGTAACAACTGGTTGAAGGTTAGAAGGGACCACTCAAACATATTCTAATGCATGATTTCATGGAAGGACTTATTCGCCTAGTAGAACAAGGACCATGATAATATTGTAAAAAATTTTGGAGTAAGTTTCCTATAAGCTTGTTGGTAAATTTGTAGCATGATAAAATCTCATCTTCAAGATGAGGAGTAGGAAGACTAGACAACTAGATGATATGATAGGTATACTTGTTTTATATTTCTTTTTTGATTTAGTGAGCCTATGTTTTTTAGTTTGCAGGAAGAGAAGGTTGCAGAAATATGCCTGGTTGCACTAGCATGCTATGATTTAGACTTGTTTGGGCTCTTCTGATTGGAAAACATGATAATAATAGTCAAGTTCTAATATGGTCTCATATGAAAGACTGGTAACTCAGTAAAAAATAAAAAAACCGTAACAAGATGGCGTGATGACTCCTCTTTCCTGATGATTAAGTGTGTGGAGGATGACCATGTCGAAGGATGTTGGTGAAGACAAGAGATGACATCTTTTGAAATATCTATTATGATCTGATGACTCTGATATTTGATGGTTCAATATGTCTTTGCTACCTGAGAAAAAGCATTGTAGGAAGATATGTGATATGATTATGACTCAATTGCATGAATTCAGTAGATGAATTTGGCACATGGGCCATGTTAATTTTTCATAGGGCTAAATTGTTCATTTCTTTGATAGTTTCATTTCTTAAATAACATGATAAGTTCACCCCATATCATTATATCATTATTCAGATCTATATTATTAACCATCAACAGATGCAACTATGTAAAAATAATAATAACATCATCATATATGCAGTGGAACATAAAGGAACAAATGGAAGAAAATCACACACATATAGACACCAGGATTGGTCCGAGACCTGGGAAAAACCCACTATGGGGAAAAAACCTTGCAAATTCGTCTTCTTAGATCATCATCAAATTATTTAGAAAACAAGAGTACAATGATCCATTAATCCATATCTTCATAATGCAGTAAAACAACTAGCACATGCATAATATAACCACGAACATACTTCTATCGAGGTATCCTGATTCTAAGAACTGTAATGCATTGTCACTGCATGTAGCATATTGTTGAATATTTTTGTCACTGAGTGAAAACTTCAGAGAACTGTAAATGCATCTTTGAGGGTCTGGTCTACAGTAGAAATATACCGAACAAATCTACAGATCTGCAGATCTACAACATCAAGAAAAACTGAACCAATATATCACCAAATCCAACTGATATCAACTATCAAAACCGAAATCTGAATCGAGGAGGCTATCAAATATTGATCACAAAAATTTGTGACTGAGTGGATTAAGTCTGGAAGCACTGCAAAAGCAACTGAATATGACCTAACTCAGATTTTCTCAGAAAAACCCTTAGCTGCGACCTCAAGATGTTGTGCCCACAACTATAGCTCCCTTGCCACTGGCAGGACACACTGTGCCTGTGGCTCTGGCTCGGATCAGCCTGATCTGGCCTCAGAACCCTAGCCGCCACCTTGTCATGCTTTGCCCACGGCTATGGAAGCTCGGACGCTACCTTGGCATACTGTGCCCGCGGCTCTAGCCCAATTTCAATAGTTTTGTGCCTACAACTATGGCCCAGAAGCCCTAGTTTAGTGCGAGTCTCTGGCCTATGATTTTGTATAGTGCACGAGCTTCTTCCCTCAAACCTGTGCGAACCAAAACATAATATACGAACTTAGACAAAGAGTGCAAGAATAAAATATCATGAGCGAATATGTGAGAATGAGCTTGAGGTTGCTTCTATTTATAGCTTTTGTGAGTGACCGCTTGGGGTTTTGACTAAATCCACATGTGTTGAGGCCGACCCATTCCATTTCATTAATAAATAAAATAATTCATAATTTAACTTCCGCTTAACCGATTGGGGTGATATATAGGTTGATTTTGGTCCTCTCAAAAAGAGGAATCTAATGCAATTATAATATTGACCAACTAAGCTGTCAGAAGTGAAATTTAACCACAATTTCATAATTTTAACACTCCCTCTCAATCAAGGAGAATTCCACCTACCAATATTTGTTCATCGATCAATATTCCATTTTGGTATCTTCGTGCATCATCATGTATCATCATTGATCATATCTGTCATGTAGTCATTATGTTGTGAACCTTTCTCTTAAAAAATGTCAATTTGCTTGACATGCTTATTCTTGCTTATCGCTTGATTGTTCCTACTCGTATGCTTAACATTATCAGATCTAGAAGAAAAATAATTTCTCATTGGACGGGAGCTTAGAATATCACCCTTCATCCATTAGAATATCATTCAGAATCTCTACCAGCGGACTACTACCATGAATATCATCATCAATCATCATCGTAGAGCATATCGTCAAGGAGCACACCTCAACCTATAACCACATCGAGGAGCACATATCAACTCGAAATATCATGGGGGAGCTATACCTCTACAACATAATATATATGAATAGGATATCCATCCATGCAAGGGAGCCCATCTCAACCCTGGTATCACATCAAGGAACTCAATCTCAACCTGGAACCACATAAGTTTATCTCAACCGATCCTATTGCCTATTGATATTCCAATTAATGACCCTGAATAGTCATGTGGTAGAACACCTACATCATATTCAAATTGGGTTATACACCCCAAGTAAACTCTCAACTCATTGACCAAACGAGAAGTGGTATTCACAGCAAGCCATGCTTGTGGGTATGATGCCAACTAGGGTATACTATGCAAAGACCAAGCAGGGGAGCAACATTCTCTAGCCCTATGAAGATAGGGGAGAAACATCCCTAACCTTATGGGTAACAGAAAGGGAAGTACCCTATTTTCTAGAGATCCCTCAACCCTAGGATCCCTCCATCTCAATTCCTCATCGTGGGAGCTCAGACAGAGAGGAAGATTTTTCTCAGTGTCCTCGATCAGCATTGCTCTAATCATACTCATATCTAGTATCTTATTTTCTCAATAATAACTGATTCTTTTTGATACATGAAATAAAATCAAATGTTATGTTAGAACATACATAATCATGTAAATCAAAACAAGATACCATAACAATCCTCCCCCTCACAAAGTTGTCAATCACAAATGGATACCATAATCATCCTCCCTCTCAAGTAGATGCCAATCACAAGCCTAAGCTTGTCTTGAATAGATTCACTGTCTCAATGTAAGAATATTTGTCCCAACTATGTATATATATGTGATTCTATGTCATCACAATGTATCCATTTCATATCCATATCATGCTCAGAAAACTCTCTAAGAAGCTTCTACATCCTGCCTCATACCTAGCCATGTTAACAACATTGTACCCAACCTCGGTTGTGATATGTACCTTTCATCTAAGATATCATAGCCGATCTAATATTAAGGTAGTATCCAACTATGCTAATCAATAATAATCCCAAAAATCATCAGTTCATTCATGCAACTACATATCATGGGACAAATATCTCAACCTTTAAAAGTAGAACGTTTCATGCAGATATTTTAAAACGATGTTTGGTGGTAATTATGAATGAAGAAACTCAATCATGAATTTAATCTTTTCTGATACACATGATATACAGATGGATTTTCAAAATGGAACATCAATGATTCAATCAACTATCAGATGCCATGTCAAGTTGAAAAACATTTGAACTTTAACCTAGAGAGTCCAAGGATTTACATTTCCATTACACGAAGATATTTTATCAACATATTTGCAACATAGGATTTCTTTCCCAAATTCCAGAAATTGATTCATCATGCCATGAAACATCATTACAAGATTCATAAGCCATCTCCCTCTTACTTAGATTGTCAGAGTCTCATCACTTGTCAAGGGTAGATTATCAATATGTAAAACCAAATCCAGAATCAAAATCAAAGCCATATTAACTCAACTTCATGAGATAACAATCAAGTATGGACGAATCTGAATCGGGGAGCTTGCATCATGCAATAGCCTTTGCAAGCATAATTCCTTACCAAGTCAATGTAATTAGCCTTACATAAATCAATGTTGTGTCAACAAAATAATCTCATTAGAGTTTAGAAGCTAGAAAAAAATCATTATCAAAGACATTGATGTCATCGTATCAATTCTTTCAACTAGGTGATAGGTAGAGCTCATATCAAGTCTTGACTTCATTTACTGTCAAGCCATCAAGTCTGTCATTTAACATGCTATTACAAGCCATTTTCATCACTACATGAAAGTGAATACATCAAGGTTAAGTTATCCATGTTACATCTTCATACTAAGTCACAACAACCATTGCGCTAGGAACAAGGAGGCCAATACAAAACCATAATTATGAATACTCACATAATACACTGAAGGTCACTATGCCCACATAGAACTGTCATCAAGGAAAATAAACAATCAACATATCAAGTCCAAATAGATAGATCTATAATCCAAATACATGTCTCAATCATGAATTCAAAGTTCTAAAAAATCATGTCAAAGTTCCTAACATAGCTCATCTATATCAATCAACCAAAACATGTAGCACAATCTTCAAACATAATGGCATATTCATATGAATGTCTCGGTCACCCAAAAACACAAGTTTGATTCAAACATACGAACTTTTCCTGATGATAGATCTTGCTATCAACAACACATCTACAGAACTGACATCTTCCAGGTGTCCATCGGATTTCATGCCTAATCCTTTATTTACTTTGATTAGAAATTTAACCCGAAGACTTCAAAAATCAAATTATAATGGTAGGACATGTCAGATATCCCTTGATTTAGAGTATAGATTTATTTCATCTACAAAACTTCAATTCTATGTCTAGCAGGCATAGTCGCATATATGGGCCTTCCTTTGTGCGAGTGAGGCTTAGACCTCTATTATAGATCAACAATTTCAGATACCCATAAATCATAGAAGAGCATGTAATTTCATTTTCATTCATGAAATAAACATGTATTTACTGAATTCATGCAACAAAAAACATGTTAGATCATAAACACATATCTATCATGATCATCAACATCATGTCATCAATATTTCATTAAGGGTTGGAATTGAAAGATCAGGGAAGTAAGCATATGTAACAACACAATATTATGAACCCAATAACAATACATCAAGTTAGAGCATTTCATTTCACCATATGCCATAACCACAAGTAGTAGGAGATCTAGAACATCAATCTCACAGATATGCCTCTATTATCATGGTCATAAATACCATGCTTTTCATGATCAATAGGAGAAATTTAGGTTATTCAATAAACCAACAGAGTGCAATCTCTCTTTCCATGAGCTTTCATCATGCCTATCACAAGAATTGTCAATACCATATCCATGAGGTAACCTTCTATAAGAGATACAACATGTCTTATGCATATCAAGAGTCAAGAGTACCATTTAATAGAGTCAGGATCATGATTTCAAAACAATAGAATTTATCTAAACATCATGTTATGCCATTATAACCAAGATCAACAATAAATAGCCTTGCAAAATCAAGAATATCATCTTTATCAAAATATTCAATACTAGGTGCACCATTCCATCATAGGAAACATAAATCCCAATCACTTTCATATGCATGCATGAGCCATTTGAAAAGGAGACATACATTCTCATCATACCATAGGGCTTACCTAGCCATCTAATGTTATATATGAAACATAACATTAAAAAACTATACCATGCATACCTTATAGTATCAAATACCTGTGCACCTTCACATAGGAAGCTTGTCACCTTTTTCGTCAGGTGCCTCTTTACCTCTTCCATATCTAGCCGTATTTCCTGTATTTCAAAAAATCCTCAATAGGGATCCACTCATCACATCTCATCAAGGAGGTTAGAAATATCTAGGTACTCAAATATACATGTAGTAGGTGTAGGCAATTATCAACAATCATAATAGTCTAACAAAGAGTAAAGTCATAAGTCAAGGAATAATTATCTTTAATGAGAGAATATCCTCTTCCTCTTGAACCAACCTTCAAGAGCCATCCATAGCAGTGTTTCCTTCAATCAAATTTATCAACAACTAGGTCATATAGGGCTTCATCAAATCAGTCCCAAGTGCTTGAGAAAATATATCATGCTAAGGTTGCATACATCGATCCATAAACAAGGGTTTCTGTTAGTATGAATTCTTCGTCGAAGTGTACGAAAAAGAACCACTTTAGCTACGCATAACTAATAGCCCTAACAACAATAGAGGTTGCCAAACATCTTTAGATCTGCGATTAGTAGTTAAAACGCTGCAACAAACAGATCTATAAATGGAAAGACATTAAGCAGTAAAGTAAAGAGTTTGCTCCATGCATCCAACAGACAAGACAAGAACACGATTTTTGAATGAATTTTTATATTACAGGGCACCTGGGAGGAAACAAGAAGGTGTATCCGGATCTCCTCAATGGGATGGGTTCTTTGTAGTCCTCAGCACTTCAGATCTAAGCTTTCTCTCTCTTGTAGATGTAGAAAACCCAATGTAGAAGGTAGAGCTCAATGGGAGCAACAATGGCAGAAAATGAGACCGAGTGTATAGATCCAGAGTGATCTAGTATGCAACAAAAGGTGAAGAATGAAGGGGAAAAACCTCCTATTTATAACAAAATATTGGGTCATTCTAGATCTTGGTGCATGATTAAAATAATGTTAACCAAATCTAGATCCACCTCTATGGAATATTTTATTATATTTGTTGGAGGGAAAGGGTGTTTGACTTGGGTCAAATCCCTTGATTAGTGAAAAATAAATAAATAAATGATTTATTTATCTTTTTAAGGAAGTGGTTGGGAGACAATCAAATAAATAATGATTTATTTGGTTAATGGTGGGTGATTTGGTCATATTTAACAAGGAATAATATCTAAATAAGATTTAAATAATTATTCCTAGAAAATAACAAGATAACTAAGGGTTTATCTCATTAATTTCTTTGTTTTTGGGTTAAACATGACTGGGAATAATAATTAAATTATGGTTTAATTAATTATTCCATGAGGAAAATCAAACAAATATAGGTTTGTTTAATATTTCCTTTTGGGGTTTCCTATTTTAACATAGTGAAAGTAGTTTTACTTAGGGTAAAACTGGTCTTGCATGGTGTACTTGGGTTCATCTAATGATAAAAGGTTAGATGACCAAAAAATGGTGTAACAGTTTCTCTCAAACCCTTAACATCAAACCTTTATGCAATAACTACCTAGGGTTTTCTTCATACCCTATAATTATTCTAGGTATATACCATCCTTTTATTTCTTCCATCAAAAAGTGTCTCCATGGTGGTGATATCCATGGATTTTATTCAGACCAACTCTAATACCATGTTAATTTTTCATAGGGCTACATTTTTCTTTGCTTTTCTAGTTGCATTTCCTCAATAACATGATAAGTTCACCCCATATCATTATATCATTATGCATATCTATATTATTAACCATATACATATGCAACTATGTAGAAATAACAATAACATCATCATCTATGTGGCAGAACATAAAGGAACAAATGGAAGAAAATCATGCACACATATAGATACTAGTATTGGTATGAGACCAGGGAAAAACACACTATGGGGAAAAACCCTTGCAATTTCTTCTTCTTAGATCGCCATCAAATGATTCAACAAACAAGAGTAAAATAATCCATTGATCTATATATTCATAATGCAGTAAAAAAAATAGCACATGCATAATATAACCATAAACATACTTCTACTGAGGGATCCTAATTTTGAGAACTATAATGCACTATCACTGCATGTAGAATACTATTGGACATTGTTTTCATTAAGTGAAAACTTCAGAGAACTATAGATGCATCTTTGAGGGCCTGATATGTAGTGGAAATATACTGAATATATCTACAGAGCTACAGATCTACAACATTAAGAAACACAGAACCAATAGATCACCAAATCCAACTGTTATCAATTGTCAAAACGTAGATCTAAATCCAGCAGGCTACCAAATACTGATCGCAAACATCTGTGAATGAGCGGATGAAATATGGAAGCACTATGCAAGAAATGTAAGATGAAATAACTCATATTTTCTCTAAAAAACCCTTAGCTGTGACCTCAATACACTGTGCTCATGGCTATAGCTCCCTAGATGCTGGCAAGACACGATGTTCTTATGGCTCTGGCCCGAATTAGCCCAACCTAGCCTTAGAACCCTAGCCACGACCTTGTCACACTATGCCCAAAGATATGGCAGCTTGGACGCTACCTTGCCACAATGTGCCCATGGGTTTGGCTTGATTTCAGTGTTTCTGTGCCTACGGCTATGGCCAAAAATATCTAGTTGAGTGTGAGCCTCTCACCTGTGATTTTGTACCCTGCGCAAGCTTCTTCCGTCGAACTTGTGAAAAAAAAAACAGAATAGATGAATCAAGAAAAAGAGTGCAAGAATAAAATATCATGAGTGAATGTGTGAGAATGAGCTTGAGGTTGCTTCTATTTATAGCTTTTGTGAGGGACCACTTCGGGCTTTAACTACATCCACATGTGTTGAGGTTGACCCATTCCAGTTCATTAATAAATAAAATAATTCATAATTTAAGTTCCACTTCACTGATTGGGGCGATCTATAGGTAGATTTTGGTCCTCTCAAAAGGAGGAATCTAATGAATTTATAGCTATCCAAAGTGGAATTTTACCATAGTTTCATAATTTTAACAGTCCAAAGCAATGTATCAAAACTATGTACACCATTCTAACAAGAAGAAGAACGCTAACATGAAAGGTAGCATGTTGCAAATAAAAGGATGGTCATGTCCTGGAAGATCACTTTCTTTATGTTCAGAGGAAGCTATGTCTAAACTCTATGATGATTGGTTATTGAATATGTGACTGATGAGGATTGATGATATGAAAATTGATGGTGTACCTTGTCTCATTGTTAAGTTGTTTTTAAAGAGGGCTATGTGATGCTCAAAAAGAGAGCTTGAATTTTGCACATGTATTAATGAAGATCCCTGGGATATACTTCCATGATCTCTATTGAAGAAAAAATAGTTGATGGTGGAAACATTTCCATAGTTTAGAGGGAGTTCATTTGTATTCCCTTATGTGTGGGGGAATGAACATATCCTCCTTGATTAAGAGGAAGTGAACGATATAGTTCTGTTCTCCATGCATCATGCACTAGACCATGACTAACAGTTGTAAGTTTTAGTGAAGGCCATGAGGAGAGAATGGGTTTTGGAGGATTGGGTAAGCATCTGAGACTGGTACTCCTTGAGGATTTGGAATCCAAGATAGGAAGTGGTCTTGTGATCGACACTCTTTGAGTATTTGACAGGGTATCCAAGAGAAGAGTGTTCGAAGAGGACATAAATTATTTGAGGATTGGGTATCCAAGATAAGAATATTTATAGAAATATATACCTTGTGAACATCCAAATAGGGTATGTGCCTTGAGAGGTAGTGTGTTTTCCCACGTAAAGCCTCCCAACATTGTTCTCCTATCTTGAGGAGAGAAAGAGTATGTTAATCAAGGCCTTTCTATGTTAACAATGTTGGTTGTGATGAATTTATCATAATGTTTATGGTTACAAGATCGTTTACCAATCTGACTCTTCTTATGAGAAATTTTCAAAGGAAGCATTATCGATGTACCGATATTCAATTATGAATACCTCCCTAGTTAAGAGGGAGTGTTGAAAGTTGTAAATAGTTTCGGTATTATTAATTGTATTTGGCTAATGACATGATGTAATTATTGTTGTACTTATTAAAAGGAATTAAAAAAAAAAAAAAATTCTAAAAGAAAATTATTTATTTTAAGAATGATTTTCTTGCCCATGATTATTGGTCCTAGGTCCAACACCAATTGAGTGCTCTAGGCATTTAGTCTTGATTCAAAGTCAATGTAATGATGTAAAAGACATATTGGGCATTTGTATCAAGAAAGAAATTCTTATTTTGATGCTAAGAAGTGTCTAGAATAACCACCAAGATCAAGTTGGCCAACCCCTTCATGTTAGCCTAGAAGAGGACCTTCCAGTGCTTAAGAAATCTATAAATGGATGACTTCAACCTCACTTGAGAACACATATTTTTCATTCATTGATATTTGACTAAGAATGTGAGTATCCTAGAGGAATACTAGAATACCTGAAAAGGAATAATGAAGGAAAATTCATTGATTTTTGGAGTCCCTCTCTTGTCTAGCTCTCACAGGCGAAGTTTTTGTGGTATCTAGGGTTTCCAAAAGTCTAAGTTTTGCATAATAAGGTTACATAATTCATTTGAGGAGAAAATATATTTATTGATGGCTAGTCTGGTCTTGTTGAGTTGGCCGTGGAAGTCTTTTGGGTTTTCCTTTGTTGAGGTGTTTTCCTTGGATTGGAGCCTATATCTGGTGTTGTCTTCGTGTTCCTGATCTTCTTGTTTGGATTTTGTCTTTATGATGAACAAAACCCGATAATAATGATGAATAACTAATATAATATCACAAGAACTTTTCAAAGTTAAGATAAATAATAAAATAAACCCTAACTATATGTTGCCCTAGATTTCTCAACATAGATGACATGAAAGTGACATGGAAGATAATGTGGCCTTTCTAAGGATTTGTGCTAGGATGTTAGTTCAACAAGGATTAATAGTGTTACTGCTTTTTTTTTTGTTATGTTAATCAGCTATATGTTAGATCTAGGGTCTCTTAGAATACCCATTTTCAATTTAATACTCTATGTTTGGGGGTTTAAGGCTTTTGATTAATTTATCCCCTACTTATACTAAATTTTCAATGTAGAAATAAAATTTTCTTGAAATCAAATGCAACACAAAACTAAATCACACACCTGGTATCCAAGTGCTTTGTGGGATAAATTTGAGTAGTACTTGGATGAGATTTTTCAATGTATATGACTCCAACCCTAGTTAATATTCCAAATATAGATATGTGAATGAAAGTACCTGCAAAACAAAGGAAGGAGGAGAATTTATATGAGATAAATAATTAATAAAATAGAAGAAAATTCATACCAGTGTCTTATGCCCAAATAAGAGAGTAAGATTTTATCCTACTTCCCTGCATGAAAAATGAGAGCTTGTGGTCTTTCACTCAAATATAAAAACAATGGTCAAACAAATACAAATACTACAAGAATTTTTTTCTTGAAATGTTTCTTATTTCAGCCTATTTATCTCATACAAAACTAAAATAACAACACATGAAAGAAAATAACTAGAAATGAAATAAATATACCATAAAAACCAGTAGTACACAATGAGAACATCACCATGAAAATACATAAGCAAGGGGGGAATCCATCTCTCAACAATTTCGTCAAAAATATGACAACACCTCAATATAACCAAAGAATAAACGATGCAATGCACAAGCCCACTTTATTATTATCTCACTTCTTGACCTATCGTCTTCTAGACTAGATCACATTCCCACTCATGACTATTATTTATTAAAATGGGCATAAACATTTATGTAAATCCCCCTCGACTAAGACATAAAAAAAAATATCAAACGAATTTTCTTGTTTCACCTAAACCCTTACCATTTTGAGCTATTTTCTTCAAATATTTGTTCCATTTCAACATCTGAATTGATACTAGTTGTCCTACACATATTCATGAGACCAATGAGGAAAAATTAGATTAAATTTGACCAGATATTAAATTTAATTCCATGAATAAATAATAATTAAAAAGACTTGACTGCATAAATATCTGAATGAGCTCCTCTCAGTTTCGATAATAAATTGTTGGTGTAGTTTAATCTTGAAGAAAACCTTCCTCCACTTGACGAAGCAACAATGAAGTCAACATTGCCTCTATTGATGCTCTATTGGATCGAAGGTATTTTTCTCCAAGATTATAAAAATTCTAATTTATTCTCTACCGAATAGGTCCAACCATGTGAAGGTATAAGCTCTCATGGCCCCTCCCCCCCCTCACATCACTCTCAATTCCCTAGTATCCAATCTATCGACTAGGAAATATTTGAAAGAAATACATTAAGATACATAAAGAAACAAATAGAAAACATCCATTCATTCATTCATTTGTACATCCACAAATTATTTTATCTGAATTAATTTTATCTCAAAAAATATGTTTACATAATATGAAACAAGGTCGTTCTAATTTTTTCCAACAGAAAAATCACAACTTTTATTAAGATAGTCAAAAGTTACATGTGAACATGCCATGAGGCATTCAACTTCTTAGTCAAAAATGTGGTACTCAAAAAATAAGTATCTAAATAAACAATTACAATAATTTATTATTAGGTTTCTTTCTGTTTTTAAATATGTATTTAGCAAGGACGTCTTTATCTTAATCCCCTTCAACTGTTGTGGGCTTTATATGTCTTGCTGCTGATCTGGTCCTACGTTTATGCTACTGCAAGTGGGGTTGAGTATCAACTGCAATGAGAAAGAAATGTTAAATTCGTATGTATAGTTGTAATTATTACAAGTTTTTTATTAATAAAAAGAGTAGTAGCGTGTTCTTTACTTGCTTCGATAGTGGAGAGAAAAGGAATACTTTCAGATGTGGTCATATGTTCCTCTTCTTGTCTAGCCTCATCTTGTACATGCTCTGGAGTAGAAAGCAGAAATTTTATAATTAATACACCACTTGCATTTAAATATTTTAAATTTTAATCCATAAGACACTTTTTTTATACACATGAAATACCTCCAGTACTGAGTTGAACATCAGTTTCAAGAGGCACTTCACCATCACTAGGCTCATTTTTTGTATCCACATTGCATGCCTGCTTTTGAAAATCAAGAAAAATACTTTATGGCCAAAAATAAGAACCAATAGATTGTATAAGTAATAATTTATAAATTCTCTTCGTTTCTTTTATTTACCTGAGTGTCATGTTTGGTGTCGGAAGACTGTGAAGACACCAAGCTTGTCCTACATTGAACAACAACTTGATAGTCGTTCTTATAAGAAAGATTGAAGTTTCCCTGCTTGGCATGAAATTTGAATTGTGACCCCTGCAATTTTGCATGAGAACATGAATTTTTCTTCTTCTTTGATATTAAGTTAAAATTGTCAAGAATTTATAATTTGGATGCAAATTAATTTTTTTTTATACTTACAATTTTTGCAGCGAGTTTTGAATAACCACCCGGGCCAAGATGATGTTTCCCATGTTTAGCTATTCTATCCTTTATGGATTTGTATGTATCTGGGAGCCTATATTATTAAAAATATTGAAAAATTTAATTAGATGTCTCAATGATGGTAAAGGATCATAAAAGTGCCTCATACCTTCTGGGTTGGGGTGGTGTCTTTGTTGAGTCTCAAATCTGCATCTTTCCTATACACCGTTCTAGACCTTTTTCATTCACCTGAACCTTCCAAGTTGTCAATATCATTGTATATTAATTGTAAAAGAGCATCTAAAATGGGTTTTAACTATATTTTGTGTCTGCTGTTTGATTTAGATTTTTTCTCATTTAGCTGCGGAATCTTGCCACTTTCCGCAACCATTTTGTGAAAGTCTATGTTGCAGGTGTCTTCAGGTAAAACGAGCCACATGGGCAAGTCAGAAATGATGTGGACATGGATTGTGTCCTATTGGCTCGAGCAAATTCACTTAAGGAGGCTGTGGTCAAAGGTGGCCAAGTGGAAGTCAACCGTAGAGTCCCACGGTGACAGGACTCTGTTTCTCATCACGTGAAGATTTGTATGACCATTTCTAATTTACGGGAGACACATCAACACCTGTACACGGCTCCATAAGCCGAATCCAACATCCATTCTTCAATGATTTACTCTTCATTGCGGCCATGATGATGGATCTTTGGACGTGATGGTTTACGTGTCTCTATCAGCACAAACTTTAGGGAATTAGTTATATTACCTTTGTTATAAATAACGCGTTTGCATACGCATATTAGATTAGCCTCCAGATAGATCTGTAATGTAATTGAGTTTCCACTGCGATGTAATATCATCTCTCTATTATGACTGCATCTTAATATATAAGAAGACTCTGTTTCCAAGCATAATTCGTATTTGAAGGCTGTTGCCCGAGGCTGGTGCAGAGGGCCCCTGCACACGCTGAGGTTTTGTGCATTACTGTATAGTTTCTTGTTTTATTTCTTTAAGCTCATTGTGCCATAAGTCATTCACGTGTTTATACATTGCATCTTTCATGGTATTTATGCTTCATTTCTATTTATAATCTTTCATGCTTTACATCTTACTTCTGTCCATAATCTTTCATGTTTTATGTTGTTGTTAACTGATTAGTGTTCTTGTTTCATATTACAAATAGGCAGCCCGGGCATTTGCATAATCTTTTGACTAATGACATGGAATTAATATTGTTCTGCTGCTAATTTACTTTTCTCAGTTTCTGTTTAATTTCAGTACTGCTTTGTTTATTTCAGTCTTGCTCATTTACTTTAGTAGTTAGATTTAGATATATTAAATTGCTCATGACATTTTCAGTTACCTCCGAAAGCCATAGCTGGACTAATGGAGAGGGATTGAATTATGAATGTGTAGTTTGATATTAGTTTACTTTCTGTAAGTTAGATATATTAAATTGCTCATGTCATTTTCAGTTACCTCCGAAAACCATAGCTGGACTAACGATGAGGGATTGAAGTATGAGTGTGTAGTTTGATATTAGTTTCTTTTTCTGCAAGTTAGATATCAGGTTGCTCAAGTTGTTTATGGTTACCTCCGAAAACCATAGCTGGACTAATGGTGAGGGATCAGAATATAAGTTGATGTCATTTGATTTAGATTTACTTTGTTGCAACTCTTGGATTTCTTTAAGCATAGTTTCTTTTGTGTTTGGACAGCAGCAAGGATAATGAGTTTCATGATCAGTAGTTCATTGTTTGTTTGACTAGAGTAGTGATGCAATTTCATTTTCTTTGAAGAATTAATTTTGTCATTGTGTGTTTTAAAATTCTTTTGAAGTTTGGAAAATCATTAGAAAGACATCATTGTCTTGAATATTTGTCTCCATACTTGTTTTTCAGAATTTCATAAAAATCCAAAAATGACCAAAAAGGAAGAGATAGGTTATCTTGCACATATAGTGCGCCACACTTCATCAGCTTACGAATCTCGGATTGATAAATTAATGTATCAATTTAGGACACACTAAATTGACCAAACAGTCTTCCCTTCTTTTCGAAGCCCCTTTTATTTCGCATCTTCCACGAGGGATTTCCACTTGCTCTCTGGAATCGCTGGAGGGTGCTCATACTTAAATTTATGTTTCAAATTAACCCTATTTTGGTCCCATCGATATTTTAAATGTAAGCTTTCCTTCGAGGTAACTCCAATTTTTTTGAAGAATCCCTCACTGAACAAGCCAACCATCTTGTGCACAATTTCATCCTTTAATTTGGAACTTTGTTATTTCCAATTTGTGTGAATGGTGGGCCTAAAGAGTTCCAAGGTTATGTCATACATGCCCCTATAGAATACACCGTTTCTTGCAAAACAATATTATCATTAGATTAAAATAATCACAAGCTATACGTAATTTTCAATTACAATATACTTAATATTTAAAAAAATTCTTAAATACCTGGAAGTTTCTCTAATTTCATGGGACATGATCATAATCTACCAAAAACATAATCATTAGTGTTCTCATGTTATTAACATGGGAATATCCAGGAAATATCACTTCAAATTGTGCAATGGGATCATGCTCTGCATCCACAACATCATGTGAAGATCCTGGAGTATATTGTTCAGGAGGTGCATATCCTGGCATGTGTGGTTCGACGAGTGTATCAATCTCACTAACCAATGTGCCACTCACATGAGGAGCATCAACACTACTACCAATGGAAAGCCAAATATTTGCATCATGAGCATCGTACTCCGTAAAAAACGCCTATAAAATATATCATAAATAAATAAATGAGATAATTAAATAAGTTTCTCACCCCATGGTGAAGAATTTGGCCCACCAAGGTTTTGATTTGGCCTCTTATTTCTTCTTTTTGTGGCTCAATCAAAATTAAAGAATTGAGTTTCTTGTTTGATTTCATTTGAAGATTCTTTATTGTTTACATCATATTGATAGAAAAAAGAATGCTTCATCACCAAGCACTTCCTCATGAGCATCTGTGGATTGCTTTGAGGCTGGTTCCTTCCCCTTGTCACCTTGTTGATAAAATAAGTGTAATTTTTAATTATACTCCACCATCCTCAGCCATAAACATTCAAATATTTAATTTTAATGAAAACTTTTAGATCAATAAAAAATTCTATTTTTTACATACGAGGAAAAGTTTAGCCAATTAAATATTTTCTCGTAAATATTATGATATCTCGAAATTTCATTATGACATTTTAAAAAAAAACAGTAAATTCATTCACAATTAATCATCATTATATTAATAAGAAAACCACTACTGGCACATGTCTAAATTTATATAGAAACTTCACATTATATCATGGCCAATATAAAGGTTCCAAAGTTATAAAAATTTCATGTCATCCTGGAAGGCTCTTGGAAGAGGAATTATGACAGGATCAATATATACTCCATATTGTATAGAAAAAATACTTTGAAAAGGATGAAGGAATGCATTTTCTCAATTTGGTTATATGCATAGTGAATCTTGGCATTTACTTATATGATGCCTAAACATATGAATTTGACTTATTGTATAATGGATAAAATTCTATACTAGAATAAATCTCATGGTTATATAATTTTACGTACAATTACATTGATGTTTACCTATTGTGCGGTTGGTTCTATTTGACCTTGATCAACCTTTCACAATATTATAACCATGACATATTAAAATGTTTCCTTAACTTACAAGATGCTTGACAATATATTGTAGTAAATGGAAATCATAGAATATAATAGGCATTGCTTAAAAGTTGCATAAAATTGAATACATACGGCCCCCATAATAGAAATATTTGTATCTATTTCATTAAAATTGTAATCAATGAGTAAATATTCCCCTCCAACTATTGATTTAATGGGACATACGAATGCACAATTTCCTTCACGCCTCTCGGATATGAAATTTTGTTGCTTAGTTGTGGTCAAGGGTCATGTACTATTTATAAACCCTGCAATATTCCCTACTACTTTTTTCCTTCCATCAATATACATATTTGCGCATTTATTTTGATCATTTCCTTTTAGTTGTAAATAATTTGTGGTCACTCCATATCTTCACATACTTTGGGTATATTGGACTAGCCATACCCAATAACTGTAGATGTAATAGGGTCTAACATACTCCATCAATTAATTTAATCCTCCATAACATAACTTTATGCCATTCGTGGAAAATAACCCCAAACCATGTACTGGTGATGGGGAAATGTTATATATCCTTCCATTGACAGACAAAATCAGTGTTAATTTTAGGAATATCCTTAGGTACCCATTGTTTCACTATATGCTTGTACCTCAAGGTAACCTCGATGTCATCTATGCTCCCATTATCATAAGAACATGAACCCTCTTTAGCGATAAAAAAAATCTAATTTCTTCTAATATTTTCACCTCTAATTGATCTTTGCCTACTAGACGACGTAGCAGATGTTTGGCCAATTTCTTCTATCCTACCTGAAATTCTGTCACTCGACGTGTTAGTTATCAGTATTTTTCACTATCTTTGGATGACTAAAGGGTGTTTATAGATTTCTGAAAACAATTATTCTATGAATATATTGAGTTTCAGAAATGTCACTGCCTTCATTATCCTTATAGAAACTTTTTCACTATTCTATCAGTTTTCCATTTCATGGTCACCCCGTTGCTCCTAAAAAACTCCTTATTGGCTTATATCTCTCATTTTCATCCTCCTTCCCTGCCTATGACCTCATTGCCCTATTTTCCCCTTGTCACTGAAATCCACCTTCCCTCTAGGGTTTTCCTATAGCTAACTCATTCCCATGTTCCCCAGGTCCCTCAAGCATTTATGGTCTCAAAACTATCTCTGTAGGCTCTTTAGATAAATCAAGTACATTGGATTTTGGATCTTCAATACAACACTTTTTACAATACTCTGTTTTTCGCTTGAAAATCTCTAATTCAAATCTCAATCAAAATTAGGTCAAAGGACCCTCCCACTAGGTCATTAGGTTTTTTTTACATGTTTTAAGGTCATCATTGGATGTTTCAAGCACTTCTTTTCCTTTGCTATTATCTAGCTCAAATTTAATAGAATGTCAAGACATGGTTATTCAAGAAGGACTTAAAATATTTCCAACGAATATTACCTCATCAGTTCAAATTCTGCAAGTGTGGAAAATGCAAATAGTTAGCGCTTCTATAGGAGTGTTAAAGGATTTGTCAGCAGAGAGTACTAATGAGGTGTAATGTTTACTCTTGAATGAAAAAAACTTACAACAAAGGAAAGGGAAACAAATTCATCCTGTAAAGAATTAGGTTTCATACATTTGATGGTCCAGTTGAGTGCCAAAACAGTTCTCACTTGCAGAAAATGATATGGAGGAGACACACAAAGCCAAACATGAAGAAATTCTATCAGAAAAGATTGATGAAATAGGGAAAAAGGTGAGGTGAAATGGACATAAATGAATGAACTTGAAAGGGATATATAGAACTTAGAAAACAACACTGATGATTGCTATAAAAGAGTTGCAAACACTATGGGTTTTGAAGAAGATGGTCAGAGAAGGTAAAAAGCATGATTTGAACTCCATGGTGGAAGAAAAAGAGGATTTTGAAGATGCTACTATGTGTAATCATCCTAAAGTTGTAAAATTGAACTGTTCATGAACAAATGGCCAAAAGAAAAAACCAATTCAATGTTTTCAGTCACCTACAGAGAAAAAGTGTAAAAAAGTGTTAGTGAGAAAGGTAAATGACTTTAAACCTTAGAAAGTGGGTTTTTCAAGATTAAATTCAATTCAAAAGCCTATAAAAGGTCATTTTACACTTCAATGAATCATTTTTATCTTTCAAAAGATCAAGGGCACTTAGGAGAGAAGGATTTGTGATTTTTCAAGCAAATTCGGGCAAAGGTTTTGTGGCGTTGCACGCCTGGAAGAAGGCATTGCACCCTTGGCACTTTTATCCCATGCATTTTCTGAAGGTGATGCGTGCCTAGAAAGTGGCACTGCGCTCTTGCCCAACAAGCCAATGAAGAAATCCCTTGGCGCTGCGTGCTCAGGATAGGCGCTGCACACTTAGCATTGGCACTGCTCCCTCAGCCTTGGTGCTACGCTCTTGGGAAGAAAGGGTTTCTAAGCCCTCAAACCACTCTAATCACTATAAATTTCTTCCAAGATCTTTTCAAAGGTCCTCCAAGAAAATCTTAAGGGTAATTACCTCACATACACCTATCTTCAAGAAATTTTGGTGTTTTCTTAATCAATGGAATCAAACCCTAATTTTCAAAGTTGGAGATCATTGTTTGAACCTTATTTCATATTCCTAGATAGAGTGTCAGTGATAGAAAGGGTAATTACATGGTTGGAGGGTTTTCATTGAGTTGTTTTACCTCTCTCTCATTCTCATACACCTATACCCTCACTCACTCATTCCCTCATTTGTAAGGCTACCTTTTCATTACCATCACTTCATCTTATTTCCATTTACACTCCAGGGTTTTATAAAAGCAAATTTTACAATGTTAGAGGGTGAAGATAATGATATAGAGGCACAGATTCCAAAGAGGCATGATCACAAGGGAGGCAAGATAAATATATTTGAACCCCTCAGTACAGGAGAGCTCATGGCATCTCCCCTTACTATTTCTTGTTTCAAACATGTAGGTTGTTATGAATTTTGTGAAAAGGTGAAGCAGGTGCAAAACCATCCTGAGACGACTAGACTATTTATAATTAAATTACATGACAAACAAGTTAATCTTTTAGGGGTCACCTTTGAATTGTCTACAAATTCCATTGTCAATGCCACAGGCATACCTAGTGTAGGGGAGAAATATTTCAAGCAAGCTAACCTTGACATGAGTTACTTTGATCCATACCTTAAGCCCAGGTATAGAGACCATAGAAAATCCATTTTTCCTTTCTCTCACCTGCTTGATATTTATGCACCTATGATGAAGATTATAATGAAGTGTTTTACTTGTGAGGGAAGGTTCTCCCGTCTTTACTCATACCACATCAGGTTGCTTATGCATTTTACTAGAGTGAGGATGATGTACATACCATATTACCTTTACCGAAGCATTGATAAAATGGCATACACAGTGAAAAATAGAAAATACCCTCAGCAGATGCAGAGCCCTTTCCATCATTCTCTTATCAAGATGGTAGTTATGCACCAACTCCAGCAAAAGGAAATTCCATGGGATAACTTCATTTCTCATGAGGATTTTACTGCTCCATAAGGCCATCATCAACAAGATATACTTTCCTCATCCCATCCTCCAAAATCCATTCCTCCATCACTTCCTACTGTTCACACATCTCCACGCACTCACTTTCCCTCACCCCATGATGATCCTCCTTCATCACCTTCCCACAGCCCTTCACCCTCATCTCATGACAAAACATCAAACAGTGCAGAGAGCAGTGAGACAGATGGAATTGAGATGAGTAAAATTGAGCCTTTTCCTTTAACCTATCAAAGAGGTCATAGGTAGGTGTTTTCTCCACAGATTGTGGAAGGGGCCCTGCCTTCATCATCAATAAAACATCTTGACAAAGGTAAGGAAAAGGTCATTGTTGAAGAGGAGGAAGACAAGCATGAAACTGAGCAAGAGTTTTAGCTAATTCACCTTGACACTAAGAATGAGGATGAGGAAAGGATCACAAAAATGTTGCTCAAAAGAAAGAATTACAAGATTAGGGAGCTACAAACCAATCTTGGCAGGGAAAAGAATGTGATCAACTTCTTTGAGATAGAAAACCAACAGTTAGAGACAGAGAAAGTCATCAGTGAGGTCAGAGCTATCAAAGCTTGGAAAGAGGATGGAAAGGCCAAGTCTATGCTGGATGAGGCATTGGGCACTTATGATGACAATGAAGATGAGGAAGAACAACTTCCTAGGAAGAGGCCAAGGACAAATGGATTGAAGAAAGCTTTAGCCCCGGAAAGAGAGAAAGAAACAACATTGGCAGAGCATCTCACTCCAAGTGAGATGCTTGCCATGGAAATCAACTATGACAGAGAATCTTGGCTAGAAAGAGCCAATGTGCACCTAGAAGGTCAATTTGAGAAGGCAAAAAGAGACATTGACCTGCAGAAGAGGATGGCAAGGCATTACGCCTTAAGAAACATGATTGCAAGGGCCAAGCTCAAACGAGCCCTTGCTAATATTCAAGTCCTAAATGAGGTGAAGGAGAAGGAAAAGCTCAACATCCTTGCTGATGTGTCCCTCCAATCCTCCCAAACATAATCAACAAGAAAAAATCCATTTTTGGCATCTTTTTGCAAATTTTGAAATTTTGACTGTTTGGCTAGCAGAAAAAAGGACCAGTGGCGCTGTGATTTTTTTTGGGGCACTTAAATGTCAAACGGCTTGCATATTAATGATCCTCATGTCAAGTACATCATCCACAAAAAATTTCAAGTCTTTTGGAGCAAAACTATTCCTTCAAAAGGGCCTAAAACCACCTAAAAACACCTTTCTTCCCTCTTTTTAACACTGGCGTTGCGCCCTAAGAAGTCTTGGGAGAATGGATTTTTGACCAGGTAAATTGAATCCATTATAAAAAATAAAGGAATATTTGTAAACTAGACATGACAGGCTTTCTAATGAGCTGTCATGGAGCTCATTTGGGCACCGGGAAGGCCTCCAAAACTCAGCTGCAAAAGGGAATTTTTTCTAGTTTTGGTGTTGCGCATTTTGCCTGGTGCTGCGCCCTTACCAGAAAGTCAAAAAAAGACACAGGAAGTTCTTAAAATATATATTTTTAAGGCTTTAAGGAAAAATATCTCTAAAATTAGCTAAGGAGTTATGTTAGAAGTTATTTTTGCATTTAATGAGCTTGTGATATTTATGCCTTGGGCCTTGCATGGTCCCAATGGTCAAATGCATTTATTATGTAATTAATGACATTTTGAAACCCTAGCTAGGGTTTATCTCCTCACTTGGTAGTTAAATATTTCATGTAAGCCTCATTGTGATTGTTGGTTTATTGTTGAGATGAAAATCACATAGACTTGGAGTGATAAAGAGTTTTGGCTTTGGTGCTTTGTGATATGTTTTTGGACTGAATATCAATGGAGCTAGCACATTTACTAGATTCATGAACTTTGTCAATGGTGATTTTTTCCTATCTTACACTTGTTTCCTTATGTTTTCATATTGGTCATTAATTTATCTTATGACAGAACATAAAGCTTAGCTTAAGACATGCTGGAGACACCTTAAGTTTGTCTGATTTTTTTTCATTTAAATGTTTTCCTCCACTAGGTTTGATTAGAGAATCTAGTTTTTTGTCTTGGAATTTACCTAGTAGATTCTAGCCAAATAAATCTATGGTTTGCCTTGTCCTTTGGATGTTTTTGAACTGTTGCTTTAAAGGCCTTCTTTGAAGTTTGATTAAAGAATTCTTAATTGCTCTTTAGTTTCACTGAACTGTTATCTTAAATGTTCTCTTTGTCTTAAGTAATTATTAGATAATTCTTAACTGCTCTCTATGATTACTGGATTGTTGTCTTGAAGTTTATTTACTAGGGTTTGGTCAAAGAGGTTTATGGTGTGCCTTGCACTTTGGTTCTTTCTCAAGCATAGTAATCTTAAAGGCTCTTCTTGTTCTAATATGTTAAAGGATTCTTAATTTCCCTTTAAACCTACTAAATTCACAATTTTATGTTCATTTCATATCCACCTAAGCTATTAAGATCCATTTGGCTTTGTTAACTTGCCCTATGAAACACCCTTGATTCATTGTTGTACTTTTCAAGCTTTTCACAAACAACATAGCCCAATGGTTTGAATTTCTCTTACTCTATCTATTCTTCTTACCAACCTACCCAACCAAAAAAACAAAACAAACGAACCCTATCATTATAACTAGCCTAAAATCAACATCCTAAATCAAACAAATTATATATTTTATACAAACATAGAGAGAGCCCTCTCTGAGTCTAGGAAGGCCAGGTCCTAGGACTCCAAATTCGGTTTGATGTTACCCTTGTCTATTTGGTCTTGCCAATTTGAAAAATTACAGGGACCTAACATAATGGCGAATCCGCTGGGGACACTTATTGAAAATCTTAGTGGTACATAAAGAACTCAAAAAACCTAAAAATATTTCAAGATTGGTATCCAATTGTTGATGGTGGACAACAAACAAATCATCAAAATCATTAGCATCATCCACCTGGTGACTCCACTGGTATCTAGTAGACCTAGTGACTCCACTATTCTCACAAAATCCCCTGGGAATGTACTAATCAAACATGATAGAAGAAAACCCAATCACTCACTCTATGAATTCAGTATTCATACAAATTGGTTTTTTTTTCAAATTCTTATAAACTTTCAGCCTCTCTGCATTGTGGGTCTGAAATTTGGCTTCACAAAGAATCTGCACCAGATCTCACCTTGACCCAAACTCTCCTACTATAGTTGATGATCCCAAAAGAATCTTATGGAAAACCTCTAAGACTGAAGATTCAACTATTGTTAAAAAAATTCACAAAGCAAGTTTTTTCCCTGAAAACCTTACATCCTTGCAAGATACCCAATTTGACTTACACCATAGAAGAAACCTATTCAGAACTAAGTCTCAAAATTGGATAGACTAGACAGAACTTGAGCCTACAAACTTACAGCAAAGTCCTAGTAGAGAAGCCTCTCCTTCCACTCCTCCTGATTTTCACCTTCTCCAACACTTTTAATTCTTTCATTCCAAATCTGCTCAATCTCATCTAGTTGGTCCAAGTACATCTGCTACCCCCACTCATACACCCACTGTGAAAACCACTCCATTTCATCCTCCACCCCCACTCATAAACCCTCCTCTTGTAAATCCTCCTTGGGTTCCATTACCTCCTATCATGGCAGCATGGTATGCCCCCCTGGTACTACCATAACCTTTACTGCCTATGCCATAGGACTGCCAATATAAAATCCCTCACTTTACTAGATCTGATTCTACAACTGCCCAACAACATGTAGACAAGATGAATGATGCATTTGACTACCAAGAAATATAAGAGGAGACTATAAAAATGAGAATGTTTGCCCAAATTTTAGGAGGAGAAGAAAAGAAATGGTTCAAGAACTTAACTCCCAATAGCATTCATGATCTACCTTCCCTTTATCAAACATTCATAAACAAGTGGGAGACTAAGAAAAATCCTCTTCAAATCCTATCAGAGTATGATAACCTTAAGAGTAATGTTGGGGAAAGTGTCCAAGACTACTGCACTAGGTTCAATAGTGTATATAATGCACTCCCTCTCCACATGAAACCCCCACAAGGCCTAGCCTTAGTAAAATTTTTGGATGGATTTGATCCATACATGTCTTATCAATTAAGAGAAAGAGATCCCCTTACCTTAGAGGACATGCAAAGGGGATCAGTAAGTGAAGAAGCCAACCTAAATGCTAAAAGGGCTAGATTAAGAGCAGAAAAGAAGGTTACATACAAAGAGGAAACTATGGCCTCCACATTTGATGCTAAAATTAACATTCTAGTTAGGAAAATGGAAAGGATGATGGAGAGAATCAACTTGAATGAAAGAGCACCTCCTAGGGAAAACCAAACAAACCCTCAAAACAAAAACAAGAACCAAAACTTCAGAAGGAACCCTCCTCAAATAAGACAAAGAGGAAATGACCAGCAAATCAGACCTCCTTTCCAAGAAAAATATGTAGATGAAGAGGAGAGAGAGACTGAGGAGCTAGAAGAAAATCATGTCAATATAATAGACTACAATAATGAGGATGTTGTTTTCCTCATAGAAGAAGAAAAAGGTTTGTTTTCCTCAAACCAAATTGAAAGAACTTATGAGGATTCTGAAGAATAAAAACTAGGGTTTGAAAATTCCATCATGGAGGTTCATAGGCAGTATGACCTCAGAAGTGGGAAAACACAAGACATCCCTAAGAGGACCAAATCAGAAATTTTTACTAGGAAGACCCCTGAAAATAGTCCTAGAAAGACAACAAAAAATACAAACACCATGGATAAGAATGTTGATCAAAGCAAAAACAAAATTAGCCAACATAATGGCGACCAAAGCTGCCCTAGTACATCAACTAGTGGCCCTGAAAAAACTGCTTTAACTGACATTCCAAATAAAACTCAACAAACTAAAGTTTCTTAAAAGACCTTGTATGATAAAACTGATGTAAATATGCCAAAAACACCAACACCATTCACTATTGAGGGAGAAATTGCAAAAATCAAAATAGCCATACCCCTTACTGAACTAGTGACTCAAGATGTATATAGATATCAAGTTTTGAAGGATTTAAACATACGAAATGACACCGATACTCTAAATCTAACTGATGGCAAGACAAAGTTGTTGTTTGGACTATAAGTAGAGGGAAATTTCCAAGAGGGAGTTGTGCCTCCATTCTATGTCAGTTTGAACATCCATGACAAAATCCTACACAATGCTATGCTAGACTCTGGTGCTTCGCACAACCTTATGCCAAAGGTGGTGATGGAGAGATTAGGCCTCGAAATAACCAAACCATACAAAGACTTGTACTCTTTTGATTCAAGTAGAGTCAAATGCCTGGGCCTGATCAAGGATCTATGTGTCAACCTAGCATAAATACCAGCCAAGAGCCTAGTCATGGACATTGTAGCGGTTGAAATTCCCCCAAAGTATGGCATGCTTTTATCTAGATCATGGGGAGCCAAAGTCCAATGAAACCTCCAAATGGACATAAAATATGCTACCATTCCATTCTTTAACCAAACAAGAAGACTATACAGATAATATCACATGAAATACATGGTAAGGAGCCAAGATAGGACAAACAACACTCCTCTCTATTCTATCCATTCAGAACTTGACTCATTTATCTTGTACAATGAAGATGACATTAATGAAAAAGTAAATGAAAAAGAGGAAGAGAAAGGCCTGTCAGAATAGTCAAACCAAACACAAAATGAAGAACATGACAGCCAAAACCCTATCAGCCATGAACAACAACATAATGGTGAATCTGAACTTGAAACACTTTGGAACATGAGTTTTGATGGCTCTTGTGGAAAATTTGGTTCAGGAGCAGGTGTTTGGATACACAAAACTAATCAAGGTCACTCTTGCAAGCTGGATTTTCAATGTACAAACAATATTGCAGAGTATGAAGCTCTTCTCTTAGGGTTACAAATGTTGAAAATTATAGGAGCTACGAGGATTTTTGTTCTAGGGGATTCTGAGCTAATCATTAGGCAAATCAAAGGAGAATATTCAGCCAAGAATCCTAGGTAAAGAGAATATAGAAATTTTTCCTTAGACCTCCTAAAGACATTTGAAAAATATGAACTTACCTCTGTCCCAAGAACTCAGAACAACCTTGCAAATGAACTAGCCTTTGCTTCCAGCACTTGCCAACTACCTCATGCCAATGAAAAATACATAGTAAAGGTCAAGTACAGACCAGAAGTCTCTGATAACATAGATTATTGGAAAGTATTTGGAAATGAAAAACAGATTGAAGACTTCTTGCAGCCCAAAACCAAGTTTGAAATGCCAAAATTAGTCTCATACCATCAAGAGGACTGCCCTGCTGAGGAACAAACACACAAAACAGAGCCACCTTATCCTATTGATATAAATTTGCTAGAATACCCTCATGAGCCAGAATTGTGTGAAGATTTAGACAAAAGGGACCTTGAGGTATTTCAATGCAAAGATAACTTATTTCCAAGAGGAATTTCCCCCTTAGAAGAATTGTTTGATTTCAATGATGTTGCTATAAAGCCTAAGATGGAATCTATCGAAACTGATGTAGAAGAATTCAACATAGGTAGTGAAGGAGAACCTAAAATGATAAAGCTGGGAAAAACATTGCCACTCCTTATAAAACATAAATACATTGAGCTGTTCAAAGAGTTCAAAGATGTGTTTGCATGGGGCTATGATGACTTGAAGTTCTATGACACAAACATCATTCAACACAAGATCCCTCTCAAGGAAAACCAGAAACTATTCAAGCAAAAATTGTGTAGGATAGACCCTGTCCTAATGCCTCTAGTTGAGAAAGAAATAAAAAATATGTATGGTGATGGAATAATAGTCCCACTCAGGTACTCAGAATGGGTCTCAAACCTTGTGTCAATGAGGAAGAAGACAGGATAAATTAGGTTGTGCATAGACTTTAGAATTTTGAAAACATCCTCCCTGAAAGATAACTACCCTTTACCTATGATGGATCATATACTAAAAAGGGTGGTAGGCTCCAAAAAAAATCATTTCTTGATGGGCTTTCAGGGTATAATCAAGTGCTAGTACTTCCAAGTGATCAACACAAAACACTTTTCACTACACCTTGGGGCACCTTCATGTATATCAAAATGCATTTTGGGTTAATGAATGTCAGGGCCACTTTTCAAAGAGCCATGGACATTGCTTTTTCCAAAGAAATAGGCTACTTCATTGTGATATACCTTGATGACATCACTATTTACTCGAAGACTAATGAAAAATGCCTAACTCACTTAAGAAAAGTCTTTGAAAAATGTAGAAAGTATGGTTTATCCTTGAATCCTAAGAAATCTCTGTTTGGCCTTCAAGAAGGAAAAATTCTAGGCCACATCATCTCTAAAGAGGGAATCAAAATAGACCCAAAAAGGATTGAGGGAATATTGCAAATCAGTCTCCCTAGGAACATCAAAGAGCTGCAATCTTTCATTTGAAAGATCAAATTCCTAAGAAGGTTCATACCAAACCTTGCTGAACTCCTTAGAAACATTAAAAACATTCTAAAAAGAGAAGTAGGAGTCAAATGGAACATAGAAGCAAAGAAATCCTCTGAACTGGTAGAACAAGCACTTACCCAAATACCAGTTCTAATCAACCCTGACTTTACCAAGGATTTTTTCATCTTCTCATTTGCATCAGAACACACCATTACTATAGTATTGCTACAAAAGAACATAATGGGACAAGAACATCTCATATCTTTCTTCAGGAAGGCACTCAGAGATTCACCTCTGAAATATAACATCATGGAAAACAAGCTTTTGCCTTAATCAAAGCCTCAAAAGATTTCAGAGTTTACATCTTACATTCACATGTCATTGCTTTTGTTCCTCATGCAGTGGTTAAGGGCAGACTAACTCAGGACCCTGATGGTAAGAGAGGTAAATGGATTGTTTTAATTTTAGAGTATGATCTAGAAATCAAGCCCACCAAGCTAATCAAAGGACAAGGACTGGCCAAACTGATGGCTGAAGCAAATTTTCAAGCACTAGACATAAACATGATGCATTCTTTATATGAACAAGAGGAGATGGCGACTCCACCTATTGAAGAAACATTTCTGAACTCATTCTGGTATGATGACATATTACATGTGTTTTTTAATCTAAATGCTCCTCCTAGTTTTTCCAAAACAAAGGCCAGATTCTTGAAACTAAAAGCTGTGAATTTTTGCATTCTAGACAAATCTTTATATTGGAAAAATTCTATTGGTATCTTGCTTAAATTTTTACTTAAAGATGATGCAGACAGAATCATGCATGAGTTTCATGAAGGAGAGTGTGGAGGTCATCTCTATTGGAAAACCACTGCCAACAAAATCCTTAGAGATAGTTTCTATTGGCCCACTCTTTTCCCTGATATCCACAAGCTAGTAGTGACTTGCCATAAATGCCAAATATTTGAGGGAAAGATAAAACTACTGCCTTTGCCTTTGCACCCTCTCAGTGTTGAAACTCCTTTTCAACAGTGGGGTTTAGATTTCATTGGAGAAATCCACCTTGCCTCCTTTTCCCAACACAAGTGGATCCTCACTGCAACTGACTATTTCACCAAATAGATAGAAGCCACCCCTTCAAGGAATGCCACTGACTTGGTAATCATCAAATTCCTTGAAACCAATATTACGTCCAGATTTGGTTGTCCGAGAAATATCATCACTAATAATGTTGCTGCATTCAAGTCCAAGATAATGGTGGACTTTTGCCACAGGTATCACATCACATTAGGGCATTCTACAACTTATTACCCTCAAGGTAATGGGCTGGCTGAGTCCTCTAAAAATTTTTTGGTAAACATCATCAAGAAGTTGTTGGAAGAGAACAAAAAGTCATGGCACAACAAATTAGTGCATGCACTATGAGCAGATAGATTAACAAGCAAGAAATCTATTAACATGTCTCCCTATCAACTAGTGTATGGAATGGATGCAGTTTTTCCAAAATCCTTGGGAGTCCCAGTGATGAAGCTCCTCCAAGAGGTACAATCATAAGAGAATGATATGCAAAGGAGGCTGAACCAAACCATTCAATTGCAGCAATCAAGGGAAGAAGTATACAATAGAACACAAGCAGTGCAAGAGAGCATCAAGAAGCTTTTTGATAAGAGGAACAAGGCAAATGATTTCCAGATTGGGGACAAAGTGCTGAAGTGGGATTCAAGAAGAGAGGACAAAGGAAAGCATGGAAAATTTGAAAAACTATGGAAAGGTCCATACATCATCCATTCAACAAGAGGTAACAATGCATTCTTTCTACAAGAAATGGATGGAACAGAGTTGTTTGGAGGTCCTGTCAATGGAAAGATGCTCAAGCACTATTTTTGTTGAAATCCTTAGTTTAAAGCTTTGTCATTGTACATAACATTTCTTGAGTAAAATATTAGAAAAATGAAAACACAAAAACAAAGAAAAGAAGAAAAAGGGGGTAGATGAAAAGAAGAGGTAAAGCCCCATACCAAAAAAGAATATGTTTGAAAGTGTGCAAGTCTAAAATGCCACGATTTTGAGAAATAAAAGTCTTGTTCAGTCATACAGCCTAACCATGATTGAACATGTTTTAAATTTCTGCTGATAAGTTAGAAAAACAAGATTTTCCAAACCATTTAAACTTGGCTCATCAATAGACTAGGTTAGGAAAATATGTTGGTTCCCAAAGCTTAAATCTGAACCAAAGAGAAATGAGAGGGATAGGTAACAAACTCCAAATTATGAGCCCTCAAGTTTCTGGTTTTACTTGTACAAAAATAAAATATGTGTGCCACTTGTCCAAGATTCCATAGCTCATGACAAATCAAACTGCCTAACCTAGATTTGGTCATGTTTTGAATTTTATGTTGATAGGTTAGAGAATGAAAATCTGTCAAACTGTTTAAACTTGACAGATAAGTAGATTAGGTAGAGAATAAAAGATCTCATTAGCCTAATCTGAGCTCTTGGAAGTTATAAGGGTAAACATAGATATTTTTTATGCTTTCAAAAGAAAAATGATTTCCAGGGTTTGCCAATCCAAATGCACCCAAATGAAGAAAAAATGTTAGGAAAAGTATGATGGGTAGGTAGAATTGATATTGAAGCAATCATGTTTTTCAGATTTTAAGATCATGGCTTCCAAGAACAACATCAAATATCAGCATTGCAAAATGAAAAAAGAGAAATCTGCCAAGCCTGTGAGGCATCTCATCTGCAAAATCAGAGATCTGAGGTTCTTGACACTTCCTGAAAGGAGATGTCATCAATATTTTTCACTATCTTTGGATGACTAAAGGGTATTTATAGATTTCTGAAAACAATTATTCCATGAACATATTGAGTTTTAGAAATTTCACTGCCTTCATTATCCTTATAGAAAATTTTTCACTATTCTATTAGTTTGCCATTTCATGGTCACCCTGTTGCTCCTAAAAAACTCCTTATTGGCTTATATCTCTAATTTTCATCCTCCTTCCCTGCCTATGACCTCATTGCCCTATTTTCCCCTTGCCACTGAACTCCACCTTCCCTCTAGGGTTTTCCTATAGCTAACTCATTCCCATGTTCCCTAGGTCCCTCAAGCATTCATGGTCTCAAAAATATCTCTATAGGCTCTTTAGATAAATCAAGTACATTGGATTTTGGATCTTCAATATAACACTTTTGACAATACTCTGTTTTTCACTTGAAAACCTCCAATTCAAATCCCAGTCAAAATCAGGTCAAAGGACTCTCCCACTAGGTTATTAGGGTTTTTTGTACATGTTTTAAGGTCATCATTGGATGTTTCAAGTACTACTTTTCCTTTGCTAGTATCTGGCTCAGATGTAATATAATATCAAGACATGTTTATTCAAGAAGGACCTAAAATATTTCCAAATAAGATTACCTCATCAGTTCAAAGTCTACAAGTGTGAAAAATGCAAAGAGTTTAGCACTTTTGCAAGAGTGTTAAAGGATTTGTCAGCAGAGAGTACTAATGAGGTGGACATTTTACTCCTGAATGAAAACAACTTATAACAAAATAAAGAGAAACAAATTGTTCCTGTAAAGAATTAGGGCTCATACACTTGATGGTCCAGTTGAGTGCCAAAACAGTGATCACTTGCAGAAAATGACATGGAGGAGACACAAAGACAAACATGAAGAAATTATATCAGAAAATATTGATGAAATAGGGAAAAAGGTGAGGTGAACTGGACATAAATGAATGAAATTGAAAGGGCTATATATAAATTAGAATACAACACTGATGATTGCTATAAAAGAGCTACAAACACCTAGGGTTTTGAAGAAGATGGTCAGAGAAGGTAAAAAGCATGAGTTGAAATCCATGGTGGAAGAAAAAGAGGATTTTGAAGATGCTACTATGTGTAATCATCCTAAAGTTTTCAAATTGAACTTGTCATGCCCAAATGGCCAAAATAAAAAACTAATTCAATGTTTTCAGTCACTTGCAGAGCAAAAGTGTAAAAAAGTGTTAGTGAGAAAAGGTAAAGGACTTTAAACCTTAGAAAGTGGGTTTTTCAAGATTAAATTCAATTCACAAGCCTATAAAAGGTAATTTTACACTTCAATGAATCATTGTTATCTTTCAAAATATCAAGAGCACTCAGGAGAGAAGTATTTGTGAGTTTTCAAGCAAATTCGGGAAAAAAATTTGTGGCACTGCGCGCTTGGAAGAAGGCGTTGTGCCCTTGGAAATTTTCTCCCATGCATTTTTTGGAGGTGCTATGCGCCTAGCAGAATGCTATGCTCTTGCCCGACAATCCTATGCATAAATCCTTTAGTGCTGCACCCTCAGCCTTGGCGCTGCGCTCTTGGGCAGAAAGGGTTTCTAGGCCCTCAAACCACTCAAATCACTCCAAATTTCTTCCAAGATCTTGTCAAAGGCCCTCCAAGAAAATCTTAAGGGTAAGTACCTGACATACACCTATATTCAAGAAATATTGGTGTTTTCTTAATCAATGGAATGAAACCCTAATCAAACCCTAAGTTTCAAAGTTGGAGATCATTGTTTGAACCTCATTTCATCTTCTTAGACAGAGTGTCAGTGATAGAAAGGGTAATTACACAGCTGGAGGGTTTTCATTAAGTTGTTTTACCTCTCACTCATTCTCATACACCTATACCCTCTCTCACTCATTCCCTCATTTGTAAGGCTACCTTTTCATTACCATCCCTTCATCTCATTTCCATTTACACTCCAGGGTTTTATAAAAGCAGAGTTTACAATGTCAAAGGGTGAAGACAGTGGTATAGAGGCACAGATGCCAAAGAGGCATGATTACAAGGGAGGAAAGATAAATATATTTGAACCCCTCAGTACAAGAGAGCTCATGGCATCTCCCCTTACTATTTCTTGTTTCAAACATGTAGGTTGCTATGAATTTTGTGAAAAGGTGCAGCAGGTTCAAAACCACCCTGAGCTAACTAGACTATTTATCATTAACTTGCATGAAAAACAAGTTAATCTTGTAGGGTCACCTTTGAATTGTCTATATATGACATTACCAATGCCATAGGCATAGCTAGTGTAGGGGAGAAATGGTTCAAGCAAGCTAACCTTGACATGATTTAATTTGAATCATACCTTAAGCCCAGGTATAAATACCACAGCAAATCCATTTTTCCTTTCTCTCACCTACTTGATATATATGCACCTATGATGAAGATTATAATGAAGTATTTTACTTGTGAGGAAAGGTTCTCTCGTCTTTACTCATACCACATCAGGCTGCTTATGCATTTTACTAGAGTGAGGTTGTTGCACATACCCTATTTCCTTTACCGAAGCATTGATAAAATGGAATACATAGTGCAAAAGAGAAACTACCCTCAGCAGATGCAAAGCCTTTTCCATCATTCTCTTATCAATATGGTAGTTATGCACCATCTCCAGCAAAAGGACATTCCATGGGACACCTTCATTTCTCATGAGGTTTGTACTACTCCACAAGGCCATCATCAGCAAGATATACTTTCCTCCTCCCATCCTCTAGAATCCATTCCTCCATCACTTCCTACTGTTCACACATCTCCACTCACTCACTTTCCCTCACCCCATGATGATCCTCCTTCATCACCTTCCCAAAAACCTTCATCCTCGTCTCATGACACAACATAAAACAGTGAAGAGAGCAGTGAGATAGATGGCTCTGAGATGAGTAAAATTGAGCCTTTTCCTTTGACCTATCAAAGAGGTCATAGGTAGGTGTTTGATCCACAGATTTTGGAAGGGGCCCTTCCTTCATCATCAACAAAACAACTTGACAAAAGTAAGGAAAAGGTCATTGTTGAAGAGGAGGAATAAAAACATGAAACTAAGCAAGAGTTTCAGCTAATTCACCTTGACAGTGAGAATGAGGATGAGGAGAGGATCACAAAAATGCTGGTCAAAATAAAGGATGCATAAATTAGGGAGCTACAAACCAATCTTGGCAGGGCAAAGAATGTGATAAAATTCCTTGAGATAGAAAACCAGTAGTTAGAGACAGAGAAAGCCATCAGTGAGGTCAGAGCTATCAGAGCTCGAAAAGAGGTTGGAAAGGCAAAGGCTATGCTAGATGAGGCCTTGGGAAGTTATGATGACAATGAAGATGAGTAATAATAGCTTCCTAGGAAGAGGCCAAGGACAATTGGGTTGAAGAAAGATTTAGCCCGGGAAAGAGAGTAAGAGACAACATTGGCAGAGAAACTCACTCCAAGTGAGCTGATTTCCATGGAAATAAACTATGACAGAGAATATTGGCTAGAAATATCTAATGTGCAACTAGAATGTCAGCTTAAGAAGGCAAAAAGAGACATTGACTTGCAGAAGAGGATGGCAAGGCATTACACCTTAATAAATAAGATTGCAAGGGCCAAGCTCAAATGAGCCCTTGCCAAGATTCAAGTCCTAAATGAGGAAAAGGAGAAGGAAAAGCTCAATGTAATTGCTGATGTATCCCTCCAAGCCTCCCAAACATGATCAGCAAGACAAAACCCATTTTTGGCATCTTTTTGAAAATTTTGAAATTTTGACTGTTTGGCTAGCAGAAAAAAGGGCCAAACGCGCAGCGCCACTGGTGCTGCGATATTTTTTGGTGCTATTGAATGAAAAATGGCTTGCATATTCATGATCCTCATGGAAATTACATCATCCAAAAAACATTTCAGGTCATTTGGAGCAGAACTGGTCCCTCAAAAGGGCCAAAAACCACCTAAAAAAACACATTTCTACCCTCTTTTTAGCCCTAGCGCTGTGCCCTGAGCAGTCTTGGGAGAATGGATTTTTGACCAGGTAAATGGACTCCATTATGAAAACTAAGGCATATTTGGAAACTAGACAGGACAGGTTCTAATGAGCTATCATGGAGCTCATTTGGACAGTGGGAATGCCTCCAAAACGCAACTGCAAAAAGGGAAATTTTTCCAGTTTTGGCACTGTGCGTTTGGCCTGGTGCTACACCCTTAGCCAGTGGCATTTTTCCCTTGCCAAAAATTCAACAAAAGACACAAGAAGTTATTAAAAAATATATTTTGAAGGCTTTAAGGACAAATATCTCTAAAACTAGCTGAGGAGTTATGTTAGAAGTTATTTTTGCATTTAATGAGCTTGGGATATTTGTGCCTTAGGCCTTGCATGGTCTCAATGGTCAAATTCATTTATTATGTAATTAATGAAATTTTTAAACCCTAGATAGGGTTTATCTCCTCATTTGGCAGTTAAATACTGCATGTAAGCCTCATTGTGATTGTTGGTTGATTGTTGAGATGAAAATCACATAGACTTGGAGTGATAATTTTTTTTTGGCTTTGGAGCTTTGTAATATGTTTGTGGACTGAATATCAATGGAGCTAGCACATTGATTAGATTCATGAAATTTTTCAATGGTGTTTTTGTTCCCATCTTACACTTGTTTGCTTATGTTTTCATATTGTTCATTAATTTCTCTTATGACAGAACAAAAAGCTTAGCTTAAGACATGTTGTTGGAGACACCTTAAGTTTGTTTGATTTTTGTCATTTAAATGTTTTCCTCTACTAGGTTTGATTAGAGAATCTAGTTTTTTGTCTTGGAATTTACCTAGTAGAGTCTATCCAAAGAAATCTATGGTTTTCCCTATCCTTTGGATGTTCTTGAATTGTTGCTTTAAAGGCCTTATTTGAAGTTTGATTAAAGAATTCTGAAATCCTCTTTAGTTTCACTGAACTGTTATCTTAACTGTTATCCTGATGATGGATCCCCATTGGGATTCGAAACGTCGACACTCATTTTCTAACACTGTGGATAATCCGGAAAGCTCCTTATTAAATGTTCTCTTTGTCTGAAAGTAATGATTAGAGAATTCTTAACTACTCTCTATGATTACTGGATTGTTGTCTTGAAGTTTATTTACTAGGGTTTGGTCAAAGAGGTTTATGGTGTGCCCTGCACTTTGGTTCTTTCTCAAGCATATTAATCTTAAAGGATCTTCTTGTTCTAGTATGTTAAAGGATTCTTAATTTCCCTTTAAACCTACTAAATTCACAATTTAATGTTCATTTCATATCCACCTAATTTATTAAGATCCATTTGGCTTTGTTAACTTGCCCTATGAAACACCGTTGATTCATTGTTGTACTTTTCAAGCCTTTCACAAACTCCATAGCTCAATGGTTTGAATTTCTCTTACTCGATCTATTCTTCTTGACAACCTACCCAACCAAAAAAAACAAAACAAAAAAACCCTATCATTATAACTAGCCTAAAATCAACATCCTAAATCAAACAAGTTATATCTTTTATACAAACATAGAGAGAGCCCTCTCTGAGTCTAGGAAGGCTAGGTCCTAGGACTCCAAATTTGGTTTGATGTTGCCCTTGTCTATTTGGTCTTGCCAATCTGACAAATTACAGGGACCTAACACGATGAAGATAGATATGGAAAATACCTGTTTGGTTAAAGTCTTATAACACTCCATCAAATTAGAGAATCTGTTAGCGAGTGTCATAAAGGATGTTGAGAAACATCTTGATGAAATCATAAAAAAGTTATAATAGTACAAGTGAGTTACAAGTAAGTTCTCGACGTTTAAAATATTCAAGTAATATTTTAAAACTTGAGAACTTGGGAACCTATTCATCCTAACCAATGTTGAATGAAATCACTCGATAAACTTATAACTCAACATAATCTAATAGAATTTAATCTTCCATTACAAAAAAAATACCCATATACTTCGATATGTTGAAGAATGTAACTAGTTTTGGTGGAATAAAATGAAAAGTTTTTGGATGTCAAGGTTGTTAAGATTTGTAGCTTTGGAGGTACTCCAAACTCTAGGCTAGAGGATTTTGGAGGAATTTCCACACAAAAGTGACTTTTTGGCTAAGAACCCAAGACTGTGGGATTTTCACCCAAGCTGTTGGGTGTGGAATCATGAATCATTTTGATGATTTGATAGATGGAGGTGTTATAGGACTTCGAGAGGAACCAAAGGTAACAAAAATCATCGAAATTTGAGTTGTTTATGATGAGATTTTTATTTTATATACATTTGTTGGGTTTGCACATGATTTGTTCAATCTAGCTTGTGTAACTTTACGAGTTGTCAAGCCCACAAGGGAAGATCATATGAAGCCCTTGAGAAGTATATAAATTAGAGTGAGGAGAAGCCCATTCTCACTAACCCAAGTGAATTTCATCATAAGTGGAGAGCATTTGAAGTAGCTACAACCTAAAGTAGCCTTGTCAAGCAAAGTAGAGGCAGTTTTGGGTTTGTTTTGTCTCTATTCTAAATTTATACTCCCAATCTTGATATCTCTCTTTGGAAGGAGCTTCTATAGGAGAAAAATAAATACATTGAAATACATTTTCTGAGCCTTTTTGATGCAATATTAATAAATAAAACTTAACACAAATAGTATTACCACTACAAGTAGGTGTTGTAACTAAAACATTATCATCTGGTTTATAAATGATCCGGATTTATGCAGGAACGCAACAAAATACAGATATAACCATAAGCACAGAGATGTAGCGGAAATAATGCTTCATTTTATTAATAAACGAATGACTGAAATAAGCTTACAAACATAATGGAAACAAGCTAGGGCGCTGGTAGCGTATCTCTGAGAAGAGATGTAGCGTACGCAGGCCTCTGAATTGTGCTACATTGAGGCTCACGGGCCTATTACAGACATAATGGAAATAAAAGAACTGTGGTATTGGCAACGTATCCCTGAGAAGAGATGTGGCGGCTACCAGCCCTTGAACTGTGTTACAATGCAGACATGATGGATGTGGCGAGCTAGGGCACTGGTAGCGCTTATCTCTGAGAAGAGATGTATCGGCTCCCAGCCCCCTCAACTGTATTACAATATAGGCATGATCAGAACAAGCGAGCTAGGGCACTGGTAGCGCTTATCTCTGAGAAGAGATGTATCAGCTCCCAGCCCCCTGAACTGTATTACAATGAGGCTCGAGGGCCTATTTATTGTTGAGAAACAATGTAGAATCCGAAACGTCCAAAACCCTAACCGTAGGAGATGTGGCGCCAAAACTGTGGGCCCCGTTTGGGTAAATTGGTGGTTCAACTTCCCAGGGACGTAACTTTGGCATCCGATCTCCGTTTGACGCGCTCAATAGCTCGTTAGAAAGATCTGTCTGAGGAGTACAACTTTTGAACGAGCAACATCGGTCCATGGACCCATGTTGCTCTCCGTTTTCCCAAAAAGCGTCGTTTAGGGCCTCAAAACGGCTCCGGAAGTTTAAGACCCGAAAAACTGCTAAAAATAGTAAGTTGTGCCGAAACTTACAAACTGAAATAACTGATGGTTGGGGTTCAAATGGACTCGATGGGTGGCCACCAATATCCACCTGGATTATTAATGCCCCAAAACGGCTCCGGGTGTGCAGGACCCGAAAACCTGCTATAAATAGTAAGTTGTGCTGAAGCTGGAAAACTAAAAGAATTGATGCTGCGGGTCCAAATGGAATAGGTGGGAGGCCACCGATATCCACCTGGATCATTCCTCCCTCCTTAGGAAGCAATGGTCTCCATTGCGTTAAGTTCCTCCATGGGGGGGGGGGGAATTTTGCTGAACTTGGTGTTGGCAGCCGTGATGGATGTAGATGTGCCACCGCTGGGCAGCCATTGAAGGATCTGAAAAAAAAATTGTCCATCATCGCGTTCCTCTGTTTCTCGAGGGCATCCTCGAGCAAGATTTTGACAGGATCTCCTGCTCCCTCGTCTTTCTTTCCTTCCGCCATGGGGGGTCGTCGGGGTTGCGAGGTTGAACTCCTTATACCCTGGCCGCGTTGGGGACATGAAGAGAAAAACAGAGAAAGAGCAGACTTGCTCTGATATGAAAAATATCCAATATCAAAATATCTAGCTATAAATAATTCAATATTTTTGAGCAAATAGTTTCTTCCCTATCAAAATTCTAGCTAGATATAAATGAGGAGGGATTCTCTTATATAGAGGAGAAGAGAGCTCAAATAAAATGGGTAATACAAAAGCCATGGGTATTATACAATGTGAAAATAAAAAACCATGGTCTAATACCATGTGAAAAACTAATATCATTAACTAAATCCATAAGAAAATAAGACAATATGCCTCATGGTCAACATGCAAGAAGCCATGCATGGATCTAGGAGGCTAGATAAGAAGAAAAATTACATAGCGTACCCTCCATGAGCATAAAAATATGTGACATCAATGCCAAACCAACTATCCACAATGTAATAATGCCAATAAATCAAATCAATCCCTCCAATAGAATCACATGTGATTGGGAGTTGTTACCCCACATCTATGCATTGTTCAAATTTTGATAATGATGTTGTCCTGAACTTGAAACAAAAGATTTTTTTTTTAAGAAATAAATCCATAGAGTTGTTCAACCATCAGACCCAACATATGAAAGAGCATTTTGAAATTCATGGATGAAATTTTACAGGAATGTGCCCTATATTAGTTGTATAATCTTACCACTAAATATCAATAGGATTACATAAACCCTACAATGGATAGTGAGCTAAGTTGGTGTAGTGTCTAATCATTCATTATGGATCTAGAAGTTACCCTTAAATGAAAAATATTTAAATCATTCATGACATATATAGAAGTTATTTGTTGAGAAAACTATTGTTTTTGGAGAGATTGAAGTTGATGCTAACTATCTTACTACTAAACATTCTCATTTGACTTCAGTTGATCAATTCGATAGAGAAAAGTGAAAATATTGAAGAACATAAATACATTGCTACTTTTTTGGTGCTTTCAACTCACATACACTTAAAAATTAGCGACTTTTAAAGCACCTGGACTAACTCATTCATAGGAACATGGGACCCTTCTCAGGGTATTCAAAACCCATATGAGAAAATCAAAATTTGGTTGTTCTTACCTAGTCACCAATAAAGCATCAATCCAACTATCCAGGCTCATATTTCTGGTCTTAAATTCGTTTCTTTTGGGTTATGGTATGCCCCATGAGATTCTAAAGAGGTGGCAATTACCTTTTCTCAAGAACTAAGAAAATGTATTGAGAGAGTGTTTAAATTTAGAGGGCTTTCGTACATGAGATCTATAGACATATTTGTTAAATGTAGATCCTTTGGAAATAATGACATACAATTCTAGAAACCATTATCTACTTGTGAGTATTGAGTTAAATTATAGACTTATAATTTGCCAACATAAATTATCAACCCAAGGCATGTAATCTTGTGAGATGTTGTGAAAATTATATGCAAGCTTAATACCTCAAGTTCTTCTCTAATTAAATCGGTCACACATACATAGCACTAATGCCTCATTTCTGCATCAACACTTGGAAATAAATGTTATGGAGTGGATTCAAACATCCCTCTACAACTCTTGATATTGCTGGTGTTGATCAGAAAAGATAAAAGATCAAGCTCACATGCATAAGAAAAAAAATTTAACATTAAGAAATTAAAACTTGATTAAATGAATTTAAACACATTATCATATAAAATTCATCATTCAATCAATTGACATATTTTTCTTGTTAGCACTCCACCGGATCTCCGAGGCTGAGAAGAGACCAACAAAGGTAACCACAAACCAAGCTCTTGCCAAGTGGCTATCCCTACTAGGAAGGAGAGGGATCTATCCAAGGGATCACAACCAAGAGGGTTGGATCAATTATGTTTTAGTCTAGGTATAGTAGCACAGGGGTTTTGATTGGTTGATTTGGGTGTTGGATGAGTGAATTACATCAAAGAGGTAACTAGGTCAGGGAAAATAAGATCAAAATTACAGACATCTGATGGGGCAAGTAGGTAGGCAATCTAACACTTTAGGGTTCTTACATGAGATGGATCAGACTGGTGAGGTGCTAAAAAGAGCATGAAAATACATGATTTTTTTTTAAACTGAAGAAATGAAACAAATTATGACGATTCTCCCAAAACATAGCATAAAATATGTATTCAACTTATCAAACTTGAGAATCAAACATATCATAGAACTGGAATGAACATGGAAAGTACAAAAAATTCATACATATGAAACAAAATAAGAAACTATGCCAAAGTACAGTACCACATGAATCCCAAAAGAATAACTGCAACTCATCCAATATATTCTTGCCAAAAACTGAATACACTAGTGTCTCTAATCAATACAACAACATCCAACTTGTGAAATGAATCTATAAATGAAAGATATGGGCTTGAAACAAATTATCCCAACCTCAGGGGTTGAATCCATGAGTTGTGGAGCTAATCCACAAAAGTTTGAGTTGTAAACCTAGAGTGTAGGGACGTCAAACTAACTCATCTCTAACTTTAGTGAAATTGATTCATCAATCCTCTCAAAGAGTTTTCCCTAATGTATTTACCCCCAGGTAACTCAAAAAAATCATTATTACATTTACATACATCAATTACATTGGTAAAAACATGATTTTTCCATGGTGAAACTGCGAAAACTGGAAAAAATCAGGAAAAACAGAGAATGGTCAGGAGCACAACGCTAGTGTCAGGGGCGCAGTGCCAGTGTCAGGAGTGCAGCGCCAGTGTCAAGAGTGCAGTGCCATCTTCATCTCAACTTTTGAAGGGGTTGCGGATGTCCAAATTGAGCTCAAGATAGCTCATTTGAAAGCCTGTCCTGTCTAGTATCCAAAACTTCCCTTGGTTTCTAAAATAATAAAATTTTACCCTCCAAAAATTAAATCTCCCAAGATTGGTCAGGAGCGCAGTGCCTAACTGAAAAAGAGGGCAGAAACATGATTTTTTGGGTGTTTTTTAACCTTTTCACCCACCAATTTGCCCAAATTTTTTTAGAAAAGTGCCTAACCTGACTTTATTTGGAAATCTGAATCCAATGGTACCCTTATTTTTTCATTTAGAGCCTCCTAGAAGAAGCACAACGCCCTAGTCTAACTGTTCTAAAACTGCCAAAAGTTGCAAAAACCCAAAAAATTCAAAACTTGCTCAAAATTTCTCCAAAATTGTCTTGTGGAAGCCTAATGAAGTGTGCTAATCAATGAGGGATGCCTTAGCAAGGATGTCAATCTTTTCTCCTTCTTTTTTCTTGGCTAGGGTTTGCTTATGTTTCTCCTGCAATTGCTTTATTTAATGCTACAAACCTTATTTCTTGTCATGTACCTGTTAGACAAGTTTCTAAGCATTTTTTTGTCTTTCTTTTCTTGTGGAGGAGTTTATCAAGATTAATGTTGACCCTATCAAGCCATACATCTCTATAATTTTCAACCTCCTTGGAAATCCTTTCCTTAAAAGTGAGTTTTTCCTCCTCAATCTTTTGATGTTGTAAATCCCTCTTAAGACCCCTTGTCTTTGGTCTTTTTTTGCTAATTTGGATGTCATCTTGATCAGGGTCATTAAGTGGAATCTTGGATTTACTTCTCTTTGTTTTGATCAGCTCTAGCTCCATAAGTACTTGTTGATCTTTCAGTTGTTTATTCTCTTGCTCAAGAAATGAAATGACAAACTGAGCTCTATCCAAATTAGTTTGCAGCTTTCTAATTTGGGCATCCTTCTATTTGACAATAAAACTTGAGGCCTCATGATTATCCTACTGATACAATCAACTAGGTCAAAATATGTTTCCTTATCATGAGGGTACTCATCCTCTTGCATGACTTCCTCATGCACAACTGCCTCTTTTTTATTTTTCTTTCCTATTTGTACCTACTTTGTTGATGAAGAAGGCAGGGCCCCTCCCACAATATGTGGGGAAAACACCTGCCTATGCCCTCTCTGATATTTTTTTAGCCAAAAAAATATGTATAAATGTAAATAAACCTGCAGATAACAGTATATGAAACTGAAATAACAGTAAATAAACAGCTAATAATGCAATAATTTAAACCTAAGGAGGCGGGCCTCTCAAAAAGTAGTCTGTACGTGGGAAAAAAACTAGTCAAAACACACCAAAATAGCCAATAGATCTAAGTTCGAGAGGGACAGGGATCTAGAGGTTAAAATCTCCTAGAAAGTGGTGCAGAAAACATCAATAAATCAAAGTAAAGATTACTATAAATGAGGTGGTGAAAGGCTATCTCCTGGAGGGAAAGAGAGTGAACCCTAGAGGAAAACCAAAACAAAACTGAATGAGGTGATTTGGATGGGTAAATAGCCAATCTGAAGCGGATCTAAAGGTGAGGTATCAGATCTAAAAAATGGATGAACACTCTAAAATTTCAGATAACCTACAGTAGCTAAAACTCTTCCACAAAGTGTGGAGTGTACTGAAGCCCTAGGGGATAGGTTCCCACTTATTTGAGTAAAAAAGAACAAGTACAGGTCAAAAATGGGTGGAGACAGAGGTCAGAAAACCCTAAACAGAGGCCCACACAAACCCATAAAAATTTCAGAAAAAACTCCCGCAAAAAGTGGAGGTCACAGTTTCTAACCTGTTTTCTGCAGAGGTTGCAGCTTTTGGGCTGAAATGTGCATCCTGAAGCTTCAAGTCACAGGTTTAGGTCCAAAAAGTGCAAACTGCACATCCAGCACACTCGGCAGCAGATTTCAGTAGAATGTGTCATCTCAGCTGCGACTGATGTCTGTCACCTGCACAATAGGTCTGAAAACACACAGAAATTAAAATTTTTACTGTTTTAGGGTTTTATAGGTTAAAAACAACATCAAGAAAAGAAAAAAAAAGAGGCTGAAGAAAAATCCTAGGGTTTGAAGAAGCTATATATGCAGGGATCATAAAAATGACAGTGGTCGTAATCATAAACCCATGTGGAGTCGCCAGTTGTTAGTATGAATCTTAATTGCAAGTGTACGAAAAAATACCACTTTAGTTGTGCATAAAAAACAGCGCTAACAACAAAGATGGTTGTCAATATCTTTAGATCTGAAATTAGTTGATCAAGATAAATGCTGCAAAAATCTAGATCTATGCATCAAAATACATTAAGCAGTAAATAAAAACAAGATTTACTCCATGCATCCAATAGTCAAGACAAGAATATGTTGAATGAATTTTATATTAAGGGCACCTGGGAGGAAAACATAGAAGGATTTTACTAGTTCTCCTCAATGGGATGGGTTCTTGTAAGTCCTCAACATTTCAGATCTAAAATTCCTCTCTCTTGATGGTGTAGAAAACCCAAACAAAAAATGGAACTCAAAGGGAGCTCACAAGCAAAAAGATAGAAAAATATGACAATGATGGTAGATCAAAGTCAGACCAGAAGTATAGATCCAGAGTGATCTTTAGGCAACAAAAGGTGATGAATGAATGGAAAAACCCTTCTATTTATAACAAAATATTGAGTTAGTCTAGATATTGGTGCATAGTTAAAATATTATTAACCAAATCAAGATCCAACTTTTATGGAATATTTTATTATTTTTGTTGGAGGAAAAAGGAATTTGACTTGGGTCAAATCCCTTTATTTGTAAATAATAAATAAATAAATGATTTATTTATCATTTTAAGGATGTGGTTGAGTAATAATTAAATAAATAATGATTTATTTAACTATTTATGAGTGATTTAGTCAAATTTAACAAGAAATATTATTTAAATAAGGTTTAAATAATTATTCCTAGAAAATAATAAGATAAATAATAATTTATCTAATTAATTTTCCTGTTTTGGGTTAAATATGACCAGGAATATTAATTAAACTATTTTTTAACTAATTATTCCTTGAGGAAAATCAAACAAATGTAGATTTATTTAATATTTCCTCATGGGGTTTCCTGTTTAGACCATAAACAACTTAATAAAGATGTTTTACTAAGTTATTTTTCATAGCGAAAGCAATTTTAATTATGGTAAAATTGGTCTTACATGGTGTACTTAGGTCCATCTAATAGTAATAGGTTAGATGACCAAAAAATGGTGTAACATTAGAAATAATACTCTTCTTTGCAAGCCTTATTGAGATACATGTACTTTCATTAAACCTAGAGAATGAGCTAGAATAAATAGAATTAGAAGGTTTTACCACATATAGTCACACATTTTTTTGTCACTATGTTGTACATGACCAAACTGTTTAGGTATTATTAATCACTGGAGGGGGTCATCTAGTCTACATGGAAATTGGAGAGAAATCACTCATATAAATGAAACATTTGGAAATTGAGTTTGACGTATCTTGCCTTGAATTAAATCCTGCAGGTGATAATCCTAAATAGAGTGAATTTGTAAGTGTTGAAATATGAAAATGCTATATTATTAGGCTTTACTCACTTCTGAATTCAGATTTTCTTACAAGGTTACACTTTGCAAAAATGTTCCACCTTAATCTCTTTTTCTTTGTATATTTGAAGGGATTCCAAACTTATTATGTGGCAAAGTTAGGTTTATATGGACTTGAAGAAAATTTAAAGATACATATAACAATTGAATAGATGGATCACACTTGCATTAGACATGATTTACATACATATAATGTTCTAAGCTCCACATGTAGTGTCACCTTGGCAATGTTAATTTTGTGACACTTGGAGACAATGATTTTGATGAAGTGATATAAGATTATGCATGTTAGACTTGTGTATATTCTTATATGTTATAGACCTGGATTGGGTCATCTATTTTTTGTGTGCTTATTATAATATATACGGTTGTGTGTATACGAATTATTTTTGTTAAGTGCATATTATCAATGTTTTCTCTTTTAGTATCCTAGGTATATGACATGGATGGTGATCCAGGATTGTGACACATAGGTCCATGAATGATCATGGTTATGTGGAACATATGTTTAATTATGATTTATCGATGATAAATTATTTATATGATTATATATGCTTAATCTTGCACTAAGAAGGATGTAGCAGGGGACCTGGTCATTTGCCAACAAGGATGCTCAAATTATAAATGATTGTAGAAGTCATTTATCCAAAATGACTGTGGAAGTCATGCACAATCCCTGTTAAAATGTGAATAAGTTAATTATGAAATTCATTTGATTCCTTTGCTATATGAGATTTTGATGTGTGCAAATCATGGAACAAGACCTTACCAACGAACCATGAGATGGGTACAAGCTCACAATTAGTACCATAAGGAGAAACACCTTGCCTTGTACATCTATCTACTGCTATATTTTGGTACTTCTTGTGAGCTCTTACAGCTCGAGGGTTTTAGGGGAGAATTTATCCCTAGATATGGTTACGTGGAAGAAAAAATGGTTCAAATGAGTTGGTTAAGGGATCAAGGATGGCTCATATTCTCAGCGATTAGAGTTGAATATATCTTCATGTACAATTTTCATTGTCCTAAAATTGTGGTATAAAATATGAATAAAATAAAAGGTATAAATTTAAATTGTTGTAAGCATCTAATTTTTTTTTAAGCTTATGTTATCTGGAATCTTATTAGCTAGTTGAAAATGAAGAATAAGAGTGATCTATACGTATGAATGTTTAGATATCAAGATGTTATGGAATTATTATTAGCGTATTTTATTATACTAACCTTGGTATTGTAGCATTTGAGAAAGGAAAACCAAACATTGGTGAAGGTAATTGCAATAAAAAATATTCCAAAGGACTTGGGTAAGAGTTTCATGAGTTATGGTTTTGTTTCATGAAATTAGAGGCATATTTTAGAAAGGGTTTAAGGATATTTTTCAAAGTGTTTAACAAAATGATTGAATGGGAAATGCTATTTATTTTTTAATCATTATGCATGAATAAGTTTTAACTTGTAGCCTACCAAGTAGGAAATGGATGCATACTTGAAATATACATGGAGGATTCACTAGATCAACCCTTAAAATAAAAATACAAAAAAAAATGATGGCAGGTAAGTGTTTCAAAGAGAATCATTGAGGTAATTTTCAATAATTATGTATTGCAATTGTTCAAGATGCTTTCTATGTGTTTATAGGAATGATTGAATGAAAATAATTCTTGATGAATCTCAAAGCCCTTCAATTAAATTATAGTGGATGAAATGATTTCAAGACAATACATAAGTCATTATAATTTAATTTTATGTTGCTTTTTGTTTTGCATAACAGTAGATTGAAGATTGCATGCCATCTGTTTGGTAGAATTTGTAAATGAAATTCTCGGAGTAATATATTTTCTAGTTTTTTAAACATAATGCATTTGTGTGTGATTTCGCAATGATTCAGGACACCATCAGGGGGTATATGTGCCATATGGCCCTTTAACCCCTAATTTTATTCCTCAAAAACATGTTTCAGTACCTAAATCATAAGTCTGGGCTATTTTGCAGATTGTTGATACCAGTTATGTTTGTTTGTTGTCGAGTTTTTGGTGAAAGACTAAGATTATTTAGTCCTATTTTAAGATGCCAACATTTGGATTTTTAATTAATGAATTTTATGAGATAAATAGGTTGAAGAAGAATCTCAAATTAATTGTTGCCAAGTGTTTAAAAAAAAGTGTCAATGGTTGTAGATTGTACGCTTGCAAAGTGTTTGACAAAACGCCTCAATGGATTTTGAGTGCATGCTTGCAAATTGTTTGTCAAAAGCCTTAATGGGTGTAGATTGAATGTTTTCAAAGTGTTTTTCAAAAGGCCTAAATGATTGTAGTTTTTTTCCATATAAACTATTAGAGCAAAAGTCTTACTTACCATAGTTTTTATGTACTAGAAATTTATGAATAGACTATTTAATGGATGTAGCTTCCTATGTCTGCAAATCTTTGGTATGAATGTGAAAATGAATTTTATAATTCGTTGAAGTGTGAATAGAGAGTAGGTCAATTTTTAATTTTATTATCTAAAGCTTTCATAGAAAAAGGGGAGTTGTTGTTGGAAACAATTTTACAGTGACTAATTTTGTAGGAATTTGTGCAAGTGATTATAATAAGTTTTGTCTGAGCTGCATGTATTCATTGATGCATTCTTGTGCTTCAATTATTCTAGAAAAAAAATACTTGTGCACAATTTCTGTTGGTCCATTATTTTACTTGGTACTTTTTTGAAGAATAATATGCTTCTGAATTTGGTAACAATAGGTGCTCTTGCTACAACATTCATTATATAATTCTCATGATTGAAGTATTTCCTTAACAATTGAGATTGAGAATTTTTAATTGTTAACTTTGGAAATGTTTTTGGGTCAATATATTTTGTGATTCCATTTCATAAACATATCATATTTATTATAATTACTGATGCAAAGAGGCATATTCTTCCCTCAGTTACCATGTTATAGGTGTTGAGATTCAACAAGAAGATCCTAGTGAAAATTATGCACATACACTAGGATGGAGCTTCATGCTATTTTTAGGTGGAAGTCTATTTTTAGAATGAATGAGAAAATTCTATTTATATATGATGCCTATTTATAGATGGTGAGAAAATTCTATTTATAGATGATATTATATTTTTAGATGTATGTGTGAGTTCTATTTATAAATCACATGTCTATTTATAGATGCATGTCGAATATTATTATCCCTTAATAATAGTTGAACAATAAACATTAATCTATTCTCAATGAGCACTTGCAAATATTTAACTGAAGTGGTAAATTAGTTAGCTATAGAAAATTAGAGTTCAAAGGTTGGTTGGTGGGAAATGCAAGTGGACTTAGTTGTAACTGAGTGATTCAAAGTTGTAACGGATTTGGATGTGTAGTTATGTGAGTTGTAAAGTAGTTTAACTCGATTGTGCTAGTTGTGACTGAACATACACTAGTGAGAGATCAATGAATTAATTATTTAATTAATTCACAATCAGTGGTCTCACATGCAACTGAAGATTTACTACTATTAACTACATGCATGTTAGATCCAGTGGAGACCCAGTTGAGAGATAGGTGAAAGGGATAGTTTGACTATTAGTTGTGACATTAGTGGGTGCACTCATGCAACCACACACACATTGGATGTGCCCATGAGGATTGCGTAGTCAAGGAAATAGGATTCCATTCTTTTAGGGATTTCTATCAGCAGGGATTGCGCAGTGGAGGCAGGTTGTCAGGAGGCAGTAAATTGGCGCATGTATTTGCCAATTTTTGTATGATAGTGTGAGACGATTGTACATTGTACTAAGAGCTCTTGGATTAGAGTTTTATATGAGATTGTTTCACGATCCATGATATATACATAATCTATGATAGTGGGGTTTTTAGCTTTATTATTTCCCGGTAAAAACATATGTGTTATGTGTGATCGATCTTTCTTCTTGATATTGCAATTGGCGATCGTGTTTTAAATTCCACAAGAAAATTTTGTAGAAGCGATTATGTATTTAATAGTGGCATATAATTGTTAGATAAAGAGAATCCAGGAAACACATAATTGTATTAAAAATTTCTACAATAGGTTGGTTAATACTCATACACTTATATGTGAATTTTTTAAAAGAAACATGGTACTTTTCTGGTTATGATATCAAGAGTCAATAAGTGAAACTTATTTAGCATAATCTAGGAAATCAAATAGGTTGATCTAGCTTAATGTTCGCACATGGAATTATGGTGGAATTTATTTCCAGACTTACTTAGAGCTCATGTATAAGTATGAAAAGAGCACATGTTATCATCTTTGAGAGGAAATGTGTTTTCGAATTGGTTTCAAGGGGAAGTTATCCCTGACTTCTTATGTTATATTGTTATATTGTTATATTGAAATAAATGAAGGAACATGATTACATGATAACGAAGTTAGTAATGTTACAAAAAAAAGAGTATTAATGATTAATGTGACCTCTACTCTATATTATTGATGGTTGGTAAGGTGGGATTACATGTGGTATCAGAGTCAGCTACAACACTAGGGCCTAATGGGCCAACATGATTGCTTGTAGGTTGATGATGTATTAATGTTTATTTTGCATGGATGATGAATTATTGTGTATGCTGAATTGGAAGCATATTGATTTTATAAGGGACATTATTTTTATTATGCCATTTAGAAATTCATGAAAGAAAAATAATTCTTTCTTATATTCCTTTATATTTGTTTAAAGACAAATTATTATAAATATGATAAAGGACTTAAAGACATGCTGGGAAAGGATGTGCTTAAGAAGTTGGGGGTTAAACCTAAGAATGTGAATGTCTTAATTTTCAATGGGTAAGTGAGTTATGTGGAGTGCATGCATGGTTGCATATATGTTTAATGCATCATGATCAATGTGATATGGGCCTACTAGCCATCTTTACTAGATGAAATTGTATCTACTAAGAAAAATATTAGTCTAATCTAAACTATAGTATGATGACCTTGGAGTGTATGCTTTGGGAATATGTAACACATGTAAGTTTGAGACTCAATTAACGTGATGATTGAGTTCATCATGTTAATTTTGACTCTTTTCTTATCTACACTAATGAAAGCTTAACAAAAGTTACCTTGAAGGATGTCACTTTTAACTGTGAATGTAGATTCATGAGTAATGGATGTGCATTAATTTGATGTGTTAAAATATGATTTGGGAATACATTCTTAAAGATTAATAATGGGATTCCTATTATTTCCTTGACATGATTTTGTGTAGTTGGGTTGACATTATGCATCAAATTACTTGAAATTACTCAAATACTAAGTTGTGGTATGACTTTCCTAATAAACAACATGCTTAAATGACTCGTGCATGAAGGGTTGTGGAAACCATTTTAAGGAACCCTTGAAGGTTATGTTTTCCTTAAGTTATGTATGGGTGTGGAATCCATACTAGCATATATCTATGAGCTAATGTATGGGTTTGGAATCCATACTAGCATATATCTATGAGCTGATGTATGGGTGTGGAAGCCATACTAACATATATCTATGAGCTAAGTAATGAGGTAAGGTATGGGTGTGGAATCCATACTAGCATATATCTATGAACCAATGTATGGGTGTGGAATCCATACTAACATATATCTAAGAGCTAAGTAGTTCTTTTGGTTAGAATAGTGAACAATTTTTTTATTTTTATTTATTTTTTTATTTTTTTATATGGAATCTCATAGTCATGATTAAGGAGGATTGATTATGTGTAAATAAAGTTAAATGGATATAGATTCGTAACATGAATTTTCTTGAGATTTAAATCCATTATTTTCTTTTTATTACAAATGAAGATACTAAGATGGGTATAGTGAACACCATAAGGTGGTTTAGAATGTTTGGAATAACTAATTTGATATATGGAGTCACGTGTGAACTAGGTATCTATCCTATCCTATAGTATTACAACTATTTTGTATGTGTTGGATTTGAGTAGAATTAAATTGATTTTCAAAATTTTGAAATGTAGAAAAAGATTATTGCGATAAGTTGATGAAATATAGTTTCTATTGCATTAAGAAAAATTAGGTCAAGGAAAACCATAATGGTTTCCCTAATAATTTCATCAATTGCATATTGGTCGAATTACTTTTAAAATACATTAATTAGAGAAGTTATGATAATTTAACTCATGAACTGCTCTAAACTATTGCTAGTTAGGCAATCGAGTCAAAATTCATATTGTTTTTCAACTTAATGAACTGCTTTCTTGAAATTTTATTAACTTGTAATTCGTTAAGAGAATAACATGTTTAGAAGATAAACATGTTCTATGGCGAGAACTTTGTTTTATTTGAACTTAAAGGAAAAGGGTTCGTGATTAATTAAAATTTTCTTTGAGTTCTTGTTTTACAAGAATATGTGCTTGCGATATTTTTTGAGGGAAAAATTGAAGGATAATCATATACAATTTTTATGCATTGGAATTCTTGCACGATTTAGAAGCCTAAGACAATTGTATTATATGTGGAATGTGTTAGCACTCCACCAGACCTCCGAAGGTTGATAAGGAGACCAAAAATGGTAACCACAGACCACTTTGACCTAATAGCTAGCCCTATTAGGCTGATAGGGATATCTCAATGAGATTCACAACCAATATGACTGGATCAAGGATATTTTAGGCTAGATATTAAGGTTAGGGTTTGGTTGATTTAATTTTTGTGCTGGAAGAAAATGGACCTTGAGAGTTAGGCTTGAAAACTCTGGTAGGGTTACAAGAGCAATAATTGTAGGGGAATAAGGGGGCAAGGTAGGCAATCTTGACTGACCTTTTGGGATTTATCATTGTAGTGTAGGATGAAAAGAGATATTAGGAACAAGCATAGGAGTATGAATTTATTCCTCAAGAAGAAAATAAACATAACATCATTATCTTATCAAAACAGACACGTATTCTTCATGAATCCTGCTTAAAAAACTGGAAAGAAAATGAGTGAAAGAAATAGATATGTAATGGAAAGAGAAAGCATTCAATGAAGTGACTTACTAAAGAGAAACATAGGCATGCAATCTCAACACATGAATCCCTAAATTTTAGCTGGAAATTTTCTCTATGTTCATTGTATTACTTGATCAAAATGAAATACACTAGCTCAATGTCCAAGACTCCAACGCTTGGAAATGATTACAAACTATCTCATATAGGAAAATACAACATAGGACAGCTCATCAAGTCGAAAATCATATTCAAGGCTCATCATAAATGCCTTTTATGAGTCCTCATCTAAAGAATAGGGTAGTTGAAAGAGCTTCCATGATTTTAGACAAAGTTTAGGAGAGGTTATCTCCTCATTAATTACAAATTTCCTCATAAAGTGAGGCAAAAACCAACTAAGAAGCAAAAAATAAACTAAATTGATAACAATATATCAAAGCTTCTATCATTAAATTCTCAAAATGTTTTTAGACCAGATGGATCGCACTGGGAACAAAAGGGTTGCACTAGCCAATAGAAAGGTCACACCAGCATGCACCAAAACAAGAATTTTTAGCAGAAGGGTCGCACCAGTTGAGAGCTAATTTTGGATTACTTTTAGGAGTCCAATATACATTCTAAAAACTAGGTAAAGTGGCCCCAAGTGTATACTTTACAATGGGCCATAAATCTCCAAATAATACCCATGGGAAGGCCTCCAAAACTTGATTTTTCTAACCTCACTCAGAAGCGCTGCACTAGTCGAGATTTAGTGGCAAAAGCATGAACAAGGTGAGGTTTTCTGAGTTTCTGATCAAAATAGGAAGCTTTCATGAAAAAATAAGTTGATATTTGGGATTTAATCATCATTATTCACTCATGTATGTAGAAAAGAGTTCATTTGGATGCCCAGGGAAAAAGGGTCATGCCTCTGCGTGACGCTTTTTATGCCATTTTCTGCAAAATTTCAAAAAAATTCAAACTTCTCCAAAATTTTCAAAATTTGTTCCTTGACTACTATGGATGATAGGCTAAACATCCAAGGATGTTTTAGCCACCAATTTCACTCCTTGAACCCTTTTTATTGACACCCTTTTCTTGTCTTGGATTTCTTGCAGGTTTCTTTCCAATTTCTCAATTTTGAATTGTGCAATTTGATTTCTTGTTTCGTAGCAGGAAACCATGTGTTTGGGAATATTGTTATCCCTTTTTTCATTCTCCAACAGATTTTACAAGTGAATTTTGACCTTCCCAAGACAAAACTCCTTGTCCTAATTTATCTCTTTAGCCATCCTCTCCTCAAAAGTGAGCTGCTCATCTGTAGGGCTTTGTTCTTTCTCTTTCTGCAGTGCTTTCTTGAGACCCATAGTTCTTGGCCTCTTCCTATTCACTTGGTGTTCATTGTCATCATTTTTAGCCATTTATTTTCCCTTTTCATGTTTGTTTTCCTCAAACAACCTCTTCTCCAAAATCAATTGATTCGTAATCAATTGATTGTTCTCCTTCTCAAGAAATGAAATGATGAATTGAGCCCTTGCTAAGTTATCCCGGAGCTCTTTGATTTGAGCATCCCTGTGTTAATTTCCCTATGTAAGTTTTCATGGTCATCATGGTCCTCCAAGTCAACCAAATCAAAATCATGTTCCTCCTAATTATGCATGGAAGTCTCATTCAGTGTTGATGGTGATCCCTGTAATGAAATAGGCTTGGCCCCTTCCTCTTTCCGAGGAGAAAACACAAGCCTCCTTCCTCTCTGATAGGTGAGAGTAACCGAAGGCCTAGGCCTCTTTGAAAAATCAACATGTTTTTTCGATGATCCAAGCTCCATTGGTTGTTTAGACATTGACCCTGATGATGTTGTTTTTCTAGGAGAAACAATGGGACTAATGCTAGGAGCGGTTTTTAGTTTATCCAAAAAGGTTTTCTAGGTGATTTGCTTAGCTGAAAGCTAATGCATAACCACAATATCGATTAGGATATGGTGAAATAGATTGGTGATATGAGCCTATCCCATGGTCTTAATCTTTTCAGTCATCTTCACCACACTTCTAAACAAAAGTTGGACAAATTAAGTGTTCATGTAGAGGTGAAGTGCATGAGAAACCTAACATGATACATGTATAATATGGAAAATCTCCCTTCACATGTAAAATATTTCATAATGAGCTTCATCAAAAAGGCATACTTTTCACAGAGAAATATGAAAGGAAAAACATGTTCAGGATCATCTCTGATGTTAGGTTTTAGGAACATTTTATAGTCATAAAGTTGTAATTCCATGCCCTTGAACCAGTTTTCACCCTGATTTGGGATACCTGTGGCTGAAGAAATGATGTCTGCTGAAACACTGAACTCTACACCTACTATGAAAACTCTGTCTATGTGAAAATTATATGCAAAGAGTCTGGTCAAAGGAACATAAGATCCAACCTATGTGATCAATTCACAAAACTTCATACAACCAACATTTATAAAACATATTTTAACAAATGGAGAAGCATTAATTTCACTCAGACTGTTTGGCTCAAATCTTGAATGATGTCCTCCCTTGTGCACTTTCTTTTTACTCCATATTTCACTTTCCATGAAGTATGTTTGAAGGATAGACTCTAGTCAAGTTTAGGGTTCTAAATATTAGGTCACAATGTTTTTGGAAATAGAGGAAATGTAGTGATTGTATGGAAGTTTCCTCAAGGATTTTGAGGTGACAAAGGGAAGTATGAGATGAAATGGTGTGGTGAAATTTATTTCATGAGATGAAAGAATTATAAGGTTTAATGAAGTCAATGGTAAATAGGTAGTGAATGATAGGAAGTGAGTAGGCTAGGGATTTCAGGAAGGATATATGATAATGTAGGTGAGTGAAAGCTAGGGTTATTCACTTAGGACAATGGAAAAGAAAAAAATGGTATAACACTATGCTGGAGAAAACCCTGAGAACAAATCACATAATAATTGAGGAAATTTCTTGAAAAGATGTTTGGATGATCACTTACTATTTTTAGGAAGCTTATGATTCTTTGAAAAATCTTCAAAGCTAGAAAAATTCTAAATTTCACCTTGAAACCATGAAGAAAATCCTCATTTAAAAACCCTGGAAATTCCACAGAAGGGTTTTGAAAGGGTCATGCCTAGCATAATGGTCAAGAAAAGGGTCACGCCCGACAGAAGGATCACAAAAGGGTCTCGCCTGGGAGATGGGCCGGAGAAGGGTCACGACTCTCTGAAAATGCAGAAAAAAACCCTCCCTTTCTCACAAATGTCGCCTTCTCTTAATTTGCACAGTGATGTCAAGGGGATATAAAGAGATGTAAAGTAAAAATTAGTTTAATTTAGTTCCTCCATAGGCTTTTATGATTTGATTTTGGTGTCTTAGTAATTAATGAGGTAGGATCACCGATTCATCTTTTCTTTTAGCCTTTTGAACTTTACGACCCTTTTGCAAATTTGGAACCTTAGAAACATTATTACATATAAAAATATAAATTACATTTTAAATCAAAATTTATTGAAGATACTTTCCTATTACCACTCCTCCAATTGCTAGATTTTATGCATGAAATGACAGTTTTGATTACCTTGAAACCCTAATGACCTAATGGATACGCTGAACTGAATGAAATCATAGTAATGATGACTGAAATGATGGTGAAAATATTTGAATGGTGATACACTCATCTGGGTGATGGCATGGACCAACAATTTATTTTTTTTGAAAGAGTGGAAACATTCCTATACTTAATGATCAGTGACCAAATTTTTTCTTGAAGACTTAGTGAATTGAAAAAAATTTGACTTGGGGGCCCTAATAAGACATGATACGATTCAATTTTATCATTGGTGACAGGATGAAAATACTAACACCAACATTGCCTCCAGTTGGGGATGGAAGCTCCTTAGAGGTGTCAAGAACACCGTAGACCAAGTAGCCTAACCATTGGGCATGGAGTCAAAAGTTAAAAACCAAACTGAATACTGAAAACTTGACATGATAAAATGACTCAAAAATAGACTGACTTGAATTTAACTTAAACTTTTAAAACAACAAAAAATCAATGGAAATTTATGGCCTTGACCTCAGGCTCCAAGCTCCAATGGTTCTCTGCTTCACAATTTGCAAAAACATTAAATTGATATGTATAATGGAATTGGGAAATTTTTAGAAGTTTACATCAGAAAAGTTAATGCTTAAGGATCCTACCATTGACTGGTCCTCATAAGAAATATTCTCCATTCATTTCTTCCAATAGTAAAGCATGTTGTTGGTGAGAGGCTGAAATATTGTATGGTTAGTTCCACGGGTTCTCAAATTTATCGTGCTTCCCTTTTTCCTTGTTTCTAGCATCCCAACGGAGGACCACATCTCCAATTTTGAAATCACCTGCCTTTTTCTTGTGGTATTATACCTTATTTATCCTTTCATGAAGCTTTGAGGTGTTCTGAAAGACCTCATCTCTGGTTTGCTGAAGATGGATCATCTTATTGATCCGGCGCTACACATCATTCTCTTCACTACTTGCTTCTTGTTCATGATCGAGACTACAGTGATGTAGGAAAAAAAATATCTACTCCATATAACAATTGAAAAGGAGACATTCATATTGACTTCTTACTACTCACCCTGTCCACCCATAAAGCATTAACAATATTATTATGCCAGTTCTTCTTTTTTCCTCCAACACCTTTTTTATGATATTGATCAAATATTTATTAGAATATTCTGCCAATCCATTACCTTGCGGATAATATGTGGTTGAGTGACCCAATTTGATGTTGTACTTGTCACAAAACTCAACCATCTTATTTTACTTGAATGCAACCGCATTGCCTGTAATGATCTTATGAGGACAACCAAAATGAGACAAGATGTTAGTCTCCAAAAACTAAATTATGACTAAATATGTAGCTTTCCTTGTTGGGATCACTTCAATCCATTTGGTGAAATAGTCGGTAGCTTTTAAGATCCATTTATGTTGGGAATATGATGCAGGGTGGATTTCTCCGATAAAGTCAAGGCCCCACTTTGGAAATGGTGCTTGCACGGATATAGGCTACAAAGGTAACGGGATAAACTTCCTTTTACCTTGAAATAATTAACACTCGTGACAACTCATCACTATTTTATATAAATCTGCAAAAAGAGTAGGCCAATAATATCCATCCCTCAACACCTTATTTGTTGTGGTTTTCCAAAAACTGTGACCTCCACAATATCCCTTATGGAAATCATTCATTACCTCCTCGACTTCATCTTCTACTAAACAGTTCAGCAAGATACCTCCCGGGTCTTTCCAATATAGAGCGCTTTCCAAAATGTAGTATTTGGAAGACTTCAACTTTAATGACCTACCCTTAATTTTGGACATGTCTGGAGGAGGATTAAGATGTTGAAGAACATATATAATGTCAGAATATGAAGGAGATGATAGAAAAATATCAGATACCTACATGAGTGTGCCATCATCTTCTTCATCGGAAAAAACTGAAATGAGGTTGATATCAAGAGCATGTAAATTTGATTCAGCCATGAGCTTGGATAATCCCTAACCTTTTATCAACTTTGAAGGCTTGATATCGATGTCATACTCTAACATATCTACTATCCACTTTCCTCTTCTACCTTCCGGATCATTTTGCATTAGGAAATCCTTCACTGTTGCATTGGGGACATAGGCTAGAATATATGAATGAAGGATATACACTCGGAAGTCCTTCAATTCCTTTACCAGGGTCAAGGCTTGCTTCTCAATTATGTTGTATCTAAGGGCTACATTCCTGATGGTACAACTGAAGAATGAAATGGATTTCTTTTTCTTATGCTTCTTTTTCATCAAAACCGCAGCCAAGTTATGTTCATAGGAAAATGAAAATATGATGAGATCAATGGAGTAGTCAGGGCTGATCAAAATAGGAGTTGTATTTAAGGAAAAATTCATTGAATTAAAAGAATTTTTGGCATCCTTAGACCACTTTACGTCACTGTACTTTTTTAGCATGTTGGTCATCTCTCGAATATGCTCAACAAGATTTGGAATAAATCTTCTTAAGAAGTTTGTCTTACCATTGAAAGCTTGAATCTCTTTCTTGCTGTGTGTAAAATGAATTTGTTGAATAACCTCAATCCAAGAAGGATCAATCTAGATACCATCTTTGGAAATGATATGACTGAGAAGCTTGCCCTCCTCCATGGAAAAAAGACTCTTTTTGGGATTAAGTGAAATCCTAAATTTCCTGCATTTCTGAAATTCAATTCTTAAATGATACAAATGATCATCATCAGAATGAGAGAAAACTGTTAAATCATCAAGATACACAACTAAGAAAACATCCTTTTCATTTCCAAAGGCTGTGTCCATTTCTTGCTAAAAGGTGGCCCATGCTATCTTGAGCTCGAATGGCATTTTAGCATACTTGAATGTACCCCAAGGTGTCGTGAAAGAAATCTTGTCTTGATCATCCTTGTGCACTAAATTCTAAGTGTATCTCGAATATCCATCAAGAAGCGACATTGGGAAGCCCCAACCACCCTTTGTAAGATATGGTCCATCTTGGGAAGGGGAAAATTATCCTTTAGAGACACCTTATTTAAGTTTCTAAAATCAATGCAAAGATGGATTTCTCCCATTTTCTTTCTTACCGGAACCAAATTTGACATCCAATCAGAAAATATGATGGGAGCAATGATACTAGCTTTGAAAATTATGTTTACCTCTTTCTCTATTGACGACAACAACCTTGGGTTGATTCTTCTTAGCTTTTGTCAGAAGAGATTTTGGTCAAGATTGATTGGAAATATATGTTGAATGATATTATTATCATAAAATTTTAGATCTGCATAGTCCCAAGAAAATACATCATAAAATTCAAACAAAGAAGCAATGTATTTTTCTTTTACCTCTAGAGATAAGGACTTGGACATCTTGAACATCTTGGGATTTTCTAATGTTCCAATGTTCACATCCTCAACACCTTTCTCAGTAGGAACCATGGTCGGATTTCTATAAACATTACCTTGATCAAACAATTCTTTTAAAGGTACAAGACCCCTTGGAATGTTGTTATCCTTCAGTTGTAATACATCAATCTGAGTGGCCTCGATGACTTGATCATATTTATCATAACTTCATCAATAAGGGAATTCTCAAATTCCCCTTCATTTTGCAAAAAATTGTTCACCTGTTTTTCATCCCAAAACACTAGACAATACCTCAAGTTGTCAGGGACAATTGGCCGATGTTTGACATGAATTTCAAACGTCCTATGGGAATCTTAAAATTACTTGTTGTTGTAGCAATAAAATCTGCCATAAGATTCTGACTTCTTGGTAATACTGAAAATGTATATTCAAGAAACATCTTTAGGATATCAAGTACAACATTTATATATGCCCTCATTCATGGATGCTTAGCCTCGTATTCCCCTTTTACCTGTTTAATCACAAGCTCGGAGTTTCCATAAAAATAAATTATTTTTGCGCCCAACTTACTCAGAATTTTGAGTCTCGTGATCAATGCCTCGTACTCAGCCTCGTTATCAGAAAAATTGAAAGGAAACTTATATGAACATAATCTTAAATTTTTTGTAATTTTACCTGGTTGATGAAGAGGACTACATATCCAAATTCTGATGCCTGCCCCATCTTTCCCTAAGACACCATCAAAATCCATGGTCCAAAGACCATTCTCATCATCCAGATGTTGGGATTTTGCATTATGTTTTGTCTCATCTTTTCGGGCCATTTATTCAATCTGTTTTGAACCTTTTTTTTACTTATCTGATGATTGATCTAAAGAACTAGGATGATTTCCTTGTTTTTCATCCAAAACTGCTCTGACACTATAGAAATTTTTTGAAATTTATTCTACTTATATGAGCTTACTATCTACATCATTTAAACCACTATCATTAAACAAAATAAATGATTCAATATCTGTATGTACAACGTTAATAGGATGATTGTTGGGTTTCTCTTTGTTGGTAATCAAGTATTTCATCTTTGTTTCTTGATACAACTTCCTCAATTGTCCAAAAACTGGGATTGTGGCATAAGATAAATCCAACTGCAAAGTACCTCTTAACTTCGCTCCACAAGACCTTGCCAACAATATACCAAACTGTGGCGGTATATCAGCTACTACACATCCATTAACACAATTTTTGTTGGGATTTGCCAAAGGGAAACTACCAAATCCTTTATGAGACCAAGAGAACGTACTCTACCAGAATCAAAGGAATACAGATCATGGTAAGGACGGGTTATATCCAAGCCCATTTTTTCCATAATGGCCTTCAGCATTAGGTTATGGGAAGCTTTGGAGTAAAGCATGGAATTGTGAAGGATACACTGATGAATTCTTAGACTCAGATAATATGGGGTAACTTCACTATCCTCTAACTGACCATCTATGGTTGGACCAAAAATGAGTTCAGGTTGGTCATCTCAACATGTACCATATCAGACAAAGGATCTACTTTCAACATTTTGGCCACGTGAGATTATATTGATTTTTTTTTACAAGCTCAGTTAAAGGGATAGATACTTTTAACTTAGATATTTCATTTTCTAAGACAAAAATATTGGATTTCTTATCTACCTCTTTAATGGAGGTGTTTCTCTTATCGGGATGGTTCTTTGTTGTAGTTTCCTTCTTCTGACTTTGTTTTTCTTTTCTTAGTGTGCTTCTAGATGCTTGATTGATCTTGATCTGATTTTCAGCGACATAACTCTTTCCTTTGTTCTAATTACCTTGAGGGATTTTCTTAGGTTGAGTATCTTTTTGCTAGGATGCCCTCTTCTGAATAGGAGTGAAAGGAACATCTCTACTTCTCAATGAATATTGCCTCTGCTGTGAGCTGAGTGCAATTAGATAACCCCGCTGATAATCATCAAATTGAACCTCCAAATCATGATAATTTGCAAGTATTTAATCTTCATCTTTAGGCAAATATGTTTTCTCAATATATTCTTCATCCTCTGTCAACAATATAGGCTGGCCATCTACTGTAAAGAAATGATTTTCATCCAAAATACCATCTTCTTCTTCAAATCCTTGAGCATAATTTTGCTGCAAAGGAGTCTGAATCTGCTATTGTGTTGGCTGCTCTAAAGCCCTTTGTTCTCTATGTTTGATCCTAAACTGAGGCTGCTGTTGTGACCTCGGAAATTAGGATTTATGACCTGTGCCTCCGGCTTTCTTTTAGTGATGGGAATTCTGTAAACCATGATTTCAACAGTCCTGATCAAATTATCCAACTTAAACTCAGAGGATGTGGATGGTTCTTCCTTGATTGTTACCTTTCTCTCACCTTTTGTTTTTGACTTTTTGATTGACAAATTTTCTTCGACATTGACTACATTTCTTTGCATATCTTCTAGTGTTGCAGGTCTTATCTCTCAGAGCTGATATGCCATGTCCAGATCAAAGGCATACAGATAGTGAAAGAGAGCTAAACCTAGAGGAGGTTTGATCTCATTTGGGATTGAGTTGTATACTCGATTAAAACGAGCAGTGAAATCCTAAACTGACCCATTTGGATATATCTTTAAGTTTTCATACTCAGAAAGAATATGCAGTGGATTATTCTTTAATTCCCATCAGGCTATGAATGCATTAGTTAGCTATTATGGGTTTCCTATAGAATGGGCAGTCAAATATCGAAACCAAGTTTTAACATCTCTAGAGAAGCTTTGGGCAATGATTCTTATCTTGGCATCATCAACATATATGTCTTCTAGGTCAATTAAATCAGTGACTTTGACTAAGTGTTGTTTAGCACTAATTTTAGAATTCTCATCAAAGAGAGGGAGTCTCTGACCATAGCCTTGTGGCAAGGGTGCAAGTTAACCAAGTAGAACCAGGGTGAAAATCTCGCCATGAATCCTGCTGAATGTGGTGCAAGAGTAACAATGGGAGGGGTAGACTGAGAAGGTAATGAAGTAGAAGGGATGGAGGAGGAGGTAGCAACTAATTTATATTGTGTCGGAATGAACAAGGACTCTTGCTCGCATTGGATGATGGCTTTTTCAGATGTGTATTGAAGTTGATTATATAATTTTTCAAGCCTATCAAATTGACTCTAGAATTTTCTATCAAAATATGATTCAAATTTAGATTCTTCAAAAAGTAAAATATATTCAATTTTCAAGGAATAAAAATACCTCGAACAATGATTTTACTTCAGATAATATTAATGGATCAAATACTATCTCAAATAATGAAGTTTCTGACTTAGAACTAAATAGAGAAAACTCAAACTTCAAATCGAATGAAATGTCTTCAAGAGATAACACTTTTGCAGGTAATGAGGAAGATCTTACCAATGGAGAAGGATCCGACAGAAACTCTAAGTGTTGGGATCTCTACTTTCGAACAAGTTTCTATGGATCTTAAATTAGATAAGTTGCATGAGGATTTGGATTCGATCTTGTGTATCTTCTCGAAGCCATAATAATCTCTGTTTCCAAAACTCAATTCTTTGAAACTTTTAGATCAACCTTCACAAAGACTAGGGCATATCACCCATAGGAATAGAATTCGATGAAATTATGGCACACCAAGGGAACATCTGTCACTTCATTTTTTGGCAATGACACCAATATGTTAGCACTACACCGAATCTCCAAAGGCTGAGAAGGATACCAATAAAGGTAACCACATACCACTTTGACCTAATAGCTGGCCTTATTAGGCTGAGAGGGCTCTCTCAATGAGATTCAAAACTAATATGACTAGATCAAGGAGATTTTAGGCTAGATATCTAGATTAGGTTTTATTTTATTTGGATTTTGTGCTAGAGGAAAATGGAACTTTAGAGCTAGGATTGAAAACTCTGGTAGGGTTACAAGAGCAAAAATTGCAGGGGAATAAAGGGGCAAGGTAGGCAAGCTTGACTAACCTTTTGGGATTTATGATTGTAGTATAGGATGGAGAGAGAGATTAGGAACAATAATAGGAGTATGAATTCATTCCTAAAGAAGAAAATAAGAATAACATCATTATATTATCAAAACAGGGCATGTATTCTACATGAATCCTGCTTAAAAAATTGGAAAGACAATGAGTGAAAGAAATAGATATGTAATGGAAAGAGAAAGCATTCAATGAAGTGAATTACTGAAGAGAGACATATCCATACAAGATCACCACATGAATCCCTAAATTTTAGCTACAAATTTTCTCTGTATTCACTGTATTACTTGATCAAAATGAAATACACTAGCTCAATGTCCAAGACTCCAACCCTTGGAAATGATTTCAAAATATCTCATATAGGAAAATACAACATAGGAAAGATCATCAGGTCAAAAACCCTATTCAAGGTTCATCATAAATTCGTTTTATGAGTCCTCACCTAAAGACTAGGATAGTTGAAATAGCTTCCATGATTTTAGACAAAGTTTAGGAGAGATTATCTCCTCATTAATTACAATTTTCCTCATAAAGTGAGGAAAAAACCAACTAAGAAGCCTAAAATAAACTAAATTGATAACAAGATATAAAATCAGATATCATTTAATGATCAAAAGGTTTTTAGCCCAGATGGGTCACACTAGTAACAAAAGGGTTGCACTAGCCAATAGAAAGGTCACACCATCATGCACCAAAACAAGAATTTTTAACAGATGGGTCACGCCAGTTGAGAGCTGATTTTGGCTGAATTTTAGGATTCCAATATGCATTCTTAAAATTGGGTCAATTATCCTCATGTGTCTACTTTCCAATGATCCATCAATCTTAAAAAAATACCCTTGCGAAGGCCTCCAAAACTTGATTTTTCTAACCTCACTCAGAAGTACCACACCAGTCCAAATGTAGTAGCAGAAGCATGAAAAAGGTGAGGTTTTCTGAGTTTCTGATCAAAATTAGAAGCTTTCATGCATTATAAGCTTATATTTGGCATGTACTCATCATTATTCACTCATCCATGTAGAAAATAATTCATTTATATGCCCAGGGAAAAAGGGTCACGCCTCTGCGCGATGCTTCTATATGCCATTTTCTACCAAATTTCAAAATATTTCAAACTTCTCCAAAATTTTCAAAATTTGTTCCTTGACTACTATGGATGATAGGCTAAACATCCAAGTATTTTTTATCCACCAATTTCACTCCTTTAACCCTTTTTCTTGAATCCCTTTGCTTATGTTGGATTTCTTGCATTTTTCTTTTCAATTACTCAATTTTGATTTGTGCAATCTGATTTCTTGTTTGGTAGTGGGAAACCATGTGTTTGTGTATCTTGTTATCCCTGTTTTCATTCTCCAAGATATTTTCCAAGTGAATTTTTATCTTCTCAAGCCAGAACTCCTTGTCCTCATTAATCTCTTTAGCCATCCTCTCCTCAAAAGTGAGCTGCTCATATGTAGTATTTTGTTCTTTCTCTTTTTGCAGTGCTTTCTTGAGACCCATAGTTCTTGGCCTCTTCCTTTTCATCATGTTTAGCCACTTTTTTTCCCATTTTATGTTTTTTTTCCTCAAATAACCTCTTCTCCCAAATCAATTTATTTGTGTTCAATTGATCGTTCTCCTGCTCAAGAAATGAAATGATGAATTGAGCCCGTGCTAAGTTATCCTGGAGCTCTTTTATTTGAGCATCCTTGTATTTGATTTCCCTATGCAATTTTTCATGGTCATCATAGTCCTCCAAGTCAACTAAATCAAAATCATGTTCCTTCTCATCATGCATGGATGTCTCATGCAGTGTTGATGGCGATCCCTGTAATGGAATAGGCTTGGCCCCTTCCTCTTTCCGAGGAGCAAACACAAGCCTCCTGCCCCTATGATTGGTGAGAGTAACCTAAGGCCTATGCTTTTTTTAAAACTAAACATGTTTTCTTGATGATCCAAGCTCCATTAGCTGTGTATACATTGACCCCAATGGTGTTGTTTTGGTAGGAGAAATAATGGGACTAATACCATGAGCAGTTTTTAGTTTATCCAAAAAGGTTTTCCAGGTGATTTTCTTTGCTGAAAGCTTATGCATAACCACAATATTGATTAGGATATGGTGAAATATATTGGTGATATGAACCTTTCCCCAGGTCTTAATATTTTCAGTCATCTTCACCACACTTCTAAACAGAAAGTTGGACAAACTAAGTGTTCTTGTAGAGGTGAAGTGCATGAGCAACCTAACATGATACATGTATAATCTAGAAAATATCCCTTCACATGTAAAATATTTCATAATGAAATTCATCAAAGGGGCATACTTGTCATGGAGAAATATGAAAGGAAAAACATGCTCAGGATCATCTCTAATGTAAGGTTTTAGGAACATTTTATAGTCATCAAGTTGTAATCCCATGCCCTTGAACCAATTTTCACCCTAATTTGGAATACCTGTGGTTGAAGAAATATTGTCTACTGAAACACTGAACTCTACACCTGTTATGACAGCTTTATCTATGTGAAAATTATGGGTAAAGAGGCTGGTCAAAGAAACATAAGAGCCAAACTCTGTGATCAATTCACAAAAATTCATACACCAACATTTATAAAACATTGTTTTACAAATGGAAAAGCATTGATTTCACTCATAATGTTTGACTCAAACCTTGAATGATGTCCTCCCTTGTGCACTTTAATTTTACTCTCTGTTTCACTCTCCATGAAGTATGTTTTAAGGATAGAATCTAGCAAATTTTAGGGTTATGAATAATAGGTCACAGTTTTTTTGGAAACAGAGGAAATGTAGTGATGGTATGGAAGTTTCCGCAAGGTTTTTAAGGTGACAAAGGGAAGTATGAAATGAAATGGTAAGGTGAAATTTATTTCATGAGATTAAATAAGTCTAAGGTTTAATGAGGTCAATGGTAAATAGGTATCGAGTGATAATAAGTGAGTAGGATAGGGCTTTCATGAAGGATAGATGATAATGTAGATGTGTGAAATCTAGAGTTATTCACTTAGTACAATGGAGAAGAAAAAAATGTTATAACACTGTGCTGGAGAAAACCCTGAGAAGAAATCACATAATAATTGATAAAATTTATTAAAAATATGTTTGGATGATCACTTATTGTTGTTAGGAAGCTTATGAGTCTTTGAACAATATTCAAAGCTCGAAAAATTCCGAATTTCGCCCTTAAACCATGAAGATACTCCTCATTACAAAACCCTAGAAATTATGCAGAAGGGTCGCGAAAGGGTCGCACCCGGCAAAAAGGTCGTGAAAAGGTTCGTGCCCAACATAAGGGTCACGAAAGGGTTGTGCCTGGAAGATGGGTCAGAGAAGGTTGCGACTCTTTGAAAATGCAGAAAAAAACCCTCCATTTCTCACAAATTTCACCTTCTCTAATTTTCACAGTGATGTCCAGGGGATCTAAAGACATATAAAGTAAAAATTATTTTAATTGAGCTCCTCCATAGGATTTTATGATTTTCTTTTGGTGTATTAGTAATTAATGAGGTAGGATGGCCCACCTCACCAATTCATATTTTCTTTTAGCCTTTTGAACTTTAGGACCCTTTTGAAACTTTGGAAACTTGAGACACATAGATCCATGAATGATCATGGTTATGTGTAACATATGATTAATTATGATTTATGGATGATACATGATTTATATGATTATATATGCTTCATATTGCATTAAGAAAGATGGGGCAGGGGACCTGGTCAGTTTCCAACAAGGATGCTCAAATTATAAATGACTGCAGAAGTCATTTCTCCAAAACCAAAATGACTGTGGAAGTCATGCACAATCCTTGGTAAAATGTGAATAAGTTAATTATGAAATTCATTTGATTCCTTTGATATTTGGGGGATTGTGATGTGTGTAGGTTGTGGAAAAATACCTTACCAACGAACCATCAGATGGGCACGATCTCACAATCAATACCATAAGGAGAAACACAAAGTTTTAAATCATAGTAGATGAGAAGGCATGGAAATTAGGGCATGGAGTCTTGGACCTATAATAAAAGGATTAGGGTGCAATGTCCTAAATCAATCAAAGATAAAGACATGGAGTCTTGGATCTATAATAAAAGGATCAGGACACAAATTCCTAAATACTTAAAAGATCAACATGTGGAATCTTGGATCCTTGGAGTAGATCATGGAGCAGAGTCCTAAATCTACTAAGGCATAAAGTTGCATGCAATCGGGATGTGGAATCCCTATTTTCCGAAAGAAAAATACCAGTCATGGGTAGCTCAGGGATGTATTTCCTTAATAAAATCTCATTTCTGACAATTTTAGATTGAATTTCCAAAAATAGAAAGTAATGTCTAGCATCTCAATTATTACTTTCCAAAAATAGTAAATCACCTTCAATCAATGGGTAATCAAGTATAGTTGAAGGAAAATCACTTAACTTATCATTAATCAATCGTAATAGTTCATTCTCGACTTAATCCTCAATATTATTAATATTATCATTATCTTTTATGATACTATGATATTATTGTTAAAACAAAAATAAAAGTCACATTCATCTCCTCGGTCACTTCACACCTCTCTCCTTGATGAATCTCATGGCTCTATGTAACTCTCTCTCTCTCTTTTAATAATACATTACACTCTCTTTTATGCACTCATTAAAGAATGGCATATTGACCTCTTACACTCATTAAAGACATGTCATAAAATATTTCTCTTATGTTCTCTTTAATGCATATGTTACACCCTCCTTAACTAAGGCATGCATACCTCTCCGTAATGGTTGTTGAGCCTCCAATTTGTCATAATTTTGTTGATGAAATGATCTATTTTCGCATTATTCCATTCACCTATTGTTATCATTTTTAACCATATTTCTTCGTAAACGCACAAAATTCCCGCATACATGTTTACATGGTTTATTATTATTTTTTCCATTATTTTTAATGAATTAAGGAGAATTGTGCATGGTTTTACTAATGATAGTTTGACAGTCCACGTTTCTACAGTTTCCACAACTCTCTCCATGGTTTGAGGTAGTAGAACCACTCTAGAAGGAAATCCAACACATGGACATTGTTTATAAAGGTTCTAATATGGATTTTTATTGGTCAAATTCCACCCATCTCGCATGTGTGGGCCTCCAACATCAAATCAAGGGAAAAAAACACCAATTTTGACCAATCAACTTAAAACACATTTTTTGAGAAAATGAAAGCGAATTTCGGGAAACTAAAACATGGGTTTTGTTAAGAATGGGCCCAATTAGATTTTCCATGAGAATATTTCTCAAATTCGTTACTATTTGAGATATTTTATAATATATTTGGAGCCTTATTTTGCATATTATGTGGATAGGTGGTTTTTTCAATTTTTCATTTAATGCACAGTCAACAAAAAGGCCAGAACGACCCATTATTTGGAAAATTTGTGGCATAGAGATAATATTGATCAGATATGGGCTGATTTTTTATCAAAAAATCCATGCAATTTTATTTGATTTGATCCCATGACTAGAATTGTAGCAATACAACTCTAAGTTGTTGTTGCTTCAAAGATCTATAAATTTCAATCCCTTTGATGATAGGGGAGGAGTTGATTGTTTGAAAAAATCTATTTTTGCAAATAAATTTTTTGTTTTGTTTCATTCCTTTGTTGTGTGTGGTATCGATTCGTATTTTGTTTTGTAGAGGAGCCGTGTTATTTCCTACATCTTGTAGAAGGGCCCCCTCAAGTTGTAAGGTTTTCATTAACTGTAGATAAAATTTCAATTCTCTATTTTGTTGTAGAGTTTCATTAGTTTGTTTAAATGCTTGAGTTTCAATTTTAGAATGTTTGTTTTTAGAGTAGAATTATCTAATTATTTTGCTATAGGAAAAGTGAGTGAAGTCGAGATCTCTTATGCACATGAAAGTAGTTTGATAGAGTGTGGATTGATGTAGATTGAGTGAAGAATATTTCAATTTCCAATTGGTGTGATTATAGAGATAGTTTATTTTGAAGTGTTTTAATTTTAATGTCATTTTCCATAAGCAACTGTGATAATCTCCTTTATGCAAGTGTGACCTTTTTTTCAAGCAAAGTGTGATCTCTCCCTTGAGAAAGTGTGATATTTGTTTTAAGCAAGTGTGATTTTATTCTTTTAAGAAAGTATAGTGATTTTGGTTTGCAACTAATTCCTTTCAAGCAAGTGTGATCAATTTCATTTTAAGAGTGACATAATAAGGACTTCTAACACATGTAGTGCACATACACTTCATCAATATACTAGCCCTGGTTGACAATTTATGTAAGTGATTTAACATCAATTAAATTACCAAACATTTTGGCATTGTTGTCAGGGAAGTGTATATAGGAGTATTTTTCTTTTAATTAAAATTAAAATTAAAATCACCTAACACCCCCACTATATCATGTGGTGCAATAAGAGCCACACATCCACATCATGAATTCCTAGTTTTGCAGGTAGAAGAAGAGGTGACAAAGGAGGTAGAAGAAATGGTTGAAGATGATGACAATGAGGTAGATCTTTTTGGATTTCCCATTCAAGAAACTGATATCAATGTCCATATGAATAAAATCCCTCCATCCGTACTTCCTAACTTCAAAGGTATGAGATAAGAAGACCCAAAAACCTTTCTTTTTTAATTTGAAATAATTTCTAGATCTTATGGCTATTCATTACACATTCAAAAATTGAATTTGTTTCCGGTAACATTGAAGGATAGATCTCGTAAATGGTTCATAACTTTAGAAACAAATTCTATAAGTACATGGGATGATATAAAAAGAGTATTTTTGGAAAAATATAAAGATTATTGCATACACCATGACCTTAGAAATGAAGTCTTTAAGATGAATAAAAAATAGGATGAAAGCCTAGAAGATTTAGTGGAGATATTTACTTATAATGTCAAAATATCTAAATTGTACGATTTAGTATTAAACACATTAAAAACTCTCCTAATAAAATATATAATGGATGAATGGATTGATCTTCCTAACCTGGTGGGAAAAGGAGATGTCTCTCAATTGTCATTTCAAGAGATTTGTGAATTGTGCAAGAAAATATCAAGAGAAAAAGCAAAGTATGGAAGATCCCCTCAAGATCCAACTATGGCAATAGTAAGTAAGTCAGCATCAGGATTGGTATGTCAAAATGAACTTTACAATTTTCTAGAAATTCTTGGTAATTTAAATGAACAAGTTGATATTCTAAGAATGCAAAAAGAACAAAAATTTGAGAATGTTACTTCATTTATATTTTTCCCTAAATTTAAAAAGAAACATGCTTTGCATGAATGTACACTTGATAACCTTAAAATTTGTGAAATATGTGCAGGATCACATAACACTAAATATTGTCCATCATTACCAGCGTTAAAGGCAGTTTACCAAGGAGAAAATCAAACAATGGAACAATCTTGTTATGTAGCCCCAAGAATACCATGGTAGCTTCATAAACCTAGTATCAATGGAAATGGTGGCACCAGGCTCTGAATCATAATTTTCTTCCCTTTTTCATTCCCCTTGCTGGGGCCTAACTTATAGTCGGAACATGCATTTGACTTTGAAGCCTTCAGCTCAACCACTAGTGACTACTTGATGTGACACTCACTTGTGTTGTCAATGTTATCACTCAAATTGAACCTCAGGCTGAAAAAGACAATTACGAGGTAACCAGAAACCACGCTTAGCTAAGTAGCTAGCCCTAATAGGAAAGGAGAGGGATCTCTCTGTATAGATCACAGCCAAGATGACTAAGGAAATAAGATATTAGGCTAGGTATAGTAGCTGAGGGTTTGATTTTTATTATATAGGGTTTTTTTGGATCAGGAGGAGTCAAACAGTCAAGGCAAGGAAATTAAGTCAAACTTTGAAAGGTGTTCTATGGGGCAAGCTAGTTACAATTTTTAGCACTTTGGGATTCTATGGTGGGATTATAAAGACATGTGAGGAGCTAGAAAGAGCATGGTGAATTTATGGTTTCCTTCTAAATTGAAGAAATTACCAAATTGTGAATATTTACCCAAAACAGAGCATAGAAATTATGGATTATGTTCATCTAACTTGAAAACATTAACTTAATAGCAATAAAATGATGGATGAAGTAAGAAAACATTCTAACATATGAGCACAAATAATAAACTGAAACTAAACACCATACCACATGGATCCCATAAAAATAGCTGCAAATTTGATTAATATCCAGGCCAAAACTGATACAAAAGTTTGTCTCTTCAAAATCCAAAACTCCAAATGAGTCCAACCATTACAATCACTGAGAAAATACATCATATAGACCTAAAAACCACTCTCCCTAGCCTTAGGGAGTCTAATCCATGAGATGAGAATCAGTTACACCTAATTCCAAACAAGAAACTGAAGACTAGGAAGACCCAACAATTTGCCTCTAAAAGAGAGGAAACTGATTCATTTGACCTCTAGAGGACTCACCTTATGTATCTAGCTTAGATGAAAGTAAAAAAATGACATTTACATTCATCATGACCTTTACATCATTAATTTCTTCATTTTACAAAGTAAAAATTCAAACTGGAGTGAAACTTCAAAATTTGCTGAAGACTGTGAAAATTGCATTTTCCTGGCAAATGTGCAGCGCTTAGGCAGAAAAAATGGCCTCTTTTGCAAGCAACTTTTGAGTGCCTTCTTGGTTTCCAAATCAGATCCATGATAGCTCATTGGAAATCTCTCTGAGACTAGTTTCCAAATCTACCTCCCATTTCTAAAATGGTGCTAATATTCCCTGTCAAAAATTCAATCTCCCAAGACTAGTAAACGCATAGTGACCAGGTCAAAAAGGAGGCAGAAACATGAAAATTTGGTAGTTTTTTGCACTTTTGAGGGACCAGTTCTCCTCCAATTTTTTTGAAACCTGCTAGGGTTAATGTCTTCATCATTATGAACATGATGGTGGTGGCCGTTTTTCAATTGGAGGCCCCAAAAAAGAGCGCAGCGTCCAGGTCGTTGCGTGTTTGGCAGAATTTTTGCGTGCCAAAAAGACTCAAAAAGCCAAAAATGGATTGAACTGCCAAGTGTGCCAAAAATTTGCCAAAATTGTGAGGGTACTTACTTCTCAAGTGCTTGAGGCATAAAGAGACACCTCATCAAGTATATATAACCTCTCCTTCTCCCCTTTGCTTAGTCAAACTTTCAATTTTAGCATTGGCTCTTTTGAGCTTGGCCAATGCAATTCTCTCTTTCCGTGCATGCAGTTTGACTCTTGTCTTCAATAATTCATTGTCCTTGTTGGAATTATCTAGCAACATTTCCAAATGTAGATTGGCTCTTTCAAGCCATGATTCTCTATCCTTCATAATCTCTAGAGCAAGCAGCTCACTTGGTGTGAGATGCTCTGCCAAATCAGCTTCACTCTGTGTTTCAAGGGCTAGAGCTCTTTTCCGCCCTCTAGTCCTTGGTCTCTGTCTTGGAGGCTGATCCTCCTCATCATCAATCTCACCAAATATTTCCAAGGTCTCCTCCAGCAAGGCCTTAGCCTTTTCTGCCTCTCTTTGTTCTTTGATGGTCTTTACCTCATTGATGATTTGTTTAGTTTTCAGCTGCTGATTTTCTTGCTCATGAAAATCAATCACATATTTTTCTCTTTCCAGATTAGCTTGAAGTTCACTAATATTTTCTTCTTTTCCTTTTATTGCTACACTGGTGATTTTATCCTCATCTTCCTCGTCTAGGTTAATCAACTGAAATTCATGTTCGGTTTCATGTTTGTCCTCTTGCCCATAAATTATTGGCTCTTTAGCCTTTTCCTTGCCTTTGTCCACCTGTTTTGTTGACGAAGAAGGAATGGACCCTTTCATTCCAAGTGAAGAAAACACATGCCTGTAGACTCTCTGATAAGTCTTGGGAAATGGCTCAACATCAATCAAATTAGTGCAAGTTTCCTCAATGTCCTCCTCACTACTTGATGAATCAGAATCATGATGAGATGATGGTGAAGGGTTATAGAAAGGTGAAGAAGAAGGATCAACATGGGGTGAATGAAACTGACTTGGTGATGATGTATGAGCAGTATGCTGAGACAGAGGAGTGGATATGGGAGGATGAGATGATGAGGGGATACTATGCTCATGCTGACTAGGTGGGGTAGTGAAAACTTCATTCGCTATGAATGTGTCCCATGGAATGTTCTTTAGCTCAAGCTGATGCATGACTATCATCTTGATGAGGGAGTGGTGGAAATGACTCTCCATTTGATGATTATAATCCCTCTTTTGTACAATGTATGCCATCTTTTCAATGTTGTAGGAGAGATAGTAGGGTATATGAAGCATTCTGACTCTAGTGAAGTGCATGAGGAGTCAGATATGATATTAATAGAGTTGAGAAAACCTCCCCTCACAGGTGAAGTATTTCATGATTATTTTCATCATAGGGACATATCGGTCAAGGAGATGAGAGAAAGGGAAAAAGGTCTTTTTGTCATCCTTGTATCTAGGTTTGAGATATGGTTCATAGTAGCTTTGATCAAGGTTTCCTTGTTTAAGCCATTTCTCTCCCACATTAGGGATCCATGTAGCAGGTGCAATGGAATTAGTGGACATGGTAAAAGTAACCCTAGCAAGAGTGACCTGCCTATCATGAAGATTGGTAATGAATAACCTTATCAACATAGGGTGATACTAGATCTACTGCAGTTTCTCACAAAACTCAAAACAACCAACATGTTTAAAACATGACATAGTGAGGGGAGAGGCCATGAGATCTTTTATGGTTGATGGTTCATATCTGATGATTTTACCTCCTTTCTTACATGATTTCTTCTTTGGTGTTTGTTCCTCACTAACACTTATGTCTTCCTCTTCATACATTTTGAATTTGAAGGCTTTGGAAACCGTAGGGTAAATGGAATGAGATGAAGGGAGTGAGAGGTGAAATGAATAACTTAGGGAAATGGAGGGAGTGAATGTAAATGAGAACCTAGGTCTATGAAAACCCTAGGATTTAACAGTTTTTATGACTGATATGTGTTTAGGGACATGAATATGGATATGATGCATGAAAATTGGGAAGGAAATGAAAACTAAGGTTTCATAGCAACAAGCACTTCAAATTTCTTATGAAACACCAAATATATTAGAGGAAAGGTGTCTTAGGGTTCACTTACTAATTTAAAGCCCTTTGAAGAAATTTGTGAGGAAATAAAAGCTTGATGGAGGTTGTGGAATCCTTTGAAACCCTGCTTGAGAAAACACGCAATGTCTTGGAGGAACGCGCAGTGCCTAGGAAAACGTGCGGCGACCAAGGGTAAACACGCAGCGCCTGTGTTATTTGGTTAGGAGTTGTTGGGAAAATGCACAGAACCTAAGGGTAAATGTGCATATGATGAAATATGTTGTCCTTGATGACAACCTACTTAATGAATTTGTCCTTGATGGAAACCTACTTGATGAGTTTCCTATGATAAGCAACCTATGTGTTAAAGATGTAAAAATGATGTTTCTACAGGTCAGTTCAGATGTGATAGAGAAAGGAATTCCAATAAGTGCCAGAGAAATGAAAAAGGAAATATTTCTCAATGTATATGCAATTTTGATGAAGGAAACCTGCGTATGGAGGCAATGTATACGCTACTTTTATGAAGGAAACCTGCGTATACATTCAGAATTAGTATATACGTAGTTTTTATGATGAAAAGTCGTGTATACACGCAGATAAGAACGATCCAAATCGTGTATGCCTTTTTGTGCTCTAAAATTATGAAACCAATTGATCCCGATTTTATGCAGGAATGCAACAGAATACACATATAGCCATAGATACAGAGATTCAGCAGAAATAATGCTTCATTTTATTAATAAAACAAATGACTGAAATAAACAGCTAGGGCACTGGTAGGCATATCTCTAAGAAGAGATGTGGTGGCTACAGGCCTCTGAACTATGTTACAATGATACATAATTGAAATGAGTGAGCGAGGGCACTGGTAGCGTATCTCTGAGAAGAGATGTGTCAGCTACGAGCCTCTCCACTGTGTTACAAAACTGAAAAGATGGGAACAAGCGATCTAGGGCACTGGTAGCGCTTATCTTTAAGAAGAGATGTGTCGGCTACCAACCCCTCAACTATGTTAAAATGAGGCTTTAAGGCCTATTTATTGTTGAGAAACAATGTAAAACCCGAAACATCCAAAAAACTAACCCTAGGAGATGAAGCGCCAAAACTGTGGGCCCCGTTTGGGTAAGTTAGTGTTTCAACTTCCCGGGGACGTAACTTTGGCATCCGATCTCCATTTTACGTGCTCAATAGCTTGTTAGAAAGATCTATCTGAGGAATACAAATTTTGAGTGAGAAACATGGGTTGTGGATCCATATTTCTCCCTGTTTTCCTAAAAAGCATCATTTAGGGCCTCAAAATGGCTCCAGAAGTCCAAGACCCGAAAAACTGCTATAAATAGTAAGTTGTGTTGAAACTTACAAACTGAAATAACTGATGATGGGGGTTCAAATGGACTCAGTGGGTGGCCACCAATATCCACCTGGATCATTAAGTCCCCAAAACGGCTCTAAGAGTGCAAGACCCGAAAACCTACTAAAAATAGTAAGCTATGTTGAAGCTGAAAAACTGAAAGAATTGATGCTGCGGGTCCAAATGGAATAGGTGGGTGGCCACCGATATCCACTTGGATCATTCCTCCCTCCTTAGGAAGAAATGGCCTCCATTGCATTAAGTTCCTCCATTTGGGGGGGGGGGAATTTTGCTGAACTTGGTGTTGGATTTGTCGAGGATGTCGCAGACCTGTAGGCAGACGTGCTGGATGTAGATGTGTCGTCGATGGGCAGCCGTTGCAGGATCTAGGAAAATTTATCCATCATCGCATTCCTCTATTTCTCGAGGGCCTCCTCGAGCAAGATTTTGATAGGATCTCCTGCTCCCTCATCTTTCTCTCCTTCCGCCATGTAGGGTAGTCGGGGTTGAGAGGTTGAACTCCTTATACCCTTGCCATGTTGGGGACATGAAAAGAAAAACAGAGAAAAATCAGACCACTCTGATACAACTGATCCATATTTTATGCAGGAATGCAACATAATACACATATAGCCATAGATATAGAGATGCAACAGAAATAATGCTTCATTTTATTAATAAAACAAATGACTGAAATAAACAGCTAGGGCACTGGTAGGTGTATCTCTAAGAAGAGATGTGGCAGCTACAGGCCTCTGAACTATGTTACAATGATACATAATGGAAATGAGTGAGTGAGGGCACTAGTATTGTATCTTTGCGAAGAGATGTGTCGGCTACAGGCCTCCCCACTGTGTTACATAACTGAAAAGATGGGAACAAGCAAGCTAGGGCACTGGTAGCACTTATCTCTGAGAAGGGATGTGTCAACTACCAGCCCCTCAACTATGTTACAATGAGGCTTGAAGGCCTATTTATTGTAGAGAAACAATGTAAAACCTAAAACGTCCAAAAACCTAACCTTAGGAGACGAAGCGCCAAAACTGTGGGCCCCGTTTGGGTAAGTTGGTGTTTCAACTTCTCGAGGATGTAACATTGGCATCCGATCTCTGTTTGACGTGCTCAATAGCTCGTTAGAAATATCTATCTAAGGAATACAACTTTTGAGTGAGAAACATGGGTCTATGACCCATGTTGTTGTTGGGGCCCTTGTTTTGAAGATCAGCAGATTTTGAACGATGGCAAGCACGTGGAGAAACGCAACCGCGGTAGGCAAGAAGGTGTCAAGGTTGAAAAAAGGTAGAGGAAAGGTGTCACGGTGGTCACAGGATCAAGCATAGCCAGCAGAAGTGTGCGAAAGGAAACAAGTAGTGAACTGCCGGTGAACAAAAAGAAACAAAACACAGTCGAGCAAGAAACAGGGAAGAACTATCAGTTGCACGAGCAGGAGAATAAATAAGCAACCAACCAATAGAGAAGGGGGTTGGTATAGACGAGATAGCCAGCAGGGAGCCATAGGAGAGCTCCATCGGGTTGCACTGTTCTCCTCTCCTCCGGATCACTGTAGTTTCTCTATGTCCCTCGGGACGTATTGTATTTTGTTCTGTTCCATGCTCTTCTGTAACAGAGCTTTGTAATGATTTTCCTCTGACAGCTGCTGAATAATATATCAAATATGTTTGTTGTGCTATGTGATGTTAAATATGAATGAGCGTTGATTCATAGCTGTGTTTTAATTTTTTTTTTATCGCTGGTTTAACTGTTTCCCTGAAGAATATATATGTTGCAAAATGTTTGGTCATGGCAGTTTAATTCCTTACTTTAGCTTTTGGTTCACCTGTTTAGATGTTGGGGAAATGATATCAATCTACTCTCAATCACAGTAGGGTCACGGCACGCCTCGGGTGAGACTCTCTGCCCTTCGGAGCAGAGTGATAATGCCGACGTGAAACTAGACTACGGTGGAAAACCTTGTTGGCCCTCAGCCTTGAATCTAGGTCTTATCTATGAAACCTGTTTTCTCGCCAACAAATGGTTCCGTTGCCGGGACCTGAAAATACATTGGGGAGCTAGATCATGGTATCTCGAATCTTCGAAAGAGAAATACGAAGCTGGTGGGATAACCACCTAGATCAATTCATAGCCCAGCAAGCTAAGCTGAGACGATAGAAAGAAAACACGATTAAAGACTTGGTCCTATTTTCTGACTCAACTAGTGATACCTACGAAATATTCTAGGGAAAGTTCCCAGAAGAACTCTACAACTAGTTACAGAGGCTTCAGACCAAGACCGTCAAGGGGAAGTCACGCAAGATCAATCACAAGTGGGCCCACGAAGATCTGGTGATGCTTCATCGATTAGACACTGATCTAACCCGAGCTATAGATTTTTGGGTGGAATCTACTCTGGAAGGACACATAGTAGAGTTTGCAGCCGAGTGCTACTAGTATTTCTCGAAGGCAAAAAGTATTTTCAGATCCAGGTTAAGAGGAAAACTACTGAAGGATATTCCCTTGTGGATTAAGGCGTTGATGGTAGACAAAGGACTGATGGGATTCCAGAAAGCAGGGATGGAAGCGTAAAACCCCAGTGCCGGGGGAAGAGATTGAGGGAAAGATTTTATTAGAACCATGAGAAGGGGAGTAGGAGTATGGATTTTGAGGCTGCCAAAAGGCTCAGAGAGAGGCGAGCACATCGGAGGGAGCAGATCACAGAAAGGTGGCAAGAGAGGGTGATGAGAGTGTTGAAGAGACAAGGAAGTAGTCAGAAGGGAAAAGAAGAGGCGCCTCAAAATATGAAGGGAATGGAAGGTTAGGTGGGTCCCCACGATATAGGAGGGGTCACGAAAGAAGCATAGAAGACGTATAGGAGTCCAGCCCAAGTGGAGCAAGGAAGGAAGTTTGACGAAGAAGGTACAGATGCGCGCCCAGAGGAGGTGTCCGATGTGGAGATGCACGTTGCAATGGAGCAACTCTTTTAAGAAAGGCCGACATCCACATCCCCAAGTATTCCTAGTCCCCACAGTTCTAGTAGCTCTAATCCCGACCTTCCCCTGGTGCTCTACAAGCCCATAGGTGAAATTTTTATTAATTTACGTGAATTAAGTAGATTGCAACACAGTCAGTCTCCGATTGGAGCACAAGTTAGCAGCGGGACTGTTAGTGGACCCGTCTCACAACCAAGATCCAACGGCTTTGTTCTAGTACCGCCCAATCAATTAAGCATGGCGGGATGACTTATACGGTACCCAGAATTCTCTGGAAAATGGAATGACAATGTTGAACAGCACTGGTATCTCTGTGAGGCCATCTGGAGGGCACGACAGACACCAAATGTTGGAAAGTTGATATAATTTCATATCACTCTTAGGGAGAGGGCCCTACGATGGTTTATGAAATGGTTGGAGGCCCACCCAAATCTAGCGATGGCTGATGTAAAGATGGATTTCATCAAGGAATTCAAACTACCTCAGACGGACCAACAAGGTCTATCAAAGATGTGGGAGATCAAGCAGAGAGAAGGAGAAATGGCTTGGGATTTGATGTGGAGGTTCAAGGATTCCATTGGGAAACTCAGCTACCCAATCGACCCTAGCCATTAGAGGGATTGGTTCATCGAGGCCTTATTACCCTTGACTAAAACTCCACTAACTCAACAAAGGATCGACACACTGCAGGATGCTCTGGAGCAGGCGATGAAGATAGAAGCCATGGTGGGTTATCCGCAAGAGTTCAAAGGGGGTGCAGCAATACAAGACCCCTCCATATTGGGTTTGCAACATCAGATAGCCAGTCTAACAGAGAAACTTAAAAAAATGCAACCCATGTGACCACCGAGACCCAACGTGTTGTGCACACATTGTCTCATGGAGGGACATGTAGCCACAGAATGCCCCCGGTTGCAAGGCCAAGATGTGGGGACATCGGCGGTAAGAGAAAAGGGGGCCCCACCTCTAGGAGCAGTCGCAAAAATCAACACCCAAGGGATATACCCGCCACAAAAGCCATATACGAGGTTCCCTGCACAACCAGGTCCAACCACCAATGAATATTGTGAAGTATGTAAAAGTATGGGTCATCAACCCCGCATGTGTCCGATCCTACAGAAGTATTCCATTGTTCCAAATAATGTATACTGTGAGTTATGTGCCTCGAAAACCCACAACATAGAACAATGCTGAGCACTGGACGCACTGGCAGAGCCGCTGGATCAGCCATCATACAAATTAAATGAAGCTCCCCGAGGAAGAGGAGGAGGCATGTGAGGGGGACGAACATGAGGTAGAGGTTCGGTACGATGTTATAACTACGAGCAGGAGGGACATGTGGCTAGAGAGTGTCCACTCCTTAGGAGACCTTGGTGCTCACAATGCCGTGTCAACTCACACGCAACTGAAGATTTCCCGAAACGCATCAAAATATGGGAGGAGAGAGCCAGACAGAGAGGGGCGAATCTAGTGAACGTGGAACCCCGGCTAACGGGAACCCAACCGATGCAAAACGTGGCCATAGTGACATGAGGCAGCAAAATAACAGGGGAGGATGCACACACTATGGATCCCATAAAAGTAGTCTGGCCAACATCCCCAAAGCTCCTGTTCAAACCCGAACGACAGAAACATTTTTTCCAGGAAGTAGCAGAAACGTTTGCCCTTTTGGGGGGAAATAAAGGAATCGAGTTATAGAAAATTTAGGAAGATAAGGAGACACAGACTACTAATGAAGCCTTAATCCAGGAATGGTTTCATTTTTTTCTGAAGATTGTTAACAATGCACCAATGTTAGAACAGCTGAAGAAAATTCTGGAAGGGGTGCTAAAATAGAACACAGAAGAAAAAGAAGCAGCAAAAACGAACCAGAAATATGTTCGGAGAATAAAAAGAAACAAACGAAGGACGGGGAAGGAATTCTGAGTAAATATGCAAGTAGTGGGATTCCAGATTCAAGACACCATGCTTGATTTGGGATCTGACGTCAACATCCTACCAAGGAAAATTTGGGAGGCACTTAGGCGGCCAAGATTGACATACTCTCTGATTCAGCTTCGAATGGAAAATCAGTATTGCATTTCCCCATCGGCCGCCTGGAGAATGTCGAGGTTGACATTGCGGGGGTAAAAATGTTTAAAAATTTCGAAGTCATTGACATCATGGGGGACAAGGATCCGTACCCAGTGTTGTTGGGGATCGATTGGGCCTTTGAGAATTATGCGGTAATTGATCTAAAGAAAGAACTCATGATCTTCAAGGATGGGGAAATCAGAGTCACTCAACCGCTCGACCCCTACCAAGGACCAAGGTATATCGAGATTGTAGATAACTGAGAAGATTCTCAGCTCTTGGACCATCTCTACCAGATGACCGCCAGAAGAAGGGAAGACTACATCAACCCGAAGTCAGAAGTCTCGGTAAGTTGGAGAAGTATTCAAAGCTTGGAACTGGGATCAAAACTAGCATGGGACAATTGGCAGCAAGGAGGCTACGAAACAAACACAAGGAGGTGTGCCAGTGTTGTAAGAGTCAATTGGATTAGAGCTGAACTTAAAGGATACCCAATATTGTCAGATATGAATGATGTAAGTGTTTTTATAGAAAAAGTAGAAACCACGGTGCCAAAAGACCAGTGGATACCCTTTATGGATGTGGCATTGCAGTCCATAGCTGCAAGATGGTGGAGTAACCATCACGACTCATTGACGCGATGGGATGAAGTGGCGGCAACGATGAAAGCCAGATTTCAAGAGGACAAGGATCCCAGGTGGAGGGACCGGTACCAAGGGGACGCAAGTCCCATAAAACATCTGAAAGAATGTAAAGCACAATGGCGAGCTGACGAATACCCCAAGGAATTGTGGGTCCACAAGTTCATCCACTCCTTGGATGTGATCCCAAAATCCTAGTACTTAACGGAAGAAAAGAGAAGGGGGGCCCAATATTGGTAGGGAGTTGCGGAGAAATTCATAAAGTGTTTCACCTTTGAGGGACAAACAGAGCAGATTACACAAGCCTTGAAAGCTATCAAGAAGGTATTGTTCTTTCTTGATAATGTGTAGACGGACGAGCAGTCACTATGGTACCAGGGTATCCAGCAGAAGGTGGCGTGACAGAAGGTTAATAGTGAGATGGACGACGAAAATCTGGAGGACCTCAGACATCTGTATTTCAAAGAAACAGAGGGGGAGACAGACATTAAAGAAGAACCAAATACAGAAGGAATCCACCTCCTTCCACTCAGAACAAAAAAGGTAAACATTGGAACAGAGGACAAAACCAAGCTAGTGACCATTAGAGACTACTGGGACAAGCAGACAACAAAGGAAATATTCAGTCTGCTTGAGGAGTATGAGGACTTATTTCTTTCATCAGTAGCAGATCTCAAAGGCATAAAAGGGGACATGTGGGAAATGAGAATAATATTGAAGCCTGATGCTAGGCCTGTCAAACATAGACCATATCAGTTAAACCCAAGGGTGAAGGAAAAAGTGAAAGCAGAGATCGACAAGATGCTGAAAGTTGAGCTCATATTCCCCGTAGAAGAGGCAGAATGGGTAAGCCCCATTGTTATACAAAGAAAAAATGAGAAATCATAGATACAAGTCTATGTGGATTACAGAAGCCTCAACAATTCCTGTATCCATGATCCGTTACCTACCCCATTCAGTGACGAAGTGCTCGACAATGTTGTAGGGAACGAAGCCTACTCATTCACGAATGGATTTTGAGGTTACCACCATATGAGAATAGCAGAAGAGGACAAGACAAAGACCACCTTCACTACCAAATGGGGCTCCTTTGCATACAACGTGATGCCATTCGGACTGAAGAATGCAACCACAATTTTCTCTTGAATTGTGATAGCAGCGTTCTGTGAGTACATCCACAAGTTCCTAGAAGTCTATATGGATTACTGGACTGTGTATAGCTTGCTGAAAGACCATGTGAGCCTACTGAGAGTAATGTTTGGTAGGTGTAGACAACTACAGATCTCATTGAATCTGAAGAAATGCATATTTGTTGTACCATTCGGGACCTTGCTGGGGCATGTGGTATGTAATCAAGGTGTATGTGTCGATCCAACAAAAGTCGCAGTGATTGTCACTATGGAGGCTCCGGAGACCGTCACACAACTGCGGTCACTTTTGGGACACACAGAATACTACAGGCGTTTCATCCACAACTATGCCAAAATAACAGTGCCCTTGGAGAGACTGTTAAAGAAATCAGAGCAATTTTAGTGGATGGACAACTGCAAGGAGGCACTGGACGTGTTGAAAGAAAAATTGGCAAGTGCACCAATACTAGTCCACCAGAACTGGGACAAAAAATTCCATGTACACATTGACGCATCTGGAATTTCACTTGGTGCGGTTCTAGCTTAGCCAGGGGACACCTCAGTCGATCATCTAGTGTATTTTTCTAGCCACAAGTTGTCAACAGCAGAGCACAACTACACGAGAACAGAGCGAGAAGCACTGGCAATGGTGTACTCACTCCAGAATTTCTGCCACTACCTATTGGGAGGTAAGTTCAAATTATTCACAGATTATTTCGCATTAAAATATCTGGTAAACAAACCAGTCTTAGAAGGGAGGATTTGCCGGTGGCTCCTACTTTTCCAAGAATTCACATTTGAAGTAATTGTAAAGCCTGGAAGGCTCAACGTAGGGCCTGATCACTTATCCCGTCTAGAGAATGGAAAAAGTCGGGGTTATCTAGATGATCAGCTACCGAACGTTGATCTTTTCAGAGTAGAAGCCATCCCAGACTACCTGAATGAAATAGCGAATTACCTCACCACAAGACAGTGTCCGCAGGAGTACACTACTACACAAAAGAAACATCTGGTAGTTCAAGTGGCGGAATATCAGCTGATCGCAGGGCAGCTATACAAGATGGGGTTGGACCAAGTTCTTCGGAGATGTGTTCTAGATCATGAGCGGGAAGCTATACTATGGGAAAGCCATAGCGGGGTTGCGGGAGGGCACGTAGGACAAAGCCCAATAGCACGCAAGGTATTGCAAGCCGGTCTCTGGTGGCCAACAGTGCACAAGGACAGTAAAGAGTATGTTCAGAAATGTGATGTATGTTAGCAAACCGGACGACCCTCCCACAGGGATGAGCTATCGCTCCATCCTGTAAGGACACTCCAGCCATTCGAAAAATGGGCAGTAGATTTTGTGGGACCTAGTGCGCCACCTGCAAGAAATTCAAAGGCAAGGTACATCATAACTATGACCGACTACTTGACCCGATGGGTAGAATTCACACCAAAAAGGAACTGTACTACCGATACTGCTGCTCGATTTATTTTTGAAAACATAATCAGCCAATTTGGATGCCCAAGAAGCCTAACCAGCGACCAGGGTACACATTTCATCAATGAGACAATTAAGTCTCTCCTGCAGCAATTCCTGATCCAACACCACAAGAGTAGCCTATATCATCCACAGGCAAATGGCACAGTGGAGGCATTTAAAAAAATACTAGAAAATGGCTTGACAAAAATATGCAACGCGAAACGGGATGACTGGGACGAATGGATACCAGCAACCCTATGGGCATACCGCACAATGGTAAAATGCCTGCATAACCAGACACCGTTCCAGCTGGTCTATGGACAAGAAGCGGTCGTCCCAGAAGAATTCGCGGTACCAAGCCTCTTAATCGCCACCTCGCTGCAACTATCAGACAAGGAATATTTAAAGGAGCAACTACATGAGCTACAGGAACTTGAGGAAGGAAGGTTTCTTGCATAGTTTCACTAGATAGTAGAAAAGGCGAGGTAGAAAGCCTGGCATGATCGACACATCAAACACAAGACATTCCAAGTTAGAGGCAAGGTCCTACTCTATGACAGCAAGTTCCAGAAGTTCCCAGGGAAATTAGAGATGCACTGGCTGGGACCATTTTATGTCATGGAGATCAAACCATCAGGAGAAGTCTGCTTGGCACAATTAGACGAACAGGTACTACAAGGATGGGTTAACGACGCATTCTTGAAATTCTACCATGAGTAATTTGTTCATTTACATTTCAATAACTCTCACACCTGAGAGGAGTATGTAGGGTAGATTAGGGTCAATAAATCTCTTGCACCCAAGATGACTAGATAGGTTTAATTTACTGCAATAAAAATTAGCTCAATTGTAGAGACCGCAACGCAACCATTAGTGGTCGGGGGGGGGGGGGTAGCGTCTAGCGTGGCATCCACGTCAGGTCAAAAAGCGTGTCGAACATCGATCCACCATCATTTCATTCAACATAGTACTAGTGTCAATCCGTAGGATCACTGAGATTTAGAAATAATGGCCATAATTAGAACTATCCATCCCGTAATAAATTTTCCATAATTAGACATCACCCCCAGCCATCGTGTCCGCCCACATCCCAAGGCCATAGTCAGCAAGTGTCAGAACCCACCTCAACAGCTAACGGATCACACAATCATAGCCATGGGAGAAGCCAGGGAAACATTAATTAGTTATGGGGTCTCATCAACCTCACCCATGCTGGTTACTGAAATAACTTGCATGAAGAAAAGCGCGAGAATGCCGGAGAAATCTGAGTTAGAGTTAGAAATTTCTAAAGGAGCAAAGGAAGTTGGAGCAGAACTAGAGCAGAGAAGGCGTCCTGAAGAAGAAAGCCAAGAGAAGAAGTCGAGAACTATTTTGCAGGTGTATCAACAACAAGAAAAGATGGAAAAAGTAAGTCCAGCAGTAGTAGAACAGGAGCTAGACAGTAGGATTCAAAAAATGGAGTCCCTAGTCGAGAAGTATGACAGTGCAGCTATAATTGACGCAGACCTCACGGACTCCATGGAGTTCCCTGCGCTCAAAATACAAGTATACATTGAGAACTATATGATAGAAGAAGGACGAGCAGCAGCAAAATTCTTGCCTGGGTTTCGAGGTATCCAGCAGTCCTCAATATTGAATTTGAGGAACCTGCCAGTGTTTGGGACGACAGGCGCTGCCATGCAATGTACTGAATTCCTGCTAAGTAGAATTCAGAACAACTCTTTGTGGCTGGGAAAAGAGATTCCAATCCACGCCGAGGACATTCACAGGCTGACAGGGCTCTCACAGGAAGGCAGGGACGTCTCTTCAGCGTTCCAGACCATCTCCAAATGGGCCAAGAAGTCGGGAGATACAGATTACTATGCAAAGTATGGCACCCGAAGGGGAGGAAAGGGGGCCAAAATTGAGCTCATCAACAAGCCAAAAATCAGGTTTGCATGCTACCTCATTGCCAGTAAGACAATGAGGCATTACACCAAAGGGGAGTGTACCTTGGACACGATTTTAGTCGCGGAGCACTGCGTCCGAGGGACCAGGCTGAACTAGTGCTCCTTCCTACTGAAGGAGCTGTTCAAGGCGTGTGAAGACAATTACAAGAGGGCAGCGAGATTTATCTATAGATACTTGATACTAGCGCTGGCCATGTGGAAGTGGAATTTCCCCCTCATCTGGATGCCGGTGGAGATAGCGGAGGATCAGCCGCTGGCAATGAAGTACACCTCATGGAAGGTGTCGGGAGACCCCAGCACTAAGGAGGTAAACATAGAGGCCTTCAGAGGTTGGTATGGCCTAATGGTGGATGTGGTGATGAGCCAACAGAGGATCCCCAAAAACTTACTGGACGGATACAGCGAACAAGTCTGGTTTGGGGTCACACACAAGCACACGTTCCTTAGACCCACTTGTGTGCCAGAGGCAACATTTAGATGAGGCCATTGAAATTCCAAATCGATGAAGCAACTTTCCATACCAAAGTTTGTTCATGGCCGGGGGTCGCAATGGAAGTCAGAAACGGGGTGTACACTTACCTCTTCGATAGGATGCTACCACACCAGTTGCCAGGAGAAATGACAATGGAGGCAGCAAGCAGGGTGCCAAACCTGCAGCTCCTCCAAATCATTCAGCAACTAAATACACAGGTACACAGCTTTAACGAAGTGGTTCAGGTAATCTCAAGTAGTGCCACTCCATTCCCATTTTTTTCATAATTCCAAGTCTCTCAGTCAACCCTGCTTCCAAACACAACTTCTATCCCCTCACCCATTCCAAATTTATTGTTTAGTTCACCAAGTCCAACAACCACACCACTGGTGGGAAAGAGTAGGTCCACGAAACCCATAGCAGCACCCAAGGCCAAGAGGACCAAATTTATAGAAGCAAGCCTGGTGGTAGACCTCACAGGGGAGGATCCACCCCAGCAAATGAGCACAGGGGTACTAATCCAAGAAGAACCAATATCTGAGTCAGGGGAAGTAAGCGGGTTTATTAACCCCTTCAATTTCCTAAACATCCGTACCATGCCACCTCGAACCGACCCACTACCACCTACCACCTCATCCGCACCATCCACCTCATCTGCCACCATATCTGATCCAGTCATCTGGAAACTACTTAATGGGGACCACGGGACAGAAGTTACCTCGGGTACAGAAATGGTACCCCCAGCCAACCCCACCATGGACCCCCAGACCAATTTTACCAATTTAATCACTCAGATGGAACAAATGGTTGAAGACACAGCTAGGCCACTCCCTGAGCCTACTCCGCTCTAATAGCCTGACCAAGCAGAGCAAGGGGAGTGACTAGACCTGAACATGGCAGAATCTACACCCCAGAAAACGTCGTCGCATTCAACTTAAGGCCAATCAACAAGATTAGTTGCCAGTGGGCAACCACTTCAAGAGCGGTGGCCAGATCAGGGTACTTCAGAGGTAGAGAGCATGGAGACGTGGGGGACAGCTCAGCCGTACCACTTTATCCAGAGGGCAGCACAGCAGGCAGAAAGGCTCCACTCCGAGCTACAATAGAAATTTGAGCAATAGCAGCAGCAAATAATCGCGCTTACTGAACAGCGTGAGCAGCTCATAATGGAAAATGGGCAGTTACAGAACTAGCTAGACACAGTGGCCAGGGTTTTCCGGGAAGTGTGGCTTGCAGTGACGACCCACTACAGTCAAATACCAGCGGATGGGCAAGAAACGACAGTATTAGAGTAGGAAATCCACCTCTGGGTGGTGTACTCCAACCTCCACCAGGAGAATACCAAGCTCAAGGTGGCATTGGTAGCACGACCGACACTGCTTGACCCCATAGCGGTGTACACAACACAAATCTCAGAGTAACAGGGCCAGGTGACCAAGATGCAGGAAGTCCTCAGTACTACAACCAAAGATGCCTATGACCTCCTGAAAGGTCTGCAAGAATGCTCAACGGCCCTCACAATGAAGACAAAGTTGATTTCGGCCTAGCTACAACAAATCTCCAAAGAAATACAAGAAGCCACGAAGCCCTCTAAGCTGGACCAACTATATGCCTAGGCGAATGCGCTAGAGGTCCGAATTCAACAAGTAGAGGAGACGTCGATGGAAGCCAAGCAGGAAATTTGGGAGCTTCTCCAGCCCGTACAGATCAGCGCCCAAACGATGCAGAAGTTGGCCTCTGAGGCTGGGAACCAGGTCAACACAGTATTCGGCACTGTACCGGCAATCGTCGGGGAGGAAGTTGTCTCCAAGATCACGATGGAGACAGACGCATTGCTGCAAGGGTGGCAGCAGGACGTGGCAACTTTCCAAGAGCTTAAATTTTCAGCTCTGAAAAAGGTCCCAAGATTGGGGCCCTTGTTTGGACAGCAAGGAGAAGGTGTGCAGCCAGAATAGGGCACAGGGTCAGGCAATGCCATGGAGGTGGAGACGGTTCGGGAAAATTGACTCGGGACGAGTCAAAAGGATGTGGTCAAGGCCTGTTAGGGCCCTTGTTTTGAAGATCAACAGATTTTGAATGATGGCAAGCATGTGGCGGAATGCAACCACGGTAGGCAGGAAGGTGTCAAGGTTGCGGAAAGGCAGAGGACAGGTGTCACGATGGTCGTGGGATCAAGCATAGGCAGTGGAAGAGCACAGAAGGAAACAGGCAGTGAACTCCCGATGAACGAAAAGAAATGAAACACAGCCGAGCAAGAAACAGGGAAGAACAGTCAGTCGCACGAGTGGGAGAATAAATAAGCAACCAGCCAACGGAGAAGGGGGTTGGTACAGACGATATAGGCAGTAGGGAGCCACAAGAGAGCTCCATTGGGCTGCACTGTTCTCCTCTCTTCTGGATCACTGTAGTTTCTCTCTGTCCCTCGGGACGCATTGTATTTTGTTCTGTTCTATGCTCTTCTGTAGTAGAGCTTTGTAATGATTTGCCTCAGATGGCTACTAAATAATATATCAGAGATGGTTGTTGTGCTATGTGATGTTAAATATGAATGAGTGTTGATTCATAGCTGTGTTTTAATTTTTTGTTTATCGCTAGTTTAACTGTTTCCCTGAAGAATATATATGTTGCAGAATGTTCGGTCATGGCTGTTTAATTCCTTATTTTAGCTTTGGGTTCACCTGTTTAGATGTTGGGGAAATGATATCGATCTACTCTCAATAACAGTAGGGTTACGTCATGCCTCGGGTAAGACTCTCTGCCCTTCGGAGCAGAGTGATAATGCCGGCGTGAAACTAGACTACGACGGAAAATCTTGTTGGCCCTCAGCCTTGAACCCGGGTCTTCTCTGCGAGACCTTTTTTCTCACCAACAGTCGCTCCCCGTTTTCCCAAAAAGTGTCATGTAGGGCCTCAAAACGGCTCCAGAAGTCTAGGACCCGAAAAACTGCTATAAATAGTAAGTTTTATTGAAACTTACAAAATGAAATAACTGATGGTGGGGGTTCAAATGGACTCGGTGGGTGGCCACCAATACCCACCTAGATCATTAAGTCCCCAAAACGGCTCTGGGAGTGCAAACCCAAAAACCTACTAAAAATAGTAAGTTGTGCTGAAGTTGAAAAATTGAAAGGATTGATGTTGCGGGTCCAAATGGAATAGGTGGGTGGCCACCGATATCCACCTGGATCACCAAGGGGCATTACCATGGTATTATCCATAGTATTGAGCGCTATGTCATCTATTTGATTCCGTCCAAGAATACCATCGGATTTTGTGTGGTTTTGACTCATGGTATTTGAAGAGTCTGAATCTATATAAGGAGAAGAAGATCATAGTGCAAAGGGGTGCATAAGTAAGGGTTGTTACTGAATAATTTTCTCTAAGGTATATCTGCATGGGATGAACTCTATTTTAATTGATAGATCTGAATCTATGATGCACCTATGAATACAATGATGGATCAATATCTCTAGAACTGAAATGACAATGTATTTTCTAGATCTGTTTATGAAATTTTTAGATATGTGATATGGAGAATGTTTGTTGAAGTGAAGGGTAATATCTAAGTTGATTATCTATTCTGAAGAGTTGCATAGTCCTAAAATAGTTTCATATCTATACGCGAGTTCGTCTTTGTGAAAATGTGTATATATGCAGGTTCAGTTAAGCAAACGGGCGTATGGGATCTACGGTTTTGCTGAAGTATGAAAAAGACATTTATGATCCGTCTTACTGTATTACTGTTGTCTATTAATGATGTCTTCATACAGATCTGAGTTGTTTTGATACTACCTATGCTGCTAGTTGATTATGTATTGATATGATCAGTAACTGGGTGATTCAATATGGTGAATGTTGCTGAATGAATAAGGGTTCTGTAAATTTGAAAAACTATGGTTGAATGTCTCTGATTTTTTCTGAGTCTGCTGAGATTTTTGAATTCAGTATATAAAGATCTATACGCTAGTTCATCTCGGTGAAAGCACGTATATACGCGGCTTGGTCTCAGAAAAAGCACGTATGGAAGTGATGGTTTTTGCAAGCTTATTACAGAGGTTATCTGTTTATTCCTATTGTATTTTTGTTGTCTGTCAATGAAATCTTCATGTAGATATGGATGTTTGAATACTGTACAAATATGATCAATGAGTGAGTAAACTTGGTTAATGATGATTGACTATGTAAGGGTTCTGCATTTCTGAAAATATGTCTGACTGAAAGCCTCAGATCTGGATCTGAGACTGATCACATTTAGTAAAAATAGTATTTACAGAGCTATACACAGGTGGGTGCGAAGGAAAGCACTTATACATGTAGGTTCAATGAAGCGAAGTAGCGTATGCATTTTAAAGATGATGAATGTTCAGGGTTAAGTTTGATTTTGCATATTGATTCTAAATTCTGGGTTATTACTAAGTTCTAGTTACAACGATCTCACTATTATGATTGAAGTATTGGGTGAAGATTATTATTATTGATCTTATGAAAATTTATGTTTAAGCTATTTGATCCAGTGTGAAAATTGATGAAACGTGTTCTACAATGGTATTGAGGGTTGGAGCCTTCAGTGAGGGGGTCATAGCTCCCTTCCAGTGGTTGCTAGTAAATGAGATCAGAGGGTAGTAGCTCCCTTCCAAGAGAGGCTGGTAAATGAGAAGCAGGGGGTTGGAGCTCCCTTCCAATATTTATTGGAGAACAAGAGAAGGTTGTAGCCTTCTGCAGGTGGGTGCCTATGTGCTGGTATGAGTCTACACCAATACAAGATTGTAAGCAATTTTCTTTATAATAAATATTGAAGACAAAGATGATAGCAGTGGTGGTTTTCTCCCAACTTGGGTTTCCACCTTAAATCCTGGTGTTCATGTGTGTTGCTTATGTGTGATGATTTATTCTGTTCTTACTGCACATGCTTAATGCTTACTAAACATCTGATGAATGAATGATGCACTAATCTAAGTAAGGAATTATCTACAAAATAATAGCTTTGTACATACGCAAGTTTTCTTAAATATATTCACGTGTATACGCTAGTTGGGTTCATTAAATTTGCGTATAGAAATCAGTATATGAAAATTAAAAGTTTATAGTGAGTTATAAATAATGATTCACCCCCCCCCCCTCTCAGTATTTTTCCCAACAATTGTAGAATCATTTGAAACCCTGCCTGAGCAAACACGCAACGTCCTGGAGGAACGCACAGTGCCCAGGAAAATGCATAGCGACCAAGGGTAAACGCGCAACGCCTACATTATTTGGTCAGGATTTGTTGGGAAAATGCGCAATGCCTCAGAGCAAACGCGCATATGATGAAATATGTTGTCCTTGATGGAAACCTACTTAATGAGTTGCCTATGATAAGCAACCTATGTGTTAAAGATGTAAAAATGATGTTTCTACAGGTCAATTCAGATGTGACAGAGAAAGGAATTATAGTAAGTGCCAGAGAAATGAAACAAGAAATATTTCTCAATGTATATGCAGGTTTGATGAAGGAAACCCGCATATGGAGGCAAATATATATGCTACTTTTATGAAGGCAACCCGCGTATACATTTAGAATTAGTATATACACAGTTTTTATGACGAGAAGTCGCGTATGCCTTTTTGCGCTCTAAAATTATGAAACCAAGGGGCATTACCATGGTATTAACACATAGTATTGAGCATTGTGTCGTCTATTTGATTCCATTTAAGAATACCATCGGCTATTGTGTGGTTTTGACTCATGGTATTTGAAAAGGAAAAATATATATAAGGAGAAGAATATCATAGTGAAAAGGGGTGCATAAGTAAGGGTTGTTACTGAATAATTTTCTCTAAGGTATATCTGCATGGGATGAACTCTGTTTTAATTGATAGATATGAATCTATAATGCACCTATGAATACAATGATGGATCAGGATCTCTAGACCTGAAATGACAATGTATTTTATAGATCTTTTTATGAAATTTTTAGATCTGTGATCTGGTGAACGTTTTCTGAAGTGAAGGGTAAGATCTGAGCAGATTATCTATTATGAAGAGTTGTGCAGTCCTAAAATAGTTTCAGATCTATACGCGAGTTTGTCTTTGTGAAAGCGCATATATACGCAGGTTCAGTTAAGCAAAAGCGCGTATGGGGTCTATGGTTTTGCTGAAGTATGCAGAAGGAAATTTATGATCTGTCTTGATGTATTACTGAAGTCTATCAATGATGTCTTCATACAGATCTGAGTTTTTTTGATATTTCCTATGCTGCTAGTTGATTATGTATTGATATTATCAGTAACTAGGTGATTCAAAATGGTGGAGGTTGCTAACTGAATAAGGGTTCTGTAAATCTGACAAACTATGCCTTAATGTCTCTGATTTGTTCTGAGTCTGATGAGATTTTTGAATTCAGTATATAAATATCTATACGCTAGTTCGTCTCGGTGAAAGCGTGTATATACGCAGCTTGGTATCAGAAAAAAGCGCGTATGGAAGTCAAGGTTTTCTCAAGCTTATTACAGAGGTTATCTATTTATTCTTGTTGTATTTCTGTTGTCTATCAATGTAATCTTCATGTAGATCAGGGTGTTTGAATACTGTACATGCTGCTAAGTTGACTATGTATAGATATGATCAATGAGTGAGTAAACTTGGTTAATGATGAATGACTGTGTAAGGGTTCTGCATTTCTGAAAATATGTCTGACTAGAAGCCTCAGATCTAGATCTAAGACTGATCACATTTAGTAAAAACAATATTTACAGAGCTATACGCAAGTTGGTGTGAAGGAAAGCGCATATACATGCGGGTTCAATGAAGCGAAGTAGCGTATGCATTTTAAAGATGATGAATGGTCATGGTTAAGTTTGATTTTGCATATTGATTCTAAAGTCTGGGTTATTACTGAGTTTTGGTTACAATGATCTCACTGTTATGATTGAAGTATTGGGTGAAGCTTATTATTATTGTTCTTATAAAGAGTTGTGTTGAAGCTATTTGATCCAGTGTGAAAATTGATGAAACGTGGTCTGCAGTGGTGCTGAGAGTTGGAGCCTTTAGTGAGGGCGTCGTAGCTCCCTTCCAGTGGTTGCTGGTAAACGAGATCAGGGGGTAGTAGCTCCCTTCTAGGAGAGGCTAGTAAACGAGAAGCAGGGGGTTGGAGCTCCCTTCCAGTAGTTGCTGGAGAATGAGAGAAGGTTGCAGCCTTCTGCAGGTGGGTGTGTGCATGCTGGTATGAGTCTGCACCAGTACAAGATTGTAAGAAACTTTCTTTATAATAAATATTGAAGACAAATATGTCAACAACAGTGGTTTTCTCCCAACTTGGGTTTCCACCTTAAATCTCGGTGTTCATGTGTGTTTCTTATGTGTGATGATTTACTCTTTTCTTACTGCACATGCTTACTGCTTACTAAACATTTGATGAATGAATGATGCACTGATCTAAGTAAGGAATTATCTGCATAATAATATCTTTGTACATACGCAAGTTTTCTTAAATATATCCGCGTGTATACACTAGTTGGGTTCATTAAAGTCGCATATAGAAATCTGTATAGGAAAATTAAAAGTTTATAGTGAGTTATAAATACTAATTCACCCCCCCCCCCCCCCCCCAAGTATTTTTCCCAACAATTGGTATCAGAGCAGGTCCTTCTATAGAAGCTTGATTTATTGAGGAGATCTGTCTCAATGGGAAGGAAGCAAAAGAAAAAAGCTACTCAAAGGAAGAAGATATCTCATAAAACGTACGCAGTAAAAAATGAAGAAGATGAAACAGGTATTGATTGTTGTTCTTTTGATTCACTTCTTTGTGCATGCAATGTTGAAGATAGTGAATACGAAAGTAAAAGTAATGTTATGGATCTAGAAGCAGAAATTGCTAATCTCAAGAATGAAGTTGAAGATCAACAGATTCTATTTAATGAAAGGGAATGTATCTTCAAAGATATGATTTCTAGATTTAATGATCAGTTACAAGAAATAAATTCAATTGAGCAACTACACAAAGAACAGATAGATCAGTGTCAAAAGCTGCAGAATGAAGTATCCAATCACAGTGAAGGACTTGAAGCAGAAATCATTTCTCTCAAAGCAGATCTGGAAAAATCAAATAAGAAGAATGAAGAACTTCTACAAATGTTTGAAGAACAAGAAAATGGTTTGAAAGAAGAGATTCTAAAATTGAATGAAAAATTAGAATAAGGAAGAAGGGTCGAAGAAGGTATGAAGAAGCAATGCCAAATATTGGAAGTTGAGGTAAACATTTTAAAAGGGAAATTAGAGGAAAAGGATAAACACTTTAGGTTTCAAGATAGTACTAAGGTTCTGGATAATATTCTTAGTAGTCAAAGGTCTCCTTCTATTAAATTTGGTCTTGGTTTTCATGAAACTATTAAAGGAGAATATAGTTCATAAGAAAGTGCTAAATATTCAAAGGATATCAATGCAAAACCCAAAGTGTTGAAAGAGACAAACAGTCAGCCAACAATCATGAATTATCAAAGGAAATCATTCGCTCCTAACTATAGAAGTAACAATCAATTTTATCCTTTGATCAATAATGTTGAATGATTTATATGTCATAATTATGGGCATGTTGCAATCAATTGCAGAAGTAGATTGTTTCAGTCATAGACAAATAAAATCTACACAGAAAGGTCGACAACCCCCAGGTACTAAGGTTTATTTAAGGGTTATTGTTTTTCATGCAACCAATTTGGACATAAAGCTATCAATTGCAATAGAAGGAACATGAGGCAAAGTTATTATGATACCTTTGCTCCATTTTCTGGTCACATAAGATCTTATGCTTGTAAGAAGTTTGGGCGTGTAGAAAAGGAATGCAGGAACATATCAATGAATCATCAAAGACAACATGAAAGTCAAGCAAATGATATCATAAGACCAAATAAAGTTGGATTCACCAACTTTAATGTTGAAAAGCATAAAGAAGAAAATATAAGATGTGGTATTGCTCTCTGTGCAATTAAAGACAAGGATGAATGGTACATCAAAAATGGATGTTCTCATCACATGACTGGTGATAAGAGTAAGATGGAGTCTCTTAAGAAAAATAAATATGGTAAGGATATTCTTTCAAATGATGCTCCTGCAAATATTTTGGGAAAAGGTAGAGCCATAATTAACAAAAATAGAAGGGTAGTTGATACCTTATTAGTTCAAAGCCTAAAACAAAACTTATTAAGTGTAGGTAAAATGGTAGATAAAGGAAATATAATTTTGTTCACTTCAACCAAATGCAAGGTTATGAATGAAGAAATTGGAGAAGTCATAGCAAGGGGATACAGAAACGTTGATAAATTATATGTGTTTAAATATCTGACCTCTCACAGATATGAGGAGGATTTAGACTTGGACTAAAAGAAGTGAATGCCCATTGCAGTCCATCATTCTTGAAAGAATAATGTTATCTTCAAATGCAATATGTAAAGAATGGTTTGGTAATTCTGGTTATTTATATTTCTGACAGTGCATCTGATGTGACAACAGAAGACAGGTACAGGTGGTATAAGGTCAGGGGGAGATGAAGTTGTAAAATTTTCTGTATTTCACTTTCTATACACAGGTTTCATAAACTAAAACCGTGTATACGAGCGAGTTCCATTGGAGACAGTTGTGTATGTTTTTCTCTGATAAGAAAAACAGTGAGCCAGACTCAAGATCAGTTTATGATAGGTTGCTGACAGTTGTAATTTTCTTGATCTAATGTTGATGATTATAGTCTGTTGATATGATAGGGTCAGTCTTGACTATGAAAAAGCAGCACAGGTTCAGAGGGAGCATTAGGATAACTACTAATGTTGCATTGTTGCCATTGCGTTTTCTTATTCCTTAATTCTTGTGATGCTCATGTTCGAATGATGTTGTCATGATACATGGATTTCTTATGATGAGATTATGGATGAGCCCTGATCCATTTTTGCAGAAGAGTATCTTTATTTTCTCACATGGATTTGATGCAAGTCTAATGATTCAGATATAAGGACAGAACATGCAGAGTTTGTTGTTGATGACTTTCGCCATGAATGAGGCCTATTGTACTTGATTCCTACACATGTTACATCGTGATGAAATAAATATAAGACCTTGGTGATAACATATCACATGGATGATTTCTTGATACATATAGACTATTGATGAATTTGTTTCGGTATGATAATTCTTCTTAACAAGAATATGATGTTGCTGCAAAGATCCATAAAGCTTGGTTACTGATGTGCTTATGCTACAACTGTTGGATGACACTTGAAGACATGGCTACATTGTCTTTCTTCTCTCATATATTGTTGATACAAGTCTATGGTTTTTCTCATGCTACATGATGCCTCTCTACTCTATCCTATTTTATGATGATTCCCACATATGTTTCTACAAAGGGGAACTAACATTTTTTCTTGGCTTACAAGTGCAACAAGCAACAGATGGCATATTTTTATCGCAAGAAAAATATCTAAAGAAAATTCTAAGGAAGTATGGGATGGAAGACTGCAAACCTGTAAGTACACCAATGGTAACTGGGTGTAACCTCAGTTCTCATGATGATTCTCCCATGGTGAATCAACCAGAATACAGATCCATGATTGGAAGTCTGCTTTATCTAACCGGAACAAGACCTGACATTATGCATGCAATTGGGATTTTTGGACGATTCCAAGCTAATCCAAAAGAGTCACACCTTCAGGATGTAAAAATAATATTCAAATATCTACAAGGGACTCAAGACTTTGGTCTATGGTATCCAAGGAATTTTGATCTCACTCTTCATGCTTACACAGATGCGAATTAGGTTGGAAATTTGGATGATAAAAAAAGAACTAGTGGTGGTGCATTCTATATGGGGCCCCGATTTGTATCTTGGTTCAGAAAGAAAAAAAATTCTGTTGTCTTATCTACATCAGAAGCATAATATGTGGTTGCTGCATCATGTTGCACACAATTACTTTGGATGATGCAGACTTTACAAGACATTCAAATTAAATGTTCACCTCCCATCTCCATTTTATGTCATAATAAAAGTGCCATTAGTATCTCAAATAATCCTGTTATGCATTCCAATACCAAGAACATTCCTATCAAGTATCACTTCCTATGTGAACAAGTGCTTGAACAAAAGGTTAAATTGGAGTATGTTCCCTCCAAAGAACAAGTTGCTGATATATTTACTAAAACTCTTCCCAGGGAAGCATTCAAATATCTCAGACAAAATTTGGGAGTTGCCTCTGCCTCTCTGATCAAATCTGCTTAATTTTATAAGATTAAATTTGATACACTGGTTTCATGAAGGTGAATCGTGTATATACGCGAGTTTCAATGCAAAAACACTGTGTATGGGTTTTGCTGACAAAAATTCTCTGGGTCCGCATTTAGAACAGATGTGGTGTTGTTGGGTAATCTCTGTTTTGTTCCAGTATTCATCTTTATGTATCATTCTCTAATATTTATCTCCTTGATGAAGATGCTTTGATGATTTGGTTGTTCAAGGTGTTCAGGATGCACAAGCTAAGGGGAGCACTTGTCTTGTGGAAAAGGATGCATTGTTGGCATTTTGATTGGTTGCTGTGTTATGATCTCATGTTTTAGATTCTTTGGTTTTGGTCATAAATAGTCATATCTGTAATTTGATTAAAAGGTCATGTTGAGACCTATGATGTAAAATTGTTATATTCAGTCATGTAAGGACTTGTTCAAATTTGTAAACCCACGTGGTTGAGAATTTGAGTTAAATATGTAATTCCACTTGGTTGGATCATTGATGAATGTATTAGTACTTAGTTATAAGAAAAATTCATACTCGGTTGAGTTATAGAGTCATGTACTTCATTGAAAAATATGTCTAAAGATTCAGCATGAACTCAAGGGGAGCATGGTCAATTCAGTACACATCCGAAACCCTGTTTCAGTTTTGATCTGCCCTTTTCCCTTAATGTCAAAGGGGGAGAGAATTCCAGGTGTTTGAATAATGGTTATGATTAATGTATTTATCTGTTGTGGTAGTCAAACACCATCATGGTTACCATCAAATCCAAAGGGGGAGATTGTTGGAAATATGATGAAATATTTTGTCCTTGATGGCAACCTACTTGATGAAGTTGTCCTTGATGGAAACATACTTAATGAGTTTCCTATGATAAGCAAACTATGTGTTAAAGATGTAAAAATGATGTTTCTGCAGGTCAGTTCAGATGTAACAGAGAAATGAATTCCAGTAAGTGTCAGAGAAATTAAACAGGAAATATTTCTCAATGTATATGCAGGTTTGATGAAGGAAACCTGTGTATGGAGGCAATGTATAAACTAATTTTATGAAGGAAATTGTGTATACATTCAGAATTAGTATATACGTAGTTTTTATGACGAGAATTTGCGTATACACGCGGATAAGAACTATCCAAGTCGCGTATGCTTTTTTTCACTCTAAAATTATGAAACCAAGGGGAATTACCATGCTATTAGCCCACAACATTGAGCGTTGTGTCGTCTATTTGATTCCGTCCAAAAATACCATCGGATGTTGTGTGGTTTTGACTCATGGTATTTGAAAAGGCCAAATATATATAAGGAGAAGAAGATCATAGTGAAAAGGGGTGCATAAGTAAGGGTTGTTACTGAATAATTTTCTCTAATGTATATATGCATGGGATGAACTCTGTTTTAATTGATAGATCTGAATCTATGATGCACCTATGAATAAAATGATGGATCAGGATCTCTAGACCTGAAATGAAAATGTATTTTCTAGATCTGTTTATGAAATGTTTAGACCTATGATTTGGCGAATGTTTGTTGAAGTGAAGGGTAAGATCTGAGCTGATTATCTATTCTGAAGAGTTGCGCAGTCCTGAAATAGTTTCAGATCTATATGCAAGTTCATCTTTGTGAAAGCATGTATATATGCAGGTTCAGTTAAGAAAAAGCATGTATGGGATCTACGGTTTTGCTGAATATGCAGAAGGAAATTTATGATCTATCTTGTTGTATTACTAATGTCTGTCAATGATATCTTCATATAGATTTGAGTTGTTTTGATATTGCCTATGCTGCTATTTGATTATGTATTGCTATGATCAGTAACTAGGTGATTCAATATTGTGAATGCTGCTAACTAAATAAGGGTTCTGTAAATCTGACAAACTACAACTAAATGTCTCTAATTTTTTCTGAGTCTGATGAGATTTTTGAATTTAATATATAAAGATCTATACGCTAGTTTGTCTCGATGAAAGCGTGTATATATGCGGCTTGGTCTCAGAAAAAGCGCATATGGAAGTTAGGGTTTTCTCAAGCTTACCACAGAGGTTATATGTTTATTCCTACTGTATTTCTAATGTCTGTCAATGAAATATTCATGTAGATATGGGTGTTTGAATACTGTACATGCTACTAAGTTAACTATGTACAAATATGATCAATGACTGAGTAAACTTGGTTAATGATGACTAATTGTGTAAGGGTTTTGAATTTCTGAAAAGATGTCTGACTGAAAGCCTCAGATTTTCATCTGAGACTGATCACATTTAGTAAAAATAGTATTTACAGAGCTATACACAGGTTGGTGTGAAGGAAAGCATGTATACATGCGGGTTCAGTGAAGCGATGTAGTGTATGCATTTTAAAGATGATGAATTTTTAGGGTTAATTTTGATTTTACATATTGATTCTGAAGTCTGGGTTATTACTGAGTTCTAGTTACAGTGATATCACTATTATGATTGAAGTATTGGGTGAAGCTTATTATTATTGTTCTTATGAAGAGTTGTGTTGAAGCTATTTGATCCAGTGTGAAAATTTATGAAACATGGTCTGCAATGGTGCTGAGGGTTGGAGCCTTCAGTGAGGGGGTTGTAGCTCCCTTCCAGTGGTTGATAGTAAACAAGATCAAGGGGTAGTATCTCCCTTCCAAGAGAGGTTGGTAAACGAGAAGCAGGGGGTTGGAGCTCCCTTCCAGTAGTTGCTGGAGAATGAGAGAAGGTTGCAGCCTTCTGCAGGTGGGTGCCTGCGTGCTGGTATGACTCTGCACCAGTACAAGATTTTAAGTAGTTTTCTTTATAATAAATATTGAAGACAAAGATGACAACAACGGTGGTTTTCTCCCAACTTGGGTTTCCACCTTAGATCCTGGTGTTCATGTGTGTTGCTTATGTGTGATTATTTATTCTGTCCTTACTGTACTTGCTTACTACTTACTAAACATCTGATGAATGAATGATGCACTGATCTAAGTAAGGAATTATCTGCATAATAATATCTTTGTACATACGCAAGTTTTCTTAAATATATCGTGTATACGCTAGTTGGGTTCATTAAACTCGTGTATAGAAATAAGTATAGGAAAATTAAAAGTTTACAGTGAATTATAAATATTGATTCACCCCCCCCCCCTCCCCGCGCCCTCTCAATATTTTTCCCAACAGTTGTGGAATCCTTTGAAACCCTGCCTGAGCAAACATGTAGCATCGTGGAGGAACACATAACACCCAGGAAAATGCGCAACGACCAAGGGTAAATGTTCAACACTTGTGTTATTTGGTTAAGAGTTATCAGGAAAACGCGCAACGCCTGAGGGTAAACGCACAACATCCGGGAAAACGCACAGGGACCAAGGGTAAACGTGCAGCGCCCTGCAATTTGACTCAAAATGCTTGAAAACATTGAAATTTATACTTTGATTGAAATTCTTGATGGATGATTGGAGGCAATGAATTTATTTGAGGTGTTTGAATGGCTTTATAGCTTTAATGGTTTTGAATTTTTCAATTTGAATTACCCACTTTTCCTATGTCCACTTTTCCCTTTAGACTTTGGCACTAATACTCTTTATCTCTTTGACTTTTGGCATTTGCATTTTGATCAAGTCATGGAGTTTGGATTTCCTCCACTTAGGCCGGAAATGATTGCATTTGATAGCTTGGGATGAATTTATTACATATGAGAACATAAAATTACATTTGGAAAAATATAAATAATTACATATTGAATTTTATATCAAAATGACATTTTGATATAAAAATCATTAAAATCAAAAATTAAAACTCTGAAAATATGATAATTACATCACGACGATATTATTTAGTCCCTCTCATATATGTTCTGACCTCATCTGAAATGAAGGAGTGACCTTGAGAAATATTAAAACCTAATGACCTAATGGGACTTCTTTAGACCTGACTTTCTTGAATGGGATTTGATTTAAAAGACTTCCTGGTGAAAAGAGCATTTCCATAGGTGTTGTTATGCTTAAGGAGACATGAGAATGAGTCAGCAATGTGAATCTCAGAGGGAGAGTGAAGTTTATTGACAAGGACAACCACCAGTGGAACAATTTTATATCATGACCTAATGGAATGATTGAAAATTTCTTTTAGAGTGGGACACCTAAGATGCACATGCAAAATGTGTTTTGATCCCTAGTGGAAGTATGCAAATACTAACACTAAAATTGGCCTTATTGGGGATGGTAGCTCCTTGGAGGTGTTAAGAACATCATAGACCAAGTGCCTAACCTTTGGGCCAATACGGTTAAAAAATTTAAAAGACTATAGACTATAAAACTGACTCAAAAACCAATCAAAGTGACTGAGAACTGACTCTAAAACTGACTCTGAAACTAACTCAATACTAACTCAAAAACTCTGAAAATAACAGAAAATCAACAATATTTATAGCCTTCACTTCGGGCCCCAAGCATAAATGATTTTCCGCTCCAACCTTGTAGAAAATAGAAACTGGTATTTACAATGAAAATGAAACATTCTTTTTGAAGTTGTATCAGAAATAGTAATGTTTCAAGAGCCTACCATTGACTGGTCCTCCTGAACATTCTTGTCCCTTCATTTATTTCAACAAATAGGAATTTTTTCCTCGATAATCTAAGATCTTGTAGGGTACTTTCCATATATTTTCAAACTTCCCGTGCTTTCCTTTCTCTTCATTTCTTGCATCCCATCGCAACGCTACATCTTCTAGCTGAAAATTATCTGCCTTGGTTTTGCGATCATAAATATTTTTTATTTTCTCCTGAAGTTTAGAAGTAGTATGAGAAAATTTGTCCCTTTTTAAATGCTGAAGGTGAATCATTTGATTGATTCGACGTTGAATATCATCTTCCTCACTACCTGCTTCCTACAATAATCTCATAACTGGGACTGCAAGTGATGTAGGAAACATTGTATCTGTACTATAAACAAATTCAAAGGGTGAGATACCTATAGACTTCTTGGTGCTCACTCGGTCTGCCCACAAAGCATTGGTAATCTTCCTATGCCAATTTTTCTTGTTCTCTTCCAACATTTTCCTAATGATATTAACTAAGGATTTGTTATCGGACTTAGCTAATCCATTTCCCTGTGGATAATATGCGGTGGAATGGCCCAACCTGATATTATAGTTGTGACAAAATTAAATCATCTTCTTTGACTTGAATGTTGCTACATTATCTATAATAATCTTGTGAGGAAAACTAAAACAAAGACCAAATATTGGATTCTAAAAAACTGAATAATTACCGTGTTCGTAGCTTGCCTTGTAGGAATAACCTCGATCCACTTGGTGAAGTAGTCGGTGGCTGTTAAAATCCATCTATGCTATGCTGATGATGTGGGATGAATTTCCCCAATAAAATTGATTCCCCACTATTGAAAAGGAGCATTTACTACAATAGGCTTCAATGGAAGAGGAAGGAGTTTCCTTTTTCCCTAAAAAACTTGACATTCATGAAAGTTTGTGATTGTTTTGTACAAATCTGAAAATAGAGTTGGCCAATGATACCCTGCTCTCAACACTTTGTTAGCTATTTTTTTCCAAAATAAATGGCCTCCACAATCTCCCCTATGTAATTCATTCATTACCTGTTTAGCTTCATCTTCAACCAGATATAAAAGAACACCTCCTGGATCTTTCCAATAAAGGGCACTACCTAGAATGCAGTATTTAACAGATTTTAATTTCAAAGATCTACCCTTAATTTTTGACATTCCAGGAGGAGTACATAAGTGGTGAAGAACATAAACTATATCTAAATACCATGGTGAAGTGAGAAATATTTCTGATACCTGTATTAGAGCGCCATCTTCTTCATCATCTGATATTGCTACAATAAGTTTTATGTCTAGAGCATGAAAATTAGATTCAACCATGAGTTTGGCTAATCCCTGTCCCTTAATCAGCTTGGTGGGCTTCATCTTGAGATCATACTCTAGCATTTATGCTATCCATTTACCTCTCCTTCCTTCCGGATCGGTTTGCGTGAGAACTTCTTTTACAGTTGCATTTTGAACATAAGCTATAGTGTGTGAATGTAGAATATAGATCCAGAAATCCTTCAAGGCTTTGATTAATGCTAAAGCTTGCTTCTCAATAATATTATATAGAAGAGAAACATCTCTAATGGCACAACTAAAGAAAGAAATGGGCAGTTCAACTTGATCCTTCTTTTGCATCAAAACCGCAGCCAAGGTGTGCTCAGATGCAAATGAAAATATTATAAAATAACTAGTATAATGCGGACTAACCAAAACAGGGGTTGTAGTTAAAGCAAGCTTTACCAAGTTGAAAGACTCCATAGCATCAATGGTCCATTTTACACTTCGATTAAGGCTTCATACTCTGCTTTGTTGTTAGAACAATCAAAATCCAATTTATAAGAGCACTCTCTAACATTACTTGGAATTCCACCTGACTTACCAACAAGACTTCGGATCCAAATACCAATACCTGCACCTTCCTTACCAAAGCACCATCAAAATCCATGCTCCAAAGGCCATCTTCGTCTTCTAGATACTGAAACTTAACTATTGGTTCTGATTTACTTTTGCTAGTCACCTCATTTTTCTAATCTGTACTGATTTTCTGTTCTTCTGAAGGATTTTTAGAAGAAGTCACCATTTCTTTTTCCTTATCAAGAACCGCTCTAAAAATCTCTAAATATTACATCATTAAAATCACCATCATTGTACAAAATAAAAGATTCTAGATCTGTATGTACAACTTGTATTGCTTGATTTATGGGCTTCTCCTTACTAGTTATCATATACTTCAATTTTTTTTCCCAATAAAATTTCCTCAATTGCCCAAAAACAGGAATAATAGCATAAGAGAAGTCAAGTTGTAAAGTACCTTTAAAACACATCACATGAAAGAGTGAAGAGACAAGAGCTACCATGTCATAAACATATTCACACCCAAGGAGTAAATTAAAATCCAAATGGTCTTGGAATAGCATCACATATTTATAGATAATCATTCATCCCAAAGTAATAGGCCACTGAGGAAGAATCCCTAATGATTGACCAGTTCCTCTGTTAAAATCCAACATATTCTTGGTAATGGGATCAAGTTGTGGAGAACCAAAATCTGGACAAGAAGTTGAGGAAAAAATACTAACAAATGCACCTTCGTCTATTATTGTGCCAGGTACGAGTGTACTATAAGTTTGTACTATGATTTGGAAGGGAATGTAAGGAGGAATATGATATCCTGTCAGTCGACTCCAATCAAAGGAAGTGATCATACTACTTGGAGAAGGTACCATGGGAATGGGAGAATTTTCCCCTTGTGTTATCGGAACGAGATAATCGCTACCATTTACTATGGGAATGGGAGGATTTCCCCGCAGTTTCGTAGGAATGGGAGGATTTTCCCCATGTACGATTGGAATGGGAGGGTTAACCCCCAGTTCATTAGAATATGAAGAAACGGGAATAACTTGAGCGGTAAGAAGTTCACTCTCTACGAGAAAGGTACAATCAAATGAAGGTGAAATTGAGTCAACCATTTTCTCAACCAATTTTTGGTACGGAATGGATTCATGGAGTTCACGTTCAGAGAGAGTGGAATTGACTTGATTTGGATTCTGATAAATAACTTCATCGACTAGTGGAGGATTAGGAGAAAGCTTTTGATAACCAACCAAAAGACGAGGCTGAGAAGCTGTAAGGTTTTCCAACACTTTTCAAGCTTCATCTATATAAGGACAAAGGTGAATAGGATGATTCCCTTCACATAACCTATATGGAAACTTAACTTTACTTTTTCCCCATAAACTTACGATAAAGGCTAAGGTGAGCCTTACCTGTGGAATACCAGGGAAATATCTAAGAAAGTGATCACCCTTACATAACATGCAAGGGAATTTAACTTTGCAGGGTTGATTGGAAGGTTTATCCATACTATTTGTGTTGGTAGAAATGGTTGCTCGGTTTCCCCCTTGTTTTTTTTTCTTATTATTAATCTTCCTTTTATTCGTCTTCTTATCCACTTGGTTACTAACTTTGAGACTTTCCCCAGATGAAGAGGAAGAAGAGGAAGAATATCGAACAAGCAAAGAAGGAAAAGTGTCAATGTTAGGATCACCTTGTTCAAGTGGAGGAGAACTTGGTTGAGGAGTAGTTTGGACATTTGGAACTATAGGGGTCAAAAAAAACCAAACTGGAAAACTAATGGTAAACCCGGGAAGGGATAAAATTTCCATATAAGGAGCATCAATATTTCCAAAAGAAGGAAAAGGACTAGGATTCCCATTAGAGGGGTTTCCTTCATTAGTATACTCGATAATTTTCACCATTAGTCTCAACCTAATATCCAATAAGGAGTTTTTCCATAGTGAGGATGTTGTTACACGGTAAATTAATTGATTTTAGAAATTAAAGACACAAAATAAAACAAAACAGAGGTAACTAGGTAAAATGGTTTACCAAGTAACTCTGAATTGCAATATACCACCTTGGTGAACCAAGGATTTACATATGGGTAGGAAATATACCGGAATGTTTTGTTCGGTGTATCAAAGTATACAAGGTGGCTGACTTGGTTACCTATGGTGGGATAGCAACCTGTAGGGCACTTCCAAAATATACCCGAAGGTACGTGGAAGCGCAATATGTAGTAGTTTTGTTAAGTGTAACCGTTTGATGAGAGCATTCCCATATAATTTTCATTCGTGGAGCGCCATCTAATATACCCAAAGGTATGCAGAGAACGGCCCTATACATTTATGTAAGTGGAATGGAATTTCACCCCAAAAATTCAACGTTGGAAAAAAATGACAACTCCTATGCTTAAATACATTGGAACACATATCTAGCCTAGACCTCTAAATGTTTGCCTTAATGTGACAAATGCTCTTTAAATTGATTGAATGAATTTTAAAGTTTATCTTAAATTATGTTTCAATTTCGAGGCTCAAAACTTTATGTCACCTGAACACATCTATGATACAACTAATATGACAAAAATAATCTTTTCATTTTCCTTTTGAAATTCCTAACTAAGTAGGGGAAGAAGAAATCAATCAACAATGCAACAAACAAGTGTTGCAACAAACGATCTCCTCAGCTTCACTATTCCAATAAAAATCAAAACCCTATATGCAATGCACATATTTTTATTTTCTTTTCTATTAATGTTTCAAATGCACAGAAACATACGAATGCAACTTGATCGTTGATGAAAAGAAACCACACATACTTTAACTATAATGTAAAAGTTCCTTTTCAAATTCAACAATAAATCTATGCATACAAACCCGAATTGACAAGAAGAAAGAAAGAATGAAAAAAAATCTTATCAAAGGCTATCAAAACCAAAAGAAAAAAAAGTGAAGGCTTTCAGAGGTAAAGATACCCTTAGGAACGGAAGGAAATTGGTTGAACCAAAGAATTTCATTGAGAAAGAAAAAGTAGCAATTTTTTGCATCTTACAAGGATCATTGCAAGTGTAAAACAGGTACGAGTGCTCTGCAGCACGAGTGCTTTACAACACAAGTGCAGAGAAGGAGAAGGTGCACTGGGGCACTATGTATCCACATAAATGGGTGCGATGAGGCATATTAGGCCAAAATTAGACACAAGAAATAAAATCAAGATCAGAGAAAGGATTTCCTAGGGCCAATCAAGGTTTGAGTGAGGCAATCAAGATTGGTTCAAATGGTGAAAAAGTTTCTTAAGTCAAGGAAACAACTAAGAGAAGAAATCGTTCCCCAGTGGAGTCACCAATTTTTTGTGTGAAATTTACGATTACGGACAAAATTAATTCCCCTAGACCTAGTGGACTGGTCTAGAACAACATAAGACAAAGAATATAAAGTTTTTCCTTAGAAAAATTGAAGAATGGGAAAAAACCATACTTGGAAATCGCCGTAAGATTTTCTTTCCTCCTGTCTTGTGAGCTCCAATTGTAGCTTCATATGCTATAATTAGAACCTGCACATACAAGAAAAATAATCCAAGGATCATGTCTACATAGCATAATTCAATTACTCTATTCAATGAATCAGTAATGCATTGAAATACATGAATATAAACGTGATACATCATATATAGGAAAACAAGATACTCTTTGCACTAATAGAAATAGGAGAGAGTTTACAACCAATAATAGCAGTTGAACTTGTAAGGATCTCCCTAAGTTGACTTGTCCTTCCTTGTCACAAAGCACACTTCAATGTCACCCTAATGCATAAATATGATGTCTCCTTTAGGTTCAAGACAGTAGCATGAGGGCATAATCAATCTCCAAAAGCCAACCCTGATGTAATGGATGGAATTAGATTTATAGGAGAGGTAGGGTAGTTTAGGATTTACCATAATAATATCCACATATGATGGGAGGATGAGCTCAAGGGATAAGAGGCGAACTCTCCAAGGTAGGATCAGATAGGATTTGAGTTCATATCCATGATAAATAGTTAAAACAACCTCTGGAAGCTTCTAGAAGAGGAAGCTTCAGAAATATTTTTAATTTTCCCAAATTTATAGAATCAGCACACCTGCAGAAAGGAGCAACAAGTGATGATCAACACTGGTGCAGAAGGGATCAAACAACGTTGAACGCGGGTGGCTAAAGGGGCAGGGTGCATTGGGGCTAAAACATTACTTTTTAGTAGTTAATCCCAGAAACTCAGACATTTGAAAAGGTCATGCTTAGGGCTTTGTGAAGGTATGATGACATCATGTTCATGGATGTTGATTGATCTGGTTTGTAGGCCCATTGACCAGATGTGACAAAATGGAATGTAACAATACCTAACAAATATGTAATGGCATTACCTAACCATCCATATGTTTCTTTCAAATTGTAAATTAGTAGTCTTTAAGTGTGACTTTTTGGAAATTTTTCTGGTTTATTATCCAATCTAATTTATCTAGCATTCGGCAGGGATTCATTGAGATCACGAGTTTGATAGGTGAAATCTTCATAATTGAAGTGCTCCATGGGTTTTTGAGGGTGTTGAATCCATATATACACTCAAAAATCCAGTTTAAACAACATAAATCAAGATTTGGCCACAATTTTTTTCACCAAATTCTGGCCAAAAATCCACTAGAAACTTTAAAAAGTCGCACTTAAAAATTACTCTTTTTTTACAACCTACTTTAAATTTTTTTATAAAATGCCATAATTTACCATTTCATCTATATTTATATCATTAATATGTGTAAAATGCTATAATTTACAATTCCATCCCATTCATCCACTAGATGAATGCATTCCCTCTTAAAAACATTATGTAGCATTTGATGTATAAAATATATATAAAATATAATCCCATCTTCACTATTCTTATTCACATTATCGATTTCATGAAATTCATATTTATATTTTCAATAACTTCTTAATATCATACACAATTACCCATAATTTTTGGAATCCCACACATACCAACAAAAATAGTATAACATGAACAAGTATTACATAATTGTGAATATAAAAATGTTTAAATTTTTAAAAATAAAATTTTTTAAATAAATAAAATTGTCGAAAATTTATATAAATGTATTGTTCAATAAAATTATATATATATGGTTGTTTTTAAAATTTTAGAATAAAATATAGTCCTTAAGGTTTTAGAATAATTCTATGTAGTGTTTCATTTGAAAACCGAAAAATATTAAAAAAACTCAATTAAAAACCAAAAAATATTGAATAACCTCATACTTGAGAGGTATCGAGCCACCACTACTAAAAATATGTCAAAGTGCTTATGCACGCTTAAAGCATGAGCCCACACCCATTTCTCAACATGAATCATTCACCACTTTATATATATATATATATATATATATATATATATAGCTTTGTTAGTATATTGTTATCTATTTATGACTTTACATTTGACATAATTTGGTGTTAAAATTGTTAAATATATTAGGGGTGGAAGGAGTTTGGGTTTGATTTTTCACTTTGAGAAACCAGAAGAATTTTGGTAGGTTTGGGTCTGGTAATGCATCTAACAATGTGGCAAATGCCTATGTTCCTAAGAAAGGACTAAAGCAAAGTGTAAATTATAGAATCCAAGAGTTAATTGTCATTGGAGATTTGGAAAACATAATTTATCATTTATTATCGGGGACTTTCCCTCTAGACTTAAAATTAAATCAATTTTTAAAACAATTTTTCTAGTTATATCTAGTCATCCCAAATAAAAATTGCTTCCACATTCTGAGAAGCAATAATATTAAGGTTGACTCAATGGAAATTTTGGGGCTCAAGCTTAACAAGGGTGAAATAAGGTGTCATGGGAGGAGGGACTTTGATCCACTCCCTTAATCTTCAATCAATACTATATATTAATTGATTTGCAATTAGTGGCCCCCTCTCTTTAGCATGAGAAGTAGACTTGTGGCCTCTTCATGCAAGGCCAAATATGTTTTTATTATGTATGGGAGTGAGCCATATAGTTGATCTCTGTAATGCTTAGATATTGATTCTTTGAGGCGCTTTGGCATGAAGAAGAAGGGTATAATCAGTGAAGTAATTGGGACAATGATTGCGCGGGACTTAGAAGATTTGACACACAAGAGTGGGAATTTAAGATTGTCTTGCAATGTATTTGGTTTCATGTTGAGAGATGGTCATGTCATGATCCATCATGTGGGTGTCAATATATCAAAGTTTGATGACCTTGAGCATAGAATGATTTCGGGCCAACTCTCTGAAAAATTGGGGTTGGCCCTCGTCTTTATTGTTGGATTGACTCAAGGTTCTATATTTTTATGGAGTGTTAGAACTTTGGGAAGAAAATCTTCTATATTCCAAGGGAGTTATGTTTTAACAATGGCTTTAAATTGGAATTGGGGGATCCATTTTGGAAACCCCCTAGGATTGGAATTTTCTTCTACTTTGGATCAATGAAATAAAGCTATGACTTATGGAGGAGCAAGCAGAAATTTATAGGTATAACTCTTGTCTCTACATCAAGATCTTTCAAAGCTCATGAATAATATATTAAATCTTAAGTTCATTTTTCAGATATTGGAAGACAAATTTGGATTCCTCATATCTCAGTTGGAGGAGGTGATTCAAAGACTAAATGAGGAAAGACAATAGCCATATAGCCAAATCAACAAGGAGAAGTATCAATCTCCAAATGGGTAATTCATAACGTTAAAATAATGTTGTGCAATTTGTTTTGGCTAGGTAAATTTTGGAGAGTGAATAAATCAGAAAATTTTGAAACATCTCAACTACATTTGGAGAAAGTATTCATAAAACATAAGAAATGGTCAGAGATTATTTCTATATTTTGACAATGTTCTTGGGAACTTGTTATGATGTATATGAATATGTTGTACTCAAATTGAACCCCATCTCGGTGCTTTTTAAATATAATAAAAATTCTCAACTATTGTGCAAAAATAATGTTAAACATTTTGATATATGACAATGGAAAACAACTAACAACTCAATCAGCAAGTGAAAACATATAGCATTCAAGCTTCAGTTGAAAATTGGATCATTTGGTTGTATCTCTATCATGACTTCTATGCTAGCTTTTGTATAAAATGTTCCTGTAAACTTCATTTTTGTATGAATGATTTACTTTGTAACATTTTTAATTGACGTTGCTACTAACAACAAAATATGTTGCATTTTTATGCAAATCCCAACATGGTTCTATACAACATTGGTAATAAAAATTTATGATCTAGTGTTTTCTCTGTCTATTTGTATATCTAGTATAAAATACTTCTGCTATTATACACGAAAAACATGGTACCTAACTTTAGGGAAGCTTAAGACAAGTTTATTACTAAATTTATACCCAACTCTATTCGTTCATCAATTGATCAATCCTCCTATGTAGGATGGTATATGAAGGACTAGTCAACTTAGTTAACTAGACCCATGAATCAAATAATCGACTAGACTCTTTGTTGAATATATAAGTTGGGTCGAGCAAATAGATGAGTTGGTTTCCTTGTTGGTTCAACTAACTTAGTAGTTAAGGTGGTTAGTTAGTTGTAACTATTGAGAGTCTAGTTTATAAAGGAAGATAAACTGGTGGTGAATGTAATGATGGTTTTGAATTAATACAAAGAATTGTTTTCATTGGTCTACCACTACTCTTGGTTCTCTTTTTTCTCCATCTTATGTGTTGCATGTCTTCATTTACTTAATATTTGCTTGATGTATGGATCTGCTAGTAAATATGTATACATTTTTCTAGATTATAATATTAGTTTAGTTGTTGGTTATTCTTGATACCGAGTTGACCTAAGAATCACACATAAATGTTGAGCTTAGAAGAGATCCAAGAATGGTGGCAAAGAAAAATTAATAATTACCTGAGGAATTTATGCCAAAATAGATTGGTTATTTTTAGCTAAAGTAAGATTTCATTCTTTACAAAAGCGCACGTATTACAGAAATTTTGAGGTCTAAAATAGGCCTCAAACCAAAAATGTACAACCAAAATCAGCTTTATAGGAACCAATAGGATTCAAGATGGTGATGCCAACCATGGGGAATGATTCACCATATTTGGAGTCAAAAAGTAAAAAGATTAAAAAATAAAAAAACTACATTTTCAACTCGTATTTTCAACATATCTCCCTATGGTTTTACTCAAATTTTGAGTGGGGGTACTCGTTAGATGCGAAATTTAATTATGCATCTAAGGAATGTCCATATTGCATACTTTCAATGGACCCTGCTATTTTTCATGTATTTCTCATTTTTCGTGTAGCATGGTCCATCAGAATTATGCAACATGGGTACTCCTTGGATAAGGAATTAAATTATGCATCCAACGAGTATTCCCACTCGAAATTTGAGTAAAACCATAGGGAGATAAGTTGAAAATACGAGTTGAAAAAATAGTTTTTTCTTTTTCCCTCTAAAATTTGATGATGTAATTTAATATTATTTTATTATTTCCACCATTATTTTATAATATCCTTAGGAGGCCCATTTTAGACCTCAAAATTTCTCTAATTAAATATTCATTGAATCCATCCTCATTGAATTGAAATTATACATTGACCAACCATCTAATGCATCATCCAACCATTGATGTGTGGTTAATGCCAAACATCATCAACGGGGGAGAAAAAAATTATACAAAAGGGTTAAACAGATTATAGATACTATTACAAATAACAAGTAGTCGAGGATTAGGCATCCATCAAAAAATAAAAACAATAAGAAAATAATACTTAACTAATTAATTTTAAAAAAATATCTACATATTTATGTGGTTGTTTCTTGTGTACAATACGTTCTTTGCTTCATAAATTTCTTCTTGATAAAGGCTTGAGATATGTTGTCGAGTGTTGAGCCTCTTTGAGTGGACCAACCAATATTAGTAATGAACAGAGGGAAGAAAATTGGGAGTATTTTCTAGAAGCTAATTATCGAGACAACAAAGAAGGGTGGGACTACTTTCTCAACAACTAAGTATGCCCATGGATTACCTCACAATCGACCAAGTGTAAGACAGGGCTAGTTATAGGGGCATAACCATACATAGAGAAACTCATAATGTTATAGAATTTACCAAAATCAAGGATCTAGTATGAAAAATAGCAGCTTGTCAATAAATACTTGGAATTATACACTCAATGAGGATTTTAGAAAAAGGACACAATGGTGTAAACATGATTATAAACCAAAATCCAATATACAAAAACTTAAAAGGGAAAATTATTATAAAAAAAGACAGGAAATGTGTAACGGAAGAACAATGTGTCAATCGAGTCAACCTGCAAGCCCTGAGCAGTTGATTACTGGTGCATGAGGCTCCTATGAGGATTTCAAAGAAAACCTAGAGTGGAGAGGCATACTCTCAATAACTCTGAAGCAAAGTGAGAGTCTCCAATTGTGTTTAAGCTCAAGGAAACAAGTTAATGTTATGGATATCGATGACTCAGGACAAGTCCTAGAATTCGTGAATTTCTCAATCGAAGGTTGGACATGGAATCATAACCCTCCTCATTCTAGAATCGAAAATATTATGGAGAAAATATAAAGGATCAACTTCTCATATAAATATTGATGACTAGTCAATATGGGGTAAAAAATGTGGAGGTCGACAATATTCTTTTTCAAATAAGATATCTCACCAATCAAGGCCCCCTTCCAAGCTGTTAACTATGATGCAAAATATTAATCTTATAGATAACATCAATTTAGAGTAATAACCCTTGGTGAAATGGTTTATGGAGCATGTAGATAAATCCTAAAAAACTGATGAAATAGTGTTTCCAACTAATAAGTGTCAAAGTTGAAAAATAATCAAGGTTATCTTTAGTCGAAAAACATATCAAAGCAAGTGTTGATCCTCAAAATGACCAAATAATTTTCCAAACCGAGTTGATATAATAGTCAAATTTCCATCATAATCGAGCAGTCAGTTCCTCACCACTCCATCAATTGACCGAAACAAATCAACCCATTAAATCCTCAAAAATAAAAATGGGTTTGTCCCATATAACTCTCTATTATGGGAAGGAGGACCCCAAAGGACATTGATTGATCTGCAAAAAGCTTTGGGATACAAATGATATCATTGATGAAGATAAGCGGATGTACCCCAAGAGAAATTAGCTCATCTAAAAAAGGTTTTTGACACAAATGATATCATTGATGAAGATGGGAAAATTTCTTAATGGACAGACACTCTCAGAAAGAGTGCTCTCATGTGGTTCACGAATTATAGGTTTTAACCCTGAACAGAAATTATCTACACACGAATCTTATAACAGAAAATAAAAATAGCGAGAGCATAAAACATAAAATAGATAAACACGGAGATTTTCCCCTGGATCCCAAATTGGGACGACCAGCCACCACCACCTCCATTAAAACATTCTTGGTTGGGATTTGGTCTAAAGAAACCACTAAATCTTTAATGATACCAATGCAGAAAACTCTACCATAATCAAACGAATACAAATCATGATATGGTCGGGTGATATCCATGCCCATATTTTCCATAATAGCCTTTGGCATTAAATTGTGAGAAGCCCCATAATCAAGCATAGCATTATGAAGTATGTACTCATGTATTCTAAGGCTTAAATAAAAGGGGGGAACTTCACTCTCTTCTAACTGGCCATCTATAGCTGGACCAAAAATGAGCTCAGGGTGGTCATCTTCAACATTAACCATATCAGAAAAAGGATCAACTAGCAACATTTTAGACACCTGATGTTTATAGTGACTATTCTTTACTAATTCTGTCAAAGGAATGGACACTTTCAATTCAACTATTTTTTTCTCTAAATTAAAAGTTGTGACTTTATCTACCTCTTTGGTGATAGTTTCTCTTCTATCATTTTGATCCTTTGTTACATTGTCCTTTTTATGAGTGTCCTTCTCTTTGGAAGCTGAGCTTTTTGATGGCTGATTGATGTTGCTATGATTATGAGCCACACGCTCTTTACCCTTTCTCTGATTATTTGGAAGATCATTCTTTTACTAGACCACTTTTATTTTCTGAATAGGATTGACAGGTACATCTCTGCTCCTTAAATAATATTGTTTCTACTATGCACTCAAATAATTCATATACCCACGCTGGTAATCATTGGATTCAGTTTCCAAATCATCATCATTTTCCAAGATATAGTCCTCATATTTTGGAGTATCCAAATTTTCATTATACTCTTCATCTTCAGTCATAAGCATGGGAAGACTATCTGTTATAAATAAATGATTTGTTTCGACCACCGGATCTTCATCTTCCACTCCTTGAACATAATTCCGCTGCAACGAGGTCCAAATCTGTTGTTGTTGTTGTACTTCTTGGTCGGGAGCTTTCTACTCTCTTTGCTTGATTCTAAACTGAGGCTGCTACTGTCCTCTGAAATTTGGGTTTTGGATATGTGGTTTAGGTCTATCTAAGATAGACAACCGTTCAACCATTATTTCCATAGTTCGGAGTAATGAATCCATCTTAGCATCAGAAGTAGATGTATCCTCCTTAATGGTCACTCTCTTTTCAGATCTCATCCTTGCTCTTTCGGCTAGCAAATTCACTTCTACACTTACAACATTCTTTTACATATCTGCTAAAGTTGTAGGATCACGTTCATGCAACTGATATGCCATATCAGTATCAAATCCATCTGGAAATTTGAATAAAGGCAGACCTTCCGGCGGTTTGATATGTGCAAGAAGGGAATTATACACTTCATTAAATCTCACACAATAATCTTGCACAGTCTCACCAACATTTCTTTTGATGTTCTCATATTTAGACAAAATTTCAAGGGTATTTTTCTTTTCTTCCCATCTTTCTACAAACTATCGATGCAAAACTTCTAAAGTGTCAATAGTGGCTACTGGTAGAGCTCTGAACCATTTTCTTACTTCCCCTCCCAGACTTTGTGCAAACAACCTCATCTTCACATCCTCTATATAAATTTCATGAAGATCAAAGAATTCATTCATCTTATCTACGTGTTTTTGGTCTATCATAGGCTGAGTATTGTCAAACAAAGGGATTTTAGTTTGGTAATCTTGGGGCATAGCACCAGGGTTCTAAGGGAGAACAAGGGGGGCATATCTTGCAGCCATGATGATTGGAGGTGGAGGATTTATAACAGAAATTTTTGTGTTGGATGTAATCAAGGGAGGATTGGTCACTGATTGAGTAGTGTGAATGGTAGATGAAGTGATGGTAGAAAAATCTGAGATCTGAGGTCTGTTTATCACCCATGCATTTATTTTTGAAGAATAGTTCTGCAGATATTTAAGAACTTGTAAAAGTTGTGACCCTGATTGAGAATGTGAAAAAAAATCTTCAAAAGGACTTTGAAAGGAAATGGAGGAATCAGCAACTGTTTTGTCAATCCAACTCAAATATTTGCTTCAGAATAAGCTTTGTTCAAAATTTATATCAAATTCAATATCTTGTAAATTTTCTAACTTTCCAGGGAATGAATTAGCTCTAGGAATTGAAATTTTCTCTGATTTATTTCCAGCTGAACTAGATGTATCCACAACAATTTTGGCTTTTCTTCCTATGTTCTAAGGATCACTAACAATGGTAGGAGGATTCGGATCAGGATTAGATCTAATGTATCTTCGGGAAGTCAGTATGTCCAATTTCGAAAACCAATTTTCACTTTACAAATTTTTCAATTCATACTTTGAATAAATTCTAACTTATCATCCACAAGTTTAAGAATTTCAATGAACACTTACCGAGGTTGATCTAATCTCACTTTTCATCCCCAGTATGGTCGCCAAAAATGTCATCACTCATATTGGACCTCAGGCTGAAAAATGAAATTCTGAGGTAACCAGAAACCACGCTTAGCCAAGTAGCTAGCCCTATAGTCAAGATGACTGATGAAAGAAGATATTAGGATAGGTATAGTAGCTTAGGGTTTTATTTTGATTTTATAGGGTTTTGCTGGATCGGGACGAGTCAAACAGTCAAGGCAAGGAAATTAAGTCAAACTTTGCAGGGTGTTCTATGGGGCAAGGTAGGTACAATTTTTAGCACTTGGGATTTCGATGGTGGGATGATCAAGACAGGCGAGGAGCTAGAAAGATCATGTTGAATTCATGGTTTCCTTCTAAACTGAAGAAATTACCAAATTGTGAATATTTACCCAAAACAGAGCATAGAAATTAGGGATTCTATTCATCTAACTTGAAAACATTCACTTAATAGCAATGAAATGATGGATGAAGTAACAAAACATTCTAACATCTGAGCACAAAGAAGAAACTGAAAATAAACACCATAAAACATGGATCCCATAAAAATAGCTGCAAATTTGATTAATATCCAGGCCAAAACTGATACAAAAGTTTGTCTCTTCAAAAGCCAAAACTCCAAATGAGTCCAACCATTACAATCACTGAGAAAATAAATAATATAGACCTCAAAACCACTCTCCCTAGCCTCAAGGAGTCGAATCCATGAGATGGGAATCAATTACACCTAATGCCAAACAAGAAACTAAAGACTAGGAAGACCCAACAATTTGCCTCTAAAAGAGAGGAAACTGATTCATTTGACCTCTAAAGGACTCACCTAACGTATCTACCTTAGATGAAAGTAAAAACATGACATGTACATTAATCATGACCATTTACATTAGTAATTGCTTCATTTTCCAAAGTAAAATTTCAAACTGGAGTAAAACTTCAAAATTTGTTGAAGACTGTGAAAATTGCATTTTCTTGGCAAACGCGCAGATCCCAGACAAAAAAAATGGCCTCTTTTGCAAGAAAATTTTGAGTGCCTTCCTCGTGTCCAAATCAGCTCCATGATAGCTCATTGGAAATCTCTCTGAGTCTAGTTTCCTAATATACCTCTAGTTTCCAAAATGGTGCTCATTTTACCTATCAAAAAGTCAATTTCCCAAGACTGGTAAACGCGAAGCGACCAGGTCAAAAAGGAGGCAGAAACATGAAAATTTGGTAGTTTTTTGCACTTTTGAGGGACCAGATCTCCTCCAAATTTTTTGCAACTTGCTAGGGTTTATTTCTTCATCATTATGAACATGATGGTGGTGGCCATTTTTCAATTGGGGGCCCCAAAAAAAAGTGCAGCGTCTAGGTCGTTACGCATTTGGCAGAATTTCTACGTGCCAAAAAGACTCAAAAAACCAAAAATGAATTGAAGTGCCAAGTGTGCCAAAAATTTTCCAAAATTGTGAGGTTACTTGCTTCTCAAGTGCTTGAGGCATGAAGAGATACCTCAGAAAGTATATATAATCTCTCCTTCTCCCCTTTTCTTAGTCAAACTTTCAATTTTAGCATTGGCTCTTTTGAGCTTGGCCAATGTAATTATCTCTTTCCGTGCATGACGTTTCACTCTTGTCTTCAACAAGTCATTGTCCTTGTTCGCCTTCTCTAACAACCTCTCCAAATGAAAATTGGCTCTATCAAGCCATGATTCTCTGTCCTTACTAATCTCTAGAGAAAGAAACTCACTTGGTGTGAGCTGCTCTGCCAACTCAACTTCTCTCTGTCTTTCAAGGGCTAGAGATATTTTCAGCCCTCTAGTCCTTGGTATCTATCTTGGAGGTTGATCCTCCTCAGCATAAATCTCACCAAATATTTCCAAGGTCTCCTCTAGTAAAGCCTTGGCCTTTTATGCCTCTCTTTGTGCTTTGATGGTCTTTACCTCATTGATGATTTGTTTAGTTTCCAGCTGCTGATTTTCTTGCTCAAGAAAATCAATCACATATTTTTCTCTATCCAGATTAGCTTAAAGTTCACTAATATTTACTTCTTTGCCTTTGATTGTTGCACTGGTGATTTTATCCTCATCTTCCTCATCTAGGTCAATCAACTGAAATTCATGTTCAGTTTCATGTTTGTCCTCCTGCTCATCAATGATTGTCTCTTTATCCTTTTCCTTTCCTTTGTCCACCTGTTTTGTTGATGAAGAAGGCATGGCCCCTTTCACTCCAAGTGAAGAAAAAACATGCCTGTAGCCTCTCTGATAAGTCTTGGGAAATGGATCAACATCAATAAAATTATCCCAAGTTGCCTCAATGTCCTCCTCACTACTTGATGACTCAGAATCATGATGAGATGATAATGAAGGGTTATAGAAAGGTGAAGAAGGATCAACATGGGGTGAATGAAACTGACTTGTTGATGATGTATGAGCAGTATGCTGAGATGGAGGATTGGATATGGGAGGATGAGATGATGAGGGGATACTCTACTCATGCTGACTAGGCGGGGTAGTGAAAACTTCATTTGCTATGAATGTGTCCCATGGAATGTTCTTTTTCTCAAGTTGATGCATGACTATCATCTTGATGAGGAAGTGGTGGAAATGACTCTGTATTTGATGATTATAATCCCTCTTTTGTACAATGTATGCCATATTGTCGATGTTGTGGGAGAGATAGTAGGCTATCTGAAGCATTTTGACTCTTGAGAAGTGCAGGAGGAGTCAGATATGATATGAATAGATTCGTGAAACCTCCCCTCATAGGTGAAGTATTTCATAATTATTTTCATCATAGGGACATATCGATCAAGGAGATGAGAGAAAGGGAAAATGGTATTTTTGTCATCCTTGTATCTAGGTTTGAGATATGGTTCATAGTAGCTTTGATCAAGGTTTTCTTGTTTAAACCATTTATCTCCCACATTAGGGATCCCTGTAGCAGTTGCAATGGCATTAGTGGACATGGTAAAAGTAACCCCAACAAGAGTGAACTACATATCATGAAGATTGGTAATGAACAACCTTGTCAACATAGGGTGATACTAGATCTACTGCACTTTCTCACAAAACTCAAAACAACCAACATGTTTATATGTTTATGGTTGTTGGTTCATATCTAATGATTTTCCCTCCTTTATTACATGATTTCTTCTTTGGTGTTTTTTCCTCACTGACACTTCTATCTTCCTCTTCATACATTTTGAATTTAAAGGCTTTGGAAACCCTAGGGTAAATGGAATGAGATGAGAGTGACAGGTGAAATGAGTAACTTAGGAAAATGGAGGGAGTGAATGTAAATGAGAACCTAGGTCTATGAAACCCCTAGGATTTAACAGTGTTTATGAATTATTTGTGTTTAGGGACATGAATATTGATATGAGGCATGAAAATTGGGAAGGAAATGAAAACTAGGGTTTCATAGCAACAAGCACTTCAAATTTCTTATGAAACATCAAATATATTAGAGGAAAGGTGTCTTAGGGCTCACTTACTAATTTAAAACCCTTTGAAGAAATTTTTAAGGAAATAAAAGCTTGCTGGAGGTTGTGGAATCCTTTGAAACCCTGCCTGAGAAAACACGCAACGTCCTGGAGGAACGTGCAATGCCTGGGCAAACACACATCGACTAAGGGTAAATGCACAGCACCTGTGTTATCTGGTTAGGAGTTGTCAAGAAAATGCGCAATGCCGGAGTGTAAACGCATAGCGACCAAGGGTAAACACACATCGCCCTGAAATTTGACTCAACTGCTTGAAAACTTTGAAATTTCTCCTTTGCTGGAAATTCCTGATGGATGAATGGAGGCAATGAATTTCTTTGAGGTGTTTGAATGGCTTTAGAGCTTTAATGGTTTTGAATTTTCAATTTGAATTACCCACTTTTCGTATTTTCACTTTTCCCTTTGGACTTTGGCATTGATACTCTTTATGTCTCTAAATTTCTGATACTCTTTATGTCTCTAAATTTTGGCATTTTGGAGTTTGATCAAGTCATGGAGTTTGGATTTGCTCCACTTAGGCCAAAAATGATTGTATTTGACAACTTGGGATGAATTTATGACATATGAGAACATAAAATTACATTTGGAAAAATATAAATAAATTACATATTGAATTGTATATCAAAATGAAATTTTGATATAAAAATCATTAAACTCAAAAATTACAACTCTGAAAATATGATAATTACATCATGATGATCTTATTTAGTCCCTCTCATATATGTGATGACCTCATCTAAAATGGAGTGACCTTGAGAAATATTAAAACCTAATGACCTAATGGGAATTATTTAGACCTAACTTTCATGAATGAGATTTGATTTAAAATACTTCCTGGGGAAAAGAGCATTTCCATAGGTGTTGTTATGCTCAAGGAGACACGAGAATGAGTCAACAATGTGAATCTCAGAGGGAGAGTGAAGTTTAATGAAAAGGACAACCACCAATGGAACAATTTTATATCATGACCTAATGGAATGATTGAAAATTTCTTTTAGAGTGGGACACCTAATATGCACATTCAAAATGTGTTTTGATCCCTGGTGGAAGTATGAAAATACTGACACTAATAGTCAATGGGCTTCTTGTGTAACTCACACCACTTCCATGTGTCCTTTTTTGTATTCATGGTGCTATTCTTTGTTGGCGGCTTGGATGGATTGTCCTGGGTCACCCCACCTTGGCTTTCTCCTTTGTTCGATGGTTTTGGGGTGCCTTTTCCTTACTTCAAAATCACAAATCCAAAGTCTCACTTATTTTGTTTAATTTTCTGCTTTATTTTGACATTGTATCGATAGGTAGTGCCAAACGAGGATATGTATAGGAAATGCATCTCATCTTGGATGTATTTGTGTAGAAAACTATGGTACTTGAGTACCAGATGTCGGTCAGAATCCTTGATACCCAACTTTGTGAGAAGGGTATGAAAAAAATTTGTGAACCCCGACACATCTTGGTCCCTTCCCTTCCATAGTGTGGTCCATTCTATGTACTTATATTCATAGTTCCTAATAGGGTAATATTGTTCCTTGATGGTGTCTCAAAAATAATTCAAAGTGGGTGTGGCTGAAAACAGTGAGGGTTCCCTCTCAATCGTTTGCTCATGATAGGTTTCCCACTAGTCCTTGACGTGGGGGGTGACTTTCAAGAGTGAAAAATTAATGTTTCCCTATTGGAAAAATCACGAACTAAAAAATATCCTTCCAACATATTTAACAATTTATCTACGACATCTACATCTATCTAGCCTTCAAATATGGGAATGTCAAAGTTGACCTGTACCTTAAAGGGATTTGTGCCTCCAAGGTTGTTGATAGATTAACATGCATCACTTGTGGGTAGATATATGCCTAAGGATCTAGTAAATTTTTTCCATCATCTCGTTCCTTTATCGATCGATGGTTCTTCAAGCAATATTTTGAAAGGATCTAACTGGTAAACGAGAGCAGGGGGTAGTGGCTCCCTTCCAGGAGAGGCTGGTAAATGAGAGCAGGGGGTTGTAGCTCCCTTCCAGGAGAGGCTGGTAAACAAGAGAAGGTTGTAGCCTTCTACAGTTGGGTGCCTGCGTGCTGGTATGAGTCTGCACCAGTACATGGTTGTAAGATTTTTTCTTTATATAATAAATATTGAAGACTGAGACGACGGCAGCGGTGGTTTTCTCCCGAATTGGGTTTCCACCTTAAATCCTGGTGTTCATGTGTGTTGATGATGTGTGATGATTTATTCTGTTCTTATTGCACATGTTTACTACTTACTTAACATCTGATGAATGAATGAAGCAATGATCTAAGTTAAGAATTAAGTGCATAATTAGATCTTTGTGCATACACTATTTTCCTTCTGGTTATCCACGTGTATACGCGAGTTTTGTTCAGTAAAGTAGCATATGGGTTTAAAAGAAAGAAAAAGTAAATAGTTTGCTGTCTGCACTAATACTGATTCACCCCCCCTCTCAGTATTTTTCCCAACAATTGGTATCAGAGCAGGTCCTTCTGGAAAAGCTTAACCTCTAGAAGGAAGATCAAGCAAGATGAGCAATCAAGATGGAACAGCATCTATCAAGCCTTCACTCTTTAACGGAAGCAATTTAATCTTCTGGAAAATAAGGATGAGATCCTATCTTTAGTCTATGGGAGCAGATATATGGGCCATTGTTGAACAAGGATATCAATATCCAGCTGCTATACCAACAGATCCAACTGAAAAGAAGGATTATGAATCAAATACAAAAGTGGTCAATGCTCTAACCAGAAGTCTAACTGAATCAGAATTTTTCAAATTCATGCAGCTGAATAGAGCAAAGGAAATATGGTACAAAATCATTCTAAGCTATGAAGGTGATGCAAAGGTAAAAAGTGCAAAACTTCAAACTCTCAGAATTGAATATGAAAATTTAAAGATGCATAGTGATGAGAGTATTGCCAGTTTCTTTTTACGTCTTGATGATGTTGTAAATCGTATGAGAAATCTAGGAGAAACAATAACCGAATCTACTTTGGTTGAGAAAATTTTAAGACTACTAACGGCGAAATTTGAGTCAAAAGTCTCTGCTCTTGAAGAAAAACAGGATCTTCAAACTCTTACTATGGTGCAACTTCATGGCATACTGACTGCATATGAAATGAGGAGAGGAGGACCATCTGAAGTCAAAGAAGCTGTTTTTAAAGCTTCTACAAAAGGGAAAGAAGTTCAAGAAGAAGAAGGATCAGGATATATCTCAGAAAAAGATGAGGAAAATTTTGTTAAGAAACTCCAACTTGGCACAAGACGATTTAGAGGTAAGCTTCCTTTCAAATGTTTTGATTGTGGAAGAGTTGGTCATTATGCTGTAAAGTGTCCTTATAAAGAAACATCTGCTAAAGGGAAGGAAGTAGCAAGAAGGAATAAGAATCGATCTAACACTAAGAAAAGTTACTATACTCATGAAGACAGTGATGGGTTATCTGATAGTGAGGAAGAATGTGAACAAGATCTTAGACTTCTCATGGAATTTTAATCTAGAGAAGAAAAGGATTCTTTTGTGGATGCTCTAGAGGACAATGATTTTCTTGAAGAAAACAATCAACTCAAAATAAGCCTAGAAGAAAAGAACATAATCATAGAGACTCTGGAAAATCAGCTTGAAGAAAAAGAGAAATGCATTGAGAAATTAGAATGTGAAGTAGTAAGTCTAAGAAAATATCATGAGAAAGTAAAGACTCTCAATCTTAGATTTGCTAAAGGATCAGAAACCTTAGATGAGATTATCAAGGTACAACGTTCTCCTCTTATAAAGACAGGTCTTGGATATACCGGACAATCTTCTCAGGCTTCAGCACCAAATTATCTAAAAGCAGCTACAGCTGGTTTACTACATTCAGCCACTCAGCAAGGGAATAAATAATCTTTACAGGTAAAGCATGATCATCTCAATTCAAGGAACACTAACAGGAATGCCTTTCAAATAAGCTCCAACCAACAGGTAAATTCAAATAGAAGATTTCATGATCGCAGAAATTTCTACTTCAATGGACAATGTTTCTCGTGTCACAATTTTGGTCATAAAGTTGTTCAATGTGTTGCATATAAAACCATCATGACAAGAGAAGCAAGAAAGAAAAGGATGGATATTGAACCAAAGAAGAATTCCTATAACAAATTTTCTCCTCTTCAAAATGAAGTTGAATGTGCTTATTGCAATAACTTTGGCCATGAAGAATCTGAATGCAGCAACAAAGTCCAGCCAAAAGAACATGTTCCTTTAAGCTCCAAAGTGTGGAAAAAGAAGGAAATACAGGTTGAAAATTGTGGCATAGCTTTATTTGCAGAAGGTGAAGAAAACCAGTGGTATATTGATAGTGGATGCTCAAAAAATATGGCAGGTGACAAAAACAAACTTCTTGCATATAATGCTCTAGAAAAAGAAAATAATGTTACATTTGAAAATGATACACCTGCTGTCATTAAGGGAAAAGGGTTTGTTTTCTAAAAGAAAAGGTGAAAGCTAATAATGTCATGTATGTGGATGGATTAAGACATAACCTGTTAAATGTAAGTCAAATGTGTGATCAAGGAACTAAAGTTGTCTTTAGTTCAAAAGAATGTGTGGTGTGTAATCTTGATACAGGTAAAACAATTATAAAAGGAAAAAGAACTCCGAGCAACTTGTATGTATTGAAGAACTGCAAAGATCAATGCTACTTGAGAAAATCTTCAGAAAATTGGCTATGGCATAGAATGTTGGGGCATCTGAGCTTCTCTCAAATCAACAAATCAAGCAGACTTAAAGTTGTCCGTGGTCTTCCCAATATTACTCTACCCGAAAGTATCATATGTAAATCTTGTCAATTCGATAAACAGACCAAAGTACAATTTAATGCCAAGGAAGGATCATCAAGTAGGCCTCTTGAACTCATTCATACTAACATATGTGGACCTACGAGGAAAAATTCACCACGTGGTGAACAATACTATTTCTTATCTATTGATGATTTCTCTAGAATGTGTTGGATTGGGTTTCTTAAACACAAAGATGAAGCATTTGAGAAATTTCAGATCTTCAAAGCACTGGTTGAAAATGAATTAGATCTAAAAATCAAGTGTCTTAGATCTGATCAAGGAGGAGAATATACATCAGATGAATTCCTTGAATTCTGTGAACAACATGGCATAAAAAGACATTTTTCTGTAGCAGGCACTCCACAACAAAATGGCGTAGCAGAAAGAATGAATAGAACAGTTCAACAAATGGCTAGAGCTATGCTTTATGATTCCGGAACACCAGACACTTTTTGGGGAGAAGCAGCACACACAGCAGCAAATATTCTTAACAAGGCACATATTCGAGTAAACAGTGATAAAACTCTGTATGAACTCTGGTATGGTAATCCTCCCACTGTGAAGCATTTTAGAGTTTTTGGAAGCAGATGCTTTATCAAAAACAATGATGAAAAACTTGGTAAGTTTGAACCTAGAGCAGATGAGGGAATATTTCTTGGTTACTCCTCTACGAGTAAAGCATATAAATGTTACAATAAAAGACTTCGAAAGATTGTTGAATGTATTGATGTTGTTATTGATGAGTCTCCTGCAGCTCCAAAAGAAGAAAAACAAACAACAGATGAAGACGATGATGACGTATATCCATATACATCAAATAGAAATGATATAGACAGTGGATCCAATGAAGAACCCGAAGATGATTTATCTGAAAAATTCTCCATCCAGATATGTTCAAAAGAATCATCCAGAATCTCAAATTTTGGGAGACAAGGGATCAGGTGTACAAACAAGAAGGACTCTTGTGGGATCTTCTAGCTATCTGGCATTTCTATCCACTATTGAACCACACAATGTCAATCAAACTAGCAAAGATGAATGTTGGATTCAAGCCATGAATGAAGAGCTTGATCAAATTGAAAAGAATCACACTTGGGAATTAGTACCAAGACCACATGATAAAAATGTCATTGGAACTGAATGGATATTCAAAAAAAAGTTAAATGAGAATGGGGATGTTATAAGAAACAAAGCTAGACTTGTTCGCAAAGGGTATACTCAACAAGAAGGTATAGAATTTGAAGAAAATTTTGCTCCTGTAGCTAGACTTGAAGCCATAAGAATGTTTCATGCCTTTTCAAGCTTCCAACAAATCAAAGTTTATCAAATGGATGTTAAGTCTGCATTTCTCAATGGTGATCTAGAAGAAGAAGTTTATATAGAACAACCAGAAGGATTCATTTTGGGAAATGATGAAAATCTTGTTTGTAGACTTAAAAGGCTCTATATGGTCTCAAACAAGCTCCAAGGGCATGGTATTATCGTCTTGACAAATATCTTCATCAACAAGGATTTTCAAAGGGGTCTGCTGATAGCAACTTATACACAAAAATTGAAAATGATAAACTATTGATTGTGATTGTATATGTTGATGATATCATTTTTGGAAGTAATGAAGAATCTATGAGTCAGAAATTTGCTTCTGTCATGCAGCAAGAATTTGAAATGTCCTTACTTGGGGAACTAACATTCTTTCTTGGCTTGCAAGTGCATCAAACTACAGATGGTATATTCTTATCACAAGAAAAATATCTTAAGCAAATTTTGAAGAAGTATGGGATGGAAGAATGCAAACCTGTAAGTACACCAATGATAACCGGATGTAATTTCAGTTCTCATGATGATTCTCCCATGGTGAATCAACCAGAATACAGATCGATGATAGGAAGTCTACTTTATCTCACTGGGACTAGACCGGACATTATGCATGCAGTTGGGATTGTTGGACGATTCCAAGCTAATCCAAAAGAGTCTCACCTTCAGGCTGTCAAAAGAATATTCAAATATCTACCAGGAACTCAAGATTTTGGACTATGGTATCCAAAGAATGCTGATCTTACTCTGCATGCTTACACTGATGCAGATTGGGCTAGAAATGTTGATGATCGGAAAAGAACTAGTGGTGGTGCATTGTATATGGGGCCCCGGTTAGTATCTTGGTTCAGCAAGAAGCAAAATTCTATTGCCTTATCTACAGCAGAAGCAGAATATGTGGCTGTCGCATCTTGTTTCACTCAACTCCTTTGGATGATGCAAACCTTACAAGATTTTCAAATCAAATGTATACCTCCTATCTCAATTATGTGTGATAATACAAGTGCCATCAGTATCTCAAAGAATCATGTTATGCATTCAAATACCAAGCACATTCCCATCAAGTATCACTTCTTATGTGAACAAGTGCTTGAACAAAAGGTGAAGTTGGAGTATGTTCCCTCCAAAGAACAAGTTGCTGATATATTTACCAAACCTCTACCCAGGGAAGCATTCGAATACCTCAAACAGAAGCTGGGTGTTGTCTCTACCTCTCAGAATATCAGATCTGATTAAATTCAGAAGATTAAATTGGATACATGGGTTTCCTGAAATACAGTCGTGTATATACGCGAGTTTCTACACTGAAAGCCGCGTATGGTTGATTGCTGACAATTTTTGTGGGTCAGCATTTTTTAGCACAAGCTATGGTGTTGTATGGTATCTATGGTGATGTTTCAGCTCTGATATTTCTGTTTCACTCTCTGATATTTTATGAAGATGCCTTGATGATCTATTGATTGAAAGTGTTCAAGTTGCACAAGCTAAGGGGGAGATGAAGGAATAAACTGACTCAAGAATAGATCTACGGTTTCAGGGGGAGCATTAGCTTTGATGAGTATTATGCATTGTTGGCATTATGATGATTCTGAAATATGATCTCTCTCTTGAGGTCTTCTTAGTTTTGGTTATAAAAGTCATATTTGTATTTTGATGAAAAGGTCATGTTGAGACCTATGATGTAAACTTGTAATATTCAGTCATGTAAAGGACTTGTTCAATTTATGTAAATCCACTTGGTTGGATCATTGATGTAAGTATGATTCCTTGGTGATAGGAAATGTCATAGAGTCATGTACTTCATTGAAAAATATGTTTGAGGATTCAGCATGAATTCAGGGGGAGCATGGTAACTTCAGTACATCAGATCTACAGAGCTCTTCTATCAAATCCGCCCTTTGCCCTTGATGTCAAAGGGGGAGAGTAACATGGTGTTTGAATAGGGGGATAATATCATGGTTACAATCAATGTATCTATTTGACTATCAAACTCCATCATGGTTGCATGGTTGCCATCAAGTCCAAAGGGGGAGATTGTTGGCAATTTGATGCAGAGTGTTGTCCTTGATGGAAACCCACTTGATGAAGATGATGGCAACCTACTTGATGAAGTATATGCTTGATGAGTTTATTAATGATGTAAATCTGATGTTCTACAAGCAGCTCAGAAGTACCAAAGAAAGAAATATCAGTAAGGTCCAAAACAATGATGAAAAGTGTGTGTCACAAAGCATACGCGGGTTTGTTTAGGAGAAGTTGCGTATGCACGCGGAAAAGTACGTGCCAAGTCGCATATGCCTAATTGCGCTCTAAATTTGTAAAACCAGGGGACTTTACCATGGTATTGGCCCATTGTATTGAGCACTGGATTGTCTATTTGATCCCGTCCAGGAATACCATCAGAAGTAATGTGGTTTTGGCTCATGGTATTGTCAAAGGCTAAATCTATTTAAGGAGAAGAAATTCATTGTGCAAAGGGTGTGCAAGTGTCTGAGCTTTAATGAATACTTCACTATGAAGTATATCTGTATGGAATGGGTAACTGTTTAATGATTGATCTGAATTAATAGTGCACCCATGAAGAAAATGATAAAGAGGGATCTCTAGATCTGAAATGTCTATGTTTCTTCTAGATCTGATGATGGAATGTTTAGATCTATGAACTGGCGAATCTTTGCTGAAATGAAGGATGAATTCTGAGTTGTTTATCTGATCTGAAGAACTGCACAGTCCTAAAAAGTTACAAATCTATATGTGGGTTCTCTTCATAAAAGGCACGTATATACGCAGTATTGATGAATGAAAAGCGCTTATGAGCAGTTAGGGTTTGCACAGAGGTATACGCGGGTTGGTAAAAATGAAAGCGCGTATACACGCTACTTCAGTGAATAAAAGTAGCATATGATATTTGAATCATTGAATGGTCTGGGCTGAGGTTACATCTGCATATCTATTCTAAAGTCTGGGTTATTTCTGATATTCTGGTTACAGTGGTCTCACTGTTCTGTTTGAAGCTATGGGAATAGGTTGATAAGTGAAGGGTCGTGTTGAAGCTGTTTGATCCAGTTTGAAAATTGATGAAACATGGTCTGCAGTGGTGTTGAGGGTTGAAGCTTTCAGTAAGGGGGTAGTAGCTCCCTTCCATTGATAACTGGTAAACGAGAGCAGGGGGTAGTGGCTCCCTTCCAGGAGAGGCTGGTAAACGAGAGCAGGGGGTTGTAGCTCCCTTCCAGGAGAGGCTGGTAAACAAGAGAAGGTTGTAGCCTTCTGCAGGTGGGTGCCTGCGTGCTGGTATGAGTCTGCGCCAGTACATGATTGTAAGATGTTTTCTTTATATAATAAATATTGAAGACTGAGACGACGGCAGCGGTGGTTTTCTCCCGAATTGGGTTTCCACCTTAAATCCTGGTGTTCATGTGTGTTGATGATGTGTGATGATTTATTCTATTCTTACTGCACCTGTTTACTGCTTACTTAACATCTGATGAATGAATAAAGCACTGATCTAGGTTAAGAATTAAGTGCATAATTAGATCTCTGTGCATACGTGATTTTCCTTATGGTTATTCGCGTATATACATGAGTTGTGTTCAGTAAAGTAGCGTATGGGTTTAAAAGAAAGAAAAAGTAAATGGTTTTCTGTCTGCACACTCAATTGGGTAGCAAGACTAGTCCCCCCCCCTCTCAGTATTTTTCCCAATAGAAGCTATTGTTATTGTCCCCGTCCTTGAGAAAAACCTCTTTCAGTTTTCTATAATTCTCCTTCATGTGGTTGGAATCATCGTTTCAAAATGATGTAAAAAATAGAGTATATTGTGCAGCACTGTGTAGCGAGCAGGCTGGGTAGCACTCCATACGTGTATGGTTGCACACCTCCTCTGCAAAAATGGATCTAATGGGTAGGTTTGAAATGACTGTGTGATGGTGTAGAAATATTTAAGTAGGTTCTCCAACTCTTGCCAACCTCCTAAATGGTTGATACTTACTTGCGCAGTGGTTGCGCAATGACTAGGTCGAGTAGCACTTATGCGCAACAAATTTCCCACAGTGAGTGAAACCAACTTGTCACTTGATTGGTCACCTATGGCGCTCACTTGATTTGGCATGAGTGCGGGGAGTATGGATTATGTCATGGGAAAAGTGTAATTATGGTCTTTTGAGGGAATTGGTGTAGGATGGGATGGGGGAAAATAAGAATTATATGAGTAATGAATAAGGAAGATTAATGAATAGGGGATAGGAAAAGGGATTTAAGAGTGGATGATGGAAGACGTAGGATGTAGTTTATGGTATTAGGGAAACAAGGGTAGATTATAAGGGGGGAAATAATAAATAGGATATCCTTAAGAGACCATTTTCCTTAAGCAGCAAAAATTTGATTGTAATGGACTCAAGAGAAACTTTCTGACAAACACATACTGACATGACTTGACTATTCATAAATATGTAACCATGAATCCCAATGACTCAATATTGCTTCATTTTATTGGACCACTTGATGACAAAACTCATGGCAATGTTTTGGATAGTGACTTTCGAACTTATGACAATGACAATGTTTATAAGTTTGACTTATTCAAAATAAAAATTAAGTAATTTGAATACATTCGAAAATAAAAACTTCTGACCCTAACACATCCAAAAACATAACCCTAGGAGATGAATTTCCAAAATTTTGTGGGTCCCGTTGGGGTAAATTGGTACGTCAACTTTCCGAGGTGGTAACTTTGGCATATGATCTTCGTTTGATGCATACGATGCCTTGTTAGAAATATCTATCCAAGGACTACAAATTTTGCTACAAACTCTTAGCACAAGCCTTGGGTTTTCTTGTTTCCAAAAAAATGTCGTTTAGGGCCTAAAAATGGATTCAAAGGTTCAGGACCCAAAAAATTGCCAAAAATAGTAAGTTTTGATACAATTAAGGAAACAAAAAGAAACAATGTTGGGGGTCCAAGTGGAATAGGAGGGTGGCCAGAAATATCCATTTGGATCATTCCTCAAGTAAGCCAAAGTCAAAAAAGTTAATGATTTTCAAACTTCACCAAATATGGTATGATATGGTGTGTTTTTTCTATGGAGTACCAAATACACCTTCCTTGGAGTTGGTTGTTACCTTCAAGGAGAAAGAAAGTGGTTGGTTATTGTTAGTGGAAAAACATGGGTAAAAAAAGCATTGAAAATGATAGAATCAATGCATATACAAAAATAAACTAAAAACTACAATAAATAACTCAAACAATTTTTAATGAAGCAAACACATCAACAAAGTTTAGGAAAAGGGTTCCCTTTATTGACTACTGAAAGTAGAAGAGATACAATAGATGAATTAATAACACTTGGGGGATAGAATTGTTTGAGAAATGGTGCTAAAATATCCTAAAAAAGGAGGTTCCTTTCTCAACCTCCTTGCAAGCTTCCTCTCTCCCTCAAAGAAGTATTGAAGACACTCTCAATGATGAAATACACTACTCAATGAAATTCTTGATTGTTAGGGAGAAATTTTGAAAGCATAACAATGCTTTACTTATTCTTGTTTTTTAGCTCCCCTTGAGCTTGTATTCATAGGTTTTTTGGAACTCTCCTCCTCTCCTTGGCTCATCAATGTGGTGGTTCACCTCATAAATGGGATGGGAGCTACCATTTCCTTTCCTTTAAGGCTTCTTGGGGCTCAAGGCTTGAATTTTTCAGCCCATCATGTCAAGCTTTGGAGTGTTTCTCAAGCAAGTTTGCGCCTTGAGGTTCTGAATAAATTTTTCGTGACCACGTGAGTATTGAATAAATAGCCACACAGGTGTTAATTTCCAGTAATGGTGCACCCGTGCGGTTAAATTTTTTAACTTGAACCTTAGGATATCTTTTAAGTTTTGGCATGGTGCTTATAGTATAAATTCTCACCTTTGTATGTGTTGATCACTGAATTTGAGTGTCTTCTAATGAATACAGATGATTTTATTCTTTTCATATGAAAAAAATTTCCCCCTGATTTGTGAGTTTAGGAGCAAGCATATAGCCAAAATACATCACAGTTTTTTCTAATCTGACATATATTCTTGCTAACTTCTTGAAATATAGAGAAAATTACCATGGAGATGATTAGGGAAAATCCTTGAATGATAACTAAAGAGAACCATGCTCTGAAGAAACACAAATACCAAAGTTTTTATACGAGGCAGGCATATCTCGTGTCTGTTATGATGATTATGACTAAGTATAATAATCATACAGGAAATGGTCATGCCAAGTTAGTGTTAATGTGGCTGACAAGATAATGGTTGATGAAGATAATTGCTTACACCCTCAGGGGCCTCTCTGATAAATAGACATAATTGGGTACCCACATGCATCAAAATTGAAGCACATCTGAATGACGTGTTATGTGATGCATGGGTCTTTGACTCTGAGTACCTCCCATGCATCACAAGGTAAGCACTATTGAATGAGGTGCTAAGTGATGTGTGTGTCTTTGACTGAATGATAGAACTACAATGGTCACAAAATACGATACTACCTTGACATGAAAATATACAACGGTGTCAAATGTCAGGGATACCGATGACATGAATAGGAAATAATGATTCCCACTGTGCCACCCGAGGTTTTACCTTAAAGGGGGGAGCCACAAAGGTAATGCTTTGATCTTGGAGGATGAGTGTTGGAGCCAACATGAAAGAAGCATCAACCATTCGAAAAGCTTATTCGGAGAATTTTTGTGAAGAAATATAGACGGTTGTAATATGATGGGTCATAAAGGCATGATAATAAGAGTTGGACGTATGTGTGAATATGATAAATTTCCCAAGGTTGGAGTTCTAATGCAAGTGGCAATAGTCAAAACAATTTTTCTGGGTTAAATGCCTCAAGAGTCGATAGGATATCCACAGGGGTATAAGTATGTTTTGACTTCTGTGGTAGCTATTGAATGAATATGGGTCATAAAGGCATGATAACAAGAGCTGGCCACATGTGTGAATATGATAAACTGCCCAAGTTTGGAGCTGTAATGCAAGTGGTGGAAATCAAAACAATTTTTCTGGGGTAAATGCCCCTAGAGTTGTTAAGATATCCACAAGGGTATAAGAATGTTTTGACTTCCATGGTATCTAATGAATGAATATGGGTCATGGTGTGGTGATGAAAGAAAGATCCAATTGAGGGCTTGTTTAATGATGCAGGCAGGTTTTTTGCTGAAGTCAGGGGCCACATTGGTTGGTCTTGATGTGAGCTTGATGAGGCAGATGACGTGACAGAGATGGAATATGCCATATTGAGGGCTAATAGGCCAAATTTAGAATGCAGGTCTACATTCGACTCAATTCAACAAAGAATAATTATGGCAACTGAAGAGTGGGGTTGGTAAGCAATGAGCAAAGAAGAGGAAAATGAGGCCAATATTCAAGAAATGCATGTGAGATGGCTCTTGGGTCTGGGGGAATGGTCATGGATCCTAATAGTGTGAGGTAAACTATAAAATGAGGTGATCCATGCAGTGAAAGTGCTATCGACTGACGTGGATGTTTACCATGTGCAAGTGGAAGGTGGTGGTAAGCGTGGCTAAGATGATGGACCCTATGGCTTATTTCAGATAAATGTTGTGAGTATATTCAAAGATTTTAAAGAAGCCTATCATGATAAGTGGAGAATGATACTTTAATTTTTTATTGTCATTGGGGGACTGATTTTGTTGAGAAACTGCAGGGAACCTGCAACTTTGACAACTAATACCCCAAGTGAAAAAATATTGATGAAAATATGTGTAAAGTGATACGTGTTAATCAAGATGAATAAAAACAATGGTAATGCACACCTGATGGGTACTTTGAAAATCCAATCGGGTAAAAAAATAAGTATGTTGCTAGAATGAAATGAAGGGGATGATGTTGTAGATGATGATGTCTTGATCCCAATGTCGCTGTTGATTTTGCGAAAGGATATTCTAAGCTCTTATACAGGCTTATGAAAAAATGTTAGAGGGGTGTTATATAAGGGTGTGGGGCCCATATTCGACCTCATTTTTACTTCCTGGCACGAACTACATAGCAAGGTACATGAGATATTTTCTTCTATAGCAGACAGTAGGAACACTCGAGTGGCACACAAGGAGAGCCAGTAAGATATCAAAAACCTACCTTTGTGATTTTGGTAGGCTAAGGTAGATAGGTCATACAGGAGGGTCTGTATTGGCCTTTTTAAGGGAAAAATTCAAAACCCATGTGGGCGATTGGGAAATAGTCGTGTGAGGGTACACAAGTAAGGGTAAAATAGTTGTGCGATGCGTGCTACTGCAGGTGACATAACCGCAAGGGTTTTGAGTCAAATACCTTGCGGTTTTATGAGCGACAGTTGTGTGAAGTGCACAACTGTGTAATGAATAGTCGCACGCATAACACATCTATGTAAAAAACAGACACATGACCAAGGGGTCGAGGTCCTCGCGAGTACGGGGTGGACAGGTGGTGATGGGGGTGTTGGGCCCCAAACCTAGATGTATTTTTGTACGTACTAGGGGAAGCACCCATTATGAGGATTATCCCCTTTTATTTATTTATTTATTTATTTTTTGTTCTGGAATTGGTCAGCAGATGTATCTTTGTACATATATTTTTTGATGATGATATATACATGAGTTAATTTTTTGTGGCTCTCATGATGTGTTTATGGGATGTGGTTTTCATTCATCTAATGTACTTTTGCATTTGTTTGATGGATATGTTCATTATGATTTATGTGTCTCGATGATGATGTATATGTGATGCATGTCAGTTTAGGATTTTGATTTCTTGGTATATTTGAGAATGTAATATGATCAAAACCATGAGCTAACCTTTGTGCTTGTAGAAATTTACGAAAAAGGAAAGGGTAACATACCCTGAAGGTTTTGTTCAACTGCAATATAACAAGCTAGGAGTCAAGGAACACATGCAAGGGATTGATACCTAGGTGGGAGGCATCGATCAAGAGGCCTATGAAGACATCGTATTCGGCTTGATTATTTATGGTTGACCCAAGGCAAATTCCATTCTGGTGTAAGGGTGTCAGGTCAGGAGAGTATATGGCCTAGGTTGTTGTAGCAAGATTTTGCAACCATTGAGAAGCACCATCAACGAACCCATGATGACAGGTTTGCGAATGATCCATCTGTGGAACATGATGAGTGTGATTTTAGTGTACATCCATGATGAGGTGATCATCATAAAAATAAGTCATAGTGCATACATTTACATTCTAGGGCTGAATTGAGTGTTATGGAAATAATTTTTTGAGGTAGAGCCCATTGACAGGGTCTTTGAGGCAAGTCCCATTAGGCTCTACTAGAATGTATTCTCCTTTGAGGAGAAAATGTTTAACTACGTATGTTTCTTTCCATAATTTTTTTAACTTCCCTGGTCCTAAAGCTTCTTTGGAAACATCATAGCGAAGGACTAGATCCCCCTCTATAAATTATGAACGAGGGGTGACATTACGATCAAACGAGGCTTTGGTCCTCTTTTTGTGGGCTTCGTTATGCTGGAGAGATTCCCGCCAACTTTTTTTGATGTGTTCCAACTGTACTAGCCTTCTCTCTAAAGGTGAGGTGTCTAAGAGGAGTTCGATGGATGAGTGTAAGGTAGGGATATATCAATCAATGGGGAGAACAACCTCAACCCCATATAATAACTGGAAAAGTGTGAACCCCGCGGATGCTTTGACCATGGTTTGGTATGCCCATAAGGCGGAGAAACCATGTGATGCCAATTGGTTTTGTGGTTATTCACCATACATTGCAACATTTTTTTGAGGACTTTGATTACAACTTCTACTTGCTCGTTATACTGGAGGTAGTATGTGGCAGTGAAAACATGTAAAAATCCAAGGTGTTGGGATAACTCTTGAAATATATCATTCTTGAATTATTTACCATGATCAAAGAAAAAATCCTCGGGAACACCAAACCATGTGATGACATGGTTGAATAAAAGTTGTGTTGTGTTTTCTGCAGTGTTATTATATGTGGGCATGGCTTCTGCCCATTTTTTGAAGTAGTCGACGATGAACACAATGTACTTATGGCCGCCTTGAGTTTGTGGGTTGTAGGTCATGAATTTTTTGCCCCATTTGAAAAAAGGTAATGCGACAATGACTGGGTGCAGGGGCACTGGTGGAGCTTTTGTTTTGTGAGCATATCGTTGGCAACATTCACATTGCTTGACTTCTTAAATACAATCACCAAACAAAGTGGGCAAAAAATAACTAGCGCGAAGGATTTTTTGGGCACTTCCCATCCTAGATAGGTCATCATCGTAGGCTCCATTGTCTCAACGGTAGAGGATGTCCATAAGAAGGTAATGGGGGGCTTGGTGACAAATGTGCCTACGATCATCGCAGGTGAGTTGAGGGTTGAAATTCTGAGTTCAAAGGAAGAGAAGGATATCGTCGTACTAGGGGTCATTTGTAGAGATGATGAACAAGTGTTCATCTGAGAGAATCATTGACAAGGGACCCTAGAGATTCTATGGGGATATTTGAAATGAATTCTACAAGGATAAGGGCTTTCTTTCTTTTAGGGGAAGCAAATTGTAAAAGAAATTCTTGCAAAATAACTACCCATTGAGCATACTTATGATTCATCATATGACACATGAGAAATTAATGTTTGAGGGGTTAATGTTTGCTATTATAGTCATGGTTTTCAAGATGATATATTTTTGAAGCTTTTATACTGAGTGTACAAAAAATAGGGGTTTTTTTATGCTAGCTCATTCTTTAAAGAAGGACCAACGAGTTTTTTTCTGATATAATAGATGATGTCCTCTCTATTATATGTTCCTTCTAGGACTAATACCCCCGTGATGGCTACTTTAGATGTTGATAAGTAGAGGGTATAGTATTTGGTATGGTAAAGAGGCTTAATCATTGGTGCTTGAGATAATGTATCTTTCAAGGCCTCGAATTATTTTTGGGTTGTTCATCCCAATGGAAGGGAACATCCTAGATAATAAGGCGCAAGAAATCGTGTGCACAAGTGGTGTAACCGAGGACCCTTATAGTGTGATTCATTTTTTTTGGATGTGGGATTTGGCAATTGGCCTGACCTTCAGAGGGATAATTCTTGGATGGCCTATACCTTCATAGGGCTGACTCTAATGCCTTACTGGGAAAAAATGAATCCCAACAGTCTCCTTGCATTGACACAAAATACACGCTTGAGAGGATTCAAGCGTAGGTTATATTTTTTGACACCTCTGAAAAACCAGGTTGATATCTTCCAAATGGTTTGAGCGCTTTTTGGATCACACTCTAAGGTCATCCAAATAGGATAGAATAATATGATCCAAGTAATGGAAGATATATTTCATGGCCCACTAAAAGGTGGCACCAACGTTTTTAATGCCAAAGGGAATTACAGGATAGGTGAATGTGCCCCATGGGGTAGTGAAGGTAGTTTTGTACTTATTGATATGTCATATCTAAATCTAGTTGTACCCTGAGAAGGCATCCATGAAGGGTAAGGATTTGTGATTGGTACATGCATCGATTACTTGATCGATGAATGGTGAAGGAAAATTTTATTTGGGACATGACTTACTCATATCTCTGAAGTCAGTACAAACTTGAATGTTGCCTTGTTTATTCATGATGGGTACAGGGTTAGAAATCCAATATGTGTAGATTGGGTAGATGAAACAAACCTTATGAAATTTATAGATTTCTTGTTTAATCACTTATGATTTAGAGGGATGGAGTTGATGCTACTTTTTCCTAACAGGGTAGGCATTAGGCCATGTGTCGATGTGGTGCTCCAAAATTAAAGGAATAATTCCTAACATTTACGAGTAATACCATGCAAATATATCCTTATATTCTTGAAAGAGGGCTTTATATGAGTCCACTTTGTCTTGGGAGCATGCAACCCCCAACGATATTTCTTAGACTATGTTGAGCTTGGTGGAAATATCTACGTTGACTTTAGGTGATATATTGGACATATGCCATTCCTCAAATGTGTCTGGTGCAGGAATGGGATTTTTGAACCAATCTGCTAGTCCTGGTGGTAGCCAGTCCTTTGTTTCTATTGTGAAAATAGTGTGCCTTGTTGCATCAATAGGTGAGAATGTTTTTTCAGGTAAAACGAAAGAAAGATGATGCATGGCCTCCATAATATCCTCTTATGAGTGAAAAGATATTATCTGATGGTGATATAGGTTGCGGTAGGTCATGAGGATGGGATTGGGACCTAGTGGCGCTGATTGAAAAATAAGATAACAACTTGTTGGTCACCGTTGTAGAACCCAGTGATATTGACAATGTGAATATTGCATGGGTTTGCACAATTAGTGGTGGTACTACGTTTTCAGTGGGTGTAGTGGTCTTGATACCAAAAAATGATGAGTAGATGACACGAATCGGGGTTCCTATAGTTGAGGAAATGTCTCCTATGTGGTGTTGTGTATCTTCAACACCAGGTGGTGGGAGAATTAACATGATGGCGGTATGATGATGAGTGGGAAAAGGTTCTTGAGATAATGTTGGAATCCTAGGAGCCAATGAATACTCCTCTATGGGAGGATAGTGTTCAAGGATTTTTTGAACTAGGTGGTGCCGTATTTTAAGCTATCCAAATGTTTGTAACATAGGACATGTCTTTGAACTATGAAAGTTGGTGGTACAAATGTTGCACGAGTGCATTGCACGTAATGAAATATCTGTGCTAATTCAATAAATGGTGTGTGTATCATAATTTATCATAGTTTGTGATTATGATGTGTGGATGATGTCATGAGGTAGGGAATTTAAGGGCGAGGGACACCTCCAGATATTAGTATCGACAATGGGAGGAGTGTTTGTAACCTTGATGTCAATTTGATGCAAGATTTCTCTTACTGCTTGAAATCGTGGGAGGTATTTACAGTTCCACGTGTGATGAGCTTGGGAACAAATGCGACAATAATTGCACGCACATCTAGATTGGTTTGAATGGATAGGTCAGGGAATGTGGAAAAACAAGAGAAAAACATCTTCGATTTTGCTCAATTCTTGAAATTGATTCATAAAATGGCCTAGTTTGTCACATAGGGAACAAGAGGGGGAAGGTTTTGGAAATAATATCTTAGGAATATTTTCCATATTTTTTTATACTGACTACGGGTGAGAGGTAAAATGACCATGGGTACAAGGATGAAAAAGGTGCATAACTTCTTCCTCGAATACACAATAAATGGTTTTTGACCCATCAAATACTACTGGTGGGATGAGAGGTGATGGTGTCACAATATTTGCTTGAGCCAAGGCTCCTAATGCATCTCGATAATGAGGTATTTCGAGATAGTGATGTGTGTAATGTCTAGAATCTTCGCATATGGCACATGTTGTAGGTTTTAACCCTGTACAGAAATTATTTATGAACGAATCTTTAAAACAGAAAATAAACAATAGAGAGAGCATAAAACATAAAACAGATAAACACAGAGATTTTCCCCTGGATCCCAAATCGGGATGACCAGTTTGATTTTTCATTATATTCCTTTTAGTGTTACAACACATATATATACATGCCGAAGCATACATAAACACTAATCCATTAACCCTGGATTAGAACATAACCGTAGTTCCCTTGACCGGATCTACAAAATACCAGGGACCAAAAACCATCATGCCCCAAAACCATGTGCAAACCCATGCACAAAACCATGGGTGGGTCTGCCCACTGGAAAATAAGGACCAATTTTTTTTTTCCGAGGCACTGCCCTGGACCCTGATAGGGGGGGCTATCACCCCCCCACGCGTGACTAGTTGTGAAAAGAATATAACACAAACCCAACATTCTCCCACTTGTTGTTTTCTTTCCGTAGGGGGCCACAGGAGAACTGAGTCATTAGCCCAGCTTTGCAACACCTATTGTTTCTCTACACCAAGAGAACTTTTGAGTGCTCACATACTTTGTCAATGCATCTACAACATTCTTCAAAGTGTCCACCTTTACCAGCAACACCCTTTTAGCCTCAACCATATATCTCACAAAGTGATATTGAACATCAATGTGCTTTGTCTTTGAATGGTAAGCATGGTTCTTAGCCAAGAAAATTGCACTTTGGCTATCACAGTCTATCCTTATAGCTTGCTACACCAACCCTATGCTTGAACACAATCTTTGCAACCAAACTGATTCCTTGCTTGCATGAGTGGTTGCCATGTATTCTACCTCTGTAGTTCAAAGAGCCACTACAGACTGTCTTTTACTCATCCAATTGACTGCACCTCCAAATAGGCCAAACACATACCCACTTGTAGATCTTATTTGGTCCAAATCTCCAGCCCAGCCTACATCAACAAAACCATGAATGTCCAACACTCTTTCCAATCCTGATCTTCCCTGGTAGCACAAGCCATAATCACTAGTGCCACACAAATATCTGAAAACCCGCTTCACTGTTGTCCAATGCTCCTTCCATAGGTTTGACATAAACCTGCTCAATACTCCCACTGCATATGTACAAACCATTGCATACATCAGGCTACCCACTACACTTGCATATGGAACATGGGACATATCCTCCTCTTATTCTTGTGTCTTGGGACACTGTTCAACAGACAAATTTGTACCTACAGGAATAGGAACATTCATTGGTTTACTATTCTGCATATTGAACCTCTGCAATATAGTCTTGACATACTTCCTCTAGTTTAACCAAAGCTTCCTCTTTGCCTGATCTCTCTTAATTTCCACGCCCAAAATATAGGTTGCAGCACCAAGATCCTTCATGTCGAATTTGGAGAACAGTTGGGTCTTCAAATCTTGGATAATTTCTTTGTCATTTCCAATCAACAACATATCATCCACATACAAGACCAAATATATAACTCGGTCACCAATTAATTTAAAATAAACACAATGATCCTCCTTGCTTCTAGTGAAGCCAAGTCCCCGTATAATACCACATCCTTAGTGACTGTTTTAACCCATACAAAGACTTATTTAACCTACATACCAGCCCTTTCTTCCCCTTCACCATAAATCCTTCAATTTGTTTCATGTAGATCTCCTCTTCCAGATCCCTGTGAAGAAATGTTATCTTCACATCCATCTGTTCTACCTCAAAATCAAATGCAGTAGCAACAGATAAAAGTAATCTAATAGAAGTAACTTTGGCAATAGGAGAAAAAATATCACCAAAATCAATTCTCGACACTTGGGAATAACCTTTTGCTACCAACCGAGCTTTTTATTTCTCCACCTTGACTTCTACATTCATCTTCTTCTTAAACACCCATTTTCTCCCGATGGGCTTCCTTCCAGCCGACAATTCCACCAGATCACATGCCTCATTTTTATGCAAGAATGCCATTTCATCAACCATGGCCTCCTTCCAGAGTTCTCCATCCTCTGAATCTACTGCCTCCCTGACGGTTCTAGGATCATCATCAGTTATAGTTAAAGAAAAATTTGAATAGAAAGCAGATGGACTATACATTTCTGGTTGTCTTCTTTCCCAAACTGATCTTCTCACAGTTGGAGTTTGTGGCTCTTCCTCTTCTGAGTCATCCTCTATTGTAGAGTCTGATTAATCCTCCTTTAGCTCAAACTCTATCTTTTCAGGTTCCTTTGGTAGGACTTCATGTTTAACAACATCTTTCACCTCTCTAAACACCACATCTCGGCTGTACACAACCTTCCTTGTTTTCGGGTTCCAAAGCTTGTAACCCTTTAAACCATCCTTATACCCAATAAAGATGCACCTTTCAGATTTATTATCCAACTTGCTCCTTTTCTCCTTTGGAACATGTACATATGCATCACATCCAAATACCCTTAGTTGTGAAAGAGAGGGTTTCTTACCAGTCCATACTTCATGTGGAGTCTTATCCTCCAACGCTGATGAAGGTGATCTGTTAACCAAGTAACATGCAGTCTCCACTGCCTTCACCCAGAATTCTTGTCCTAACTCGTACCACTGAGCATGATTCTTGCCTTTTCCATCAGCGTTCTATTCATTCTTTCTGCAATTCCATTTTCTTGAGATGTGTATGGAGTAGTCTTCTGCTGTGCTATACCACACTTCTTACAGAACTCTTCAAATTCCTTCTTGCAAAAATCCCCACCATTATCTGTCCTCAACACCTTTATCTTCTTCTCTATTTGGTTTTCCACCTGAGCCTTAAATTATTTAAATCTATCAAAGACTTCAGATTTCTTCCCCAAGAAATATATCCATGTATTCCTTGAGAAGTCATCTATGAACAAAACATAGTACACAAACTTACCAAGTGATGGAACTGACACAGGTCCAAACACATCACTGTGCACAAGCTCTAATATCTTGTTTTCCCTCTTAGCACGAGAAGGAAAACTCATCCAATTCTACTTCCCATATACAAACTTTTCACATAAATCAAAATCTAGAGAGCTATTAGACATACCTTCTACCATACCATTTCCAAGTAGTATCCGAAGGCCCTTCTCTCCAATATGTCTAAGCCTTTGATGCCATAGAATGGTCTTTTCTCTAAATACCACTAGGATTTTTGCTCCACTTTCGGGAACCATAGACCTATTGCACCCATCGATAATAGTGTTGCCCTGAAGCTTGTACAAATTTCAAATCCAAACTCCCTGCATTAAAACTAGTGCTCCCTGAACCATCTTACAAGCATCTTTCTCTAACACTGTTTTTACACCAGGAATGTGCAGAACACCAGGAAGTGTTCTAATCCTTCCACCTTGCAGCTTCAGTTTGACTTTTCCACGTCCGAAAATTCTGGCCTTCCTATCATCACCTAAGAAGACATCACCACCATCATATTTCTCATACTCGCAGAACCACTCCCTATGAGGAGTGAAGTGAAAGGATGCACCCGAGTCAATCAACCATGACTCATGATCTACATGTGTATTTGAAGAAGAAGCCAAGGACAAATCCCCACCTTCATCCGAGGTGGTTTTTGCCTCTGCAGAAGGAGCATCATCATATCCCTTTCCTTTCTCAGGAGCTTCAGATCTGCAATCCTTTTTGTAGTGCCCTTCCTTTCCGCATTTCCTGCACACCTTTACAAACTTTCCAGGAGATTTATATCTCCCTCTAGATTTAGATCTCCCACTCGAAACCTTATTCTTGTTTCTATTTTGGGACCTTCCTCGTACAGATAAGGCCTCTCCATTTTGGCCCTCCATATTTCTTCGTCTCATTTCCTCCGACAGCAAGGCTGAGACAATATCATCAAAATTCAAGGTAGTTGTATTTCTACCTATTGCAATAACCAGACTGTCTCACGATTCTGGTAGAGAACACAACAAACTGATGCACTTATCTTCATTTGATAATTTAATATCAACATATGAAAACTGACTTACCACAGTATTGAAGGCGTTCAGATGCTCTGTCACCGAGTCTCCATCCTTCATCCTCAAGTTATACAGCTTTTTCCGCAGGAACAATTTATTCACCAAAGACTTAGATTGGTACAAAGTCCCAAGTTTTTCCCATGAGGTCTTTGTTGTAGCTTCCCTAGATACATTCAACAATACTGAATCTGAGACACACAACTGTATTGTGCTCTTTTCCTTCCGATCCAGTTTCTTCCAGTCTTCATCTGAAATTTTCATTGGTTTAGTATCTAGATCTACCACAATCCACTGGTCCTTATCCACCAGCAGAACCTCCATCTTGAGCTTCCACAACTCAAAACTCTGACCATTAAGTTTCTCGATCTCTATCTTCCCTCAAGCCCGAGCAAAAAACCCCTCAACAGCAAAGGCATCCCCTTGAATCCGAAACTGCTCTGATACCAAATGTAGGTTTTAACCCTATACAAAAATTATCTATGAACAGATATTTAAAACAAAAACTAAACAATAGCGAGAGAATAAAACATAAAACAGAAAAACACAGAGATTTTCCCTTGGATCCCAAATCGGGACGACCAGCTTTATTTTTCATTATATTCATTTTAGTGTTAAAACATATATATATATATATACATGCCGAAGCATACATAAACCCCAATCCATTAACCCTGGATTAGAACATAACCATAGTTCCCTTGACTAGATCTACAAAATACCAAGGGCCAAAAACCATCATGCCCCAAAACCATGTGCAAACCCATGCACAAAACCATGGGTGGGTCTGCCCACCGGAAAATAAGGACCAATAATTTTTTTTCCGGGGCGCTGCCCCGAACCCTGATAGGGGGGGCTATCACCCCCCCACGCATGACTATTTGTGGAAAGAATATAACACAAACCCAACACATGCATGGTTGGTGCACAATGCCTTATTTCGTGTTGGTGTGGCCTTTTCTCCTGAAGGTGGAGGTGGGTCCACTAGCATTTTTGGGACATGAATAAGATATTTTAATTCCTTTAATTATGAGCACAGGTTGTTAGGATTCCCTTATACTTCACATAATTCATAGGGTGGTGGTATCCTAGATGAGGAAGTGACTGAGGCTTCCACTTTTTTTCCTTTCTTCTTATCCCTCTTGTTTGCACTTGTTGTTGTCAATGAAGGTGTAGCTTATTTTAGGGTGGATTACTGAGGAGTGGCTACATGATTGATGCAGGTTGAGGTAATACCTGAGTTTTCTTACATGGCGGCCTATGGGGCCAAATACCAAACAGGTATCGCGAAATTCATACTTGGCAACATTAGTGTTTCCATGACAACATTAGTGTCACCATGGCAACATTAGTGTCACCATGGCAACATTAGTGTTGCCATGAATTAGTGTGACAAAAAACTAGGTGGGGGATATAGGAAAGGTGTCTGAGTGATAGCATATGGTAGGAACATAGAGTTAGTAATCACAACACTGGGGGTTTCTGGAACAAAACTGCCCTTTTATTTAGGGATTTCTGGGTGACTGGTCAAGTTTTACCAGCTTTGACCGAGCCTGTTATGACTCATTTGGACTATTCCAATAGGAGTCTAACCATCCTTGGTTTCCATACTTCTCTAATCTATATTCAGTTTCTGCCTAGGTTTCGTGCACATAGGAATTCAATGGAGCCATTACGAGAATTTCGGTTTCAGTCAAAAATAAATTTTGATACCCAATTCTTACTAAAACATTAAAAGACATAATTATTTTACCTTAAAGTGAAAAAAGAGGCAAAATTATGACAAATATGACCATGATATGATGGTAAGGGATGATATATAGGTGGATTATGCATGGTGAAAAAGGGTCAAAATTAAGGGGCAACATCTCCCCCTTGTTGATTCTCAAGCATGTCCTGATGCTTGTCTTTGTCTCTTTGATCTTCCTGCCTTTGTTGTTGATCTCCATGATGTTCTACCTATGGACTTGCCTCTTGATGTAGAAGCATCTATCTGAGCTCCTTGTACAATGATGTTAATACCTTCTTGCTCTCTTTCCTTTCCTTTATAGATTTCACTCTTCACCTTTTTCTTTTCATATTTGTATTGCCATTTTTTTTTCTCATTTACTCACCTATATGTCTATTTTGAAATTAGGATGCTTCGTGTTTCTAGTTTCTTCAGTTTCTTCTTCAACCATATTCACTAAAATTCTAGAAAATAAATAAGGGAGGTTTAATTTACAGTCACCTTTTATATGTTGGAGAAATTTGATATGATATAGATGTACTATGCTATACCTCCCATCACAAGTGAAGTATTTCTGAATAATAAGAACCAGTTTTTCCCATGGTTCTCTCAACCATTCCCTTGGAATCCCTTTGTTTTTGTCAAATATCCCTTTTCTTTTCTTTTCTAAAAATTAGTTCCATCCCTTTTCTTTAAAATCCTACCCTTTATAATATTCTTCTCCTGTCATTGATATATTTGTGGCTTGAGAAAGGTATTATGGTGTGACTGGAATAAGAATTCCTCCTACCATGGTTTTCTCATTATAAAATTTAGACATAAACATCTTTGTCACTTTTGCATTATGCCCATTAAAATTCCCAAGAAACTCTAATAATCATGCCTGATAAAGTTTCTCTATAGTCCCCTTATTCCAATTTTGTTGGGTGTGTGTTATATTCTTTCCATGACTAGTACCATGTGTTGTACGTTGCGCCGGGCGCAGCAGGGGGGTCACAGGGGGGGCGGCAGCCCCCCCTGTTGGGGTCCGGGGCAGCGCCCCGGAAAAAATTTTTTGTCCTTAATTTCTGGTGGGTAGTCTGCGTCCATGGTTTTGTGCATGGTTTTGCACATGGTTTTGGGGTACGATGGTTTTCAGCCCCTGGTATTTTTGTAGATCCGGTCAAAGGAACTACGGTTATGTTCTAATCCAGGGTTTATGGATTGGGGTTTATGTATGCTTCGACATGTATATATATGTGTTATAACACTAAAAGGAATATAATGAAAAATCAAGCTGGTCGTCCCGATTTGGGATCCAGGGGAAAATCTCTGTGTTTATCTGTTTTATGTTTTATGCTCTCGCTATTGTTTATTTTCTGTTATAAGATTCGTGTGTAGATAACTTCTGTTCAGGGTTAAAACCTACATTTGGTATCAGAGTTGTTTCGGCTTCAAGGGGACGCCTTTGCTGCTAAGGGTTTTTTTTTTCGGGCGTGAGGTAGACCCTGTTCAGTGGGAGATCTACGGAATCGATTCTTGTGGTGAAAGAAGATGGCGAGCGGTGGAAAGATAGAGATCGAGAAATTTAATGGTCAGAGTTTTGAGTTGTGGAAGCTCAAGATGGAGGATCTGCTAGTGGATAAAGATCAGTGGATTGCGGTAGATCCAGGTACTAAACCAACAGAAATGTCAAATGAAGACTGGAAGAAACTGGATCGGAAAGCTAAAAGCACAATACGGTTGTGTGTCTCAGATTCAGTATTGTTGAATGTATCTAGAAAAGCTACGGTGAAGAATTTGTGGGAAAAACTTGGGACTTTGTACCAATCTAAGTCTCTGGTGAATAATTTGTTCCTACGGAAAAATCTGTATAACCTGAGGATGAAGGATGGAGACTCGGTGACAGAGCATCTGAACGCCTTCAATACTGTGGTAAGTCAGCTGTCATCTGTTGATATTAAAATCTCAAATGAAGATAAGTGCATCAGTTTGTTTTGTTCACTACTAGACTCATGGGACAGTCTGGTTATTGCAATAGGTAGCAACACAACTACCTTGAATTTTGATGACATTTTCTCAGCCTTGATGTCGGAGGAAATGAGACGGAGAAATATGGAGGGTCAGAATGGAGATGCCTTATCTGTACGAGGAAGGTCCCAGAATAGAAACAAGAATAAGATTTCGAGTGGGAGATATAAATCTCCTAGAAAGTTTGTAAAGGTGTGCTGGAAATGCGGAAAGGAAGGGCACTACAAAAAGGACTGCAGATCTAAAGCTCATAAGAAAGGAAAGGGATCTGATGATGCTCCTTCTGCAGAGGCAAAAACCACCTCGGACGAAGGTGGGGATGTGTATTTGGCTTCTTCTTGAAATACACATGTATATCATGAGTCATGGCTGATTGACTCAGGTGCATCCTTTCACTTCACTCCCCATAGGGAGTGGTTCTGTGAGTATGAGAAATATGATGGTGATGTTTTCCTATGGGATGATAGGAAGGCCAAAATCGTCGGACGTGGAAAGGTAAAGGTGAAGCTACAAGATGGAAGGATTATAACACTTCCTAGTGTTCTGCATATTCCTGCATTGGCCAGAAATCTGATTTCTGTAAGCAAGATGGATGATGCAAGTGTAAAAACAGTGTTCGAGAAAGATGCCTGCAAGATGGTTCGGGGAGCACTGGTATTAATGCGGGGAGTTCGGACTGGAACTCTGTACAAGCTACAAGGTAGCACTATTATTGATGGGTGTAACGGTTATGTGGTTCCTGAAAGTGGGACGGAAAGCCTAGCTGTCTCTGGAGAAAAGACCATGCTATGGCATCAAAGACTTGGACATATTAGAGAGAAGGGCCTTCGGATACTACATAGAGATGGTATGGTAGAAGGTATGTCTAATTGTTCTCTGGATTTCTAATTCTGTGAACATTGTGTATATGGGAAGTAGAATCGGGTGAGTTTTCCTTCTGGTGCTAAGAGGGAAAACAAGATATTAGAACTTGTGCACAGTGATGTGTTTGGGCCTGTGTCAGTTCCATCACTGGGAAACTCTGTGCACTGTGTTTCATTCATAGATGACTTCTCAAGGAATACATGGATATATTTCTTGAGGAAGAAATCTGAAGTCTTTGACAAATTTAAAGAATTTAAGGCTTTGGTGGAAAACCAGACAAAGAAGAAGATAAAATCCCTGAGGACAGATAATGGTGGGGAGTTTTGCAAAAAGGAATTTGAAGAGTTCTGTAAGAAGTGTGGTATAGCACGACAGAAGACTACTCCATACACACCTTAGAAAAATGGAGTTGCAAAAAGAATGAATAGAACACTGATGGAAAAGGCAAGAAGCATGCTCAATGGTATCGGGTTAGGACAAGAATTATGGGCAGAGGCAGTGGAGACTGCATGTTACTTAGTTAACAGATCACCTTCATCAGCATTAGAGGATAAGACCCCACATGAGGTATGGACTGGTAAGAAACCCTCTCTTTCACATCTAAGGGTATTTGGATGTGATGCATATGTACATGTTCCAAAGGAGAAAAGGACCAAGTTGGATAATAAATCTGAAAGGTGCATCTTTATTGGGTATAAGGATGGTTTAAAGGGTTACAAGCTTTGGAATCCATAAACAAGGAAGGTTGTGTACAGCCGAGATGTGGTGTTTAGAGAAGTGAAAGATGTTGTTAAACATGAAGTCCTACCAAAGGAACCTGAGAAGATAGAGTTTGAGCTAAAGGAGGATGAATCCGACTCTACAACAGAAGAAGACTCAGAAGATGAAGAGCCACAAACTCCAACTTTGAGAAGATCAGTTCGGGAAAGAAGGCAACCAGAAAGGTATAGTCCATCTACTTTCTGTTCAGGTTTTGCCTTAACTATAACTGATGATGAACCCAGAAATGTCAGGGAGGCAGTAGATTCAGAGGATGGAAAACTCTGGAAGGAGGCCATGGTTGATGAAATGGCATCCTTGCACAAAAACGATGCATGGGATCTGGTGGAGTTTCCAGCTGGAAGGAAGCCCATTGGGAGCAGATGGGTGTTTAAGAAGAAGATGAATGTAGAAGGCAAGGTGGAGAAATACAAAGCTCGGTTGGTAGCGAAAGGCTATTCACAGGTGTCGGGAATTGATTTTGGTGATATTTTTTCTCCTGTTGCCAAAGTTACTTCTATTAGACTACTTTTATCTGTTGCTGCTGCATTTGATTTTGAGATAGAACAGATGGATGTGAAGACAACATTTCTTCATGTGGATCTAGAATAGGAGATCTACATGAAGCAACCTGAAGGTTTTATGGTGAAGGGTAAGAAAGAACTGGTATGCAGGTTGAAGAAGTCTCTGTATGGGTTAAAACAGTCACCAAGGACGTGGTATCAGAAATTTGATACCTATATACGGGGACTTGGCTTCACCAGAAGCAAGGAGGATCACTTTGTTTATTTTAAATTAATTGGTCACCATGTTATGTATTTGGTCTTGTATGTGGATGATATGTTGTTAATTGGAAATGACAAATAAATTATCCAAGATTTGAAGACCCAACTGTTCTCCAAATTCAACATGAAGGATCTTGGTGCTGCAAACTATATTTTTGGCATGGAAATAAAGAGAGATCGGGCAAAGAGGAAGCTCTGGTTAAACCAAAGGAAGTATGTCGAGAGTATATTGCAGAGGTTCAATATGCAGGATAGTAAACCGTTGATTGTTCCTATTCCTGTAGGTGCAAAGCTGTCTGCTGAACAGTGTCCCAAGACACAAGAAGAAGAGGAGGATATGTCCTGTGTTCCATATGCAAGTGCAGTGGGTAGCCTAATGTATGCAATGGTATGTACTAGACCAGACATTGCACATGCAGTGGGAGTATTGAGCAGGTTTATGTCAAACCCAAGGAAGGAGCATTGGACAACAGTGAAGCGGGTTTTCAGATATTTACGTGGCACTAGTGATTATGGCTTGTGCTACCAAGGAAGACCAAGATTAGAAATAATGTTGGACATTCATGGTTTTGTTGATGCAGACTGGGCTGGAGATCTGGACCAGAGAAGATCTATAAGTGGGTATGTGTTTAGCCTGTTTGGAGGTGCATTCAGTTGGATGAGTAAAAGACAGTCTGTAGTGGTGCTTTCAACTACAGAGGCAGAATACATAGCAGCCACTCATGCAATCAAGGAAGCAGTTTGGTTGCAGAGATTGTGTTCAAGTATGGGGTTGGTACAACAAGCTATAAGGATAGACTGTGATAGCCAAAGTGCAATTTTCTTGGCTAAGAACCCTGCTTATCATTCAAAGACAAAGCACATTGATGTTCAATATCACTTTGTTAGAGATATGGTTGAGGCTAAAAGGGTGTTGCTGGTAAAGGTGGACACTTTGAAGAATGTTGCAGATGCATTGACGAAGTCTGTGAGCACTCGGAATTTTTCTTGGTGTAGAGAAACAATGGGTGTTGAAGAATTGGCTAAATGACTAAGCTCTCTTGTGGCCCCCTGTGGAAAGAAAACAACAAGTGGGAGAATGTTGGGTGTGTGTTATATTATTTCCATGACTAGCCCCATGCATTGTATGTTGCGCCAGATGCAGCAGGGGGGTCACAGGGGGGGCGGTAGCCCCCCCTCTCGGGGTCCGGGGCAGTGCCCCGGCGAAAATTTTTTGTCCTTAATTTCCGATGGGTAGTTCGCGTCCATGGTTTTGTGCATGGTTTTGCACATGGTTTTGCACATGGTTTTGGGGTACGATGGTTTTTGGCCCCTGGTCTTTTTGTAGATCCGGTCAAGGGAACTACGGTTATGTTCTAATCCAGGGTTTATGGATTGGGTTTTATGTATGCTTGGGCATGTATATATATGTGTTGTAACACTAAAAGGAATATAATGAAAAATCAAGCTGGTCATTCCAATTTGGGATCCAAAGGAAAATCTCTGTGTTTATCTGTTTTATGTTTTATGCTCTCGCTATTGTTTATTTTCTGTTATAAGATTCGTGTGTAAATAATTTCTGTTCAGGGTTAAAACCTACAAATTTTCGATTTGAAATCATGTGGGCTCAATTCTGCTTCCCATACTGAAGTGTGGATGGCTCTTTTCTTTCTTGTTTTGGTCTTTGTACCAATTTAAATAACCTTCACCGATGAATAATCTCATGGAAAAGGTAATGACTCTGTTTTTAAAGAAGAAAAATTCATTTTCAGTCTTTAAATAATATAGAAATTTCTTTTGTGTTGTGAAGAAAAATTCAACTTGTAGATGTATTTGAAGGAATTTTTTTTAATAACACAGAGGTGTTACTTACTAGAACTCTGATCTAAATGTTTTTTATAAGGACAAGAATAAATCTATGACTGTTGAATACCCACGAAGATGAAGATAATTTTATGAATTAAAATACTAAATTCTGGAGAGATATGCAAATTTTTGGTCATTGAAAATGAGGAGAAATTTTTGAACTTGTAACTGTCAAATTCCCGGGCTGAGATGCAAAATTTTTCACTATTGAATATTCATGAGACAATATTTGGGTTTTAATATCTTCAAAAATCAATTTCTGGGAACAAGAAACAATCTTTGTGTTGTAATTCTTTCTAAAATCGACTTCTGAGAAAGATCTAAGTGAGCTTACAGTCTTCTGGAAACTTTCTCTTCTTTGGAAACTAACACTCTATTTCCAAAATGCCACTTATATTTTTAGCACTGTTGTCTACTCACCAACACCACTTGACACCACCGTGCATGAGCTCTATTTTGGAGGTTTATATAAATAATAATATAACTGGGGTCTTGGACTTAAATCTTTTGATGCCAATCTTACACCTGAGGCTCAGTCTTGAACTACAGTACCACCAAACATTTGTTAACTTGGACCTGAACATACGCTACCACCATCCAATTATTTAATTCACTGTCAACACAAAAATGATAACTCAGACTTGAATTACGTTGCTAATATTATAATTGGAGTTCAGATTTAAGCCTATGCTTCCACCATTCAAATTCTAACCCAAACTTTAGGATCTAGTCAATTTAAACAGGTTGTTTGTATTTAACTCCTAACTGAACTCAAACTTGTAAAATTCATGAAATTTATGTGATTTGTTTGAAGGCTTCAACGTTTAATTTGCGGAGTTGGGTTCATGAAAACTCAACATTTTCCATGGCTTTTGTCGAGATCTCTTCAGCATTTGAATCCATGCATACCCTAACAACTTATTCCTTTATCAATTTTTATCTTTGTCTGCATTATAAAATCGATTCTTAAATTTCTGGGTTGTGTTTCCTACTTGGATTTTTGGTCGTGGTCTTGTGCTTTGTTCTCCACCTCTGAGCCTTCGTTACCTCTCTGCTTCTATGTTGGGAGTTTTATTATATTTTGAACTGAGTTATGTTTTCTTTGAACTGATATGTCTGCTTTGTTTTCCTGTAGGTGTATTTTCAAGTCCTTTTTGCTAAGTATTTCCAAAAACACCACCTCAATTTCCTTATTTCCTCAACAACTGTAGTGGAGGCCTTTACAAGCATTTTCATGATGAGTTTTTGTTGGTATTTCCCTCACTGTGATTTCATAAGTCCTCGATGATTTTTGCATGCCTTTTGTATGATTTTTGTTTGTAAAAACTTCATTATGAGTGCATATATATTCTAGTTCACTCAATGAGTTTTTGCATGCTAAAAATGAGCCTCTTATGATGTATCATTCTTTTTTTCTTTCTAGTGATTTCAGTGATCCTTTCAAAGTCCTTTTGCAATGATATATCCTATCTAAATGTCTTCTACTTCTTCATGATGCAATCCATATGCTCTTTTTAATGATTATTCTTGAAATGGATTTTGAAATTACCATTTCAAGGTAATTTCAAACCCAAAAGAAAATAGAATAATGCATCATAATTCCATAGTATTATAGATCCTAATTTCAAACATCTTGTTCCCATTTTTTATGTGACACTATCCCATGCAGGAGAGACTTTATGTGGTAGGAAAAGAGACAAGTGAAATTGACTTGTCTTGTGGGCAAAGAAGTTTTGATTTCAATGGATGGTAAAGGTAAAGGCTTTATAAAAATAGAAGGGTCTTAGGTATGTGTATGGGATGAATCTTATGCACCAAGGTTCAATTAATCTCCTATTTTAAGAATTTCTTTCAAAATAAAAAAAATCATTAAAAGTAAATTTGTAAATTACAATATTTCCATTACTTCCCTTGAAAAGAAGTGTCTTTCCAATGAACTGATCTTCGAATAACTCTTCTAATTGGTTTCACCTTTGTATGTAGGTCCCTTTTGATAGATTTTTATGTTGAGCTTCAGGTCCCTTTGTGAAGTAGAATATTATTATATTCAAGTCCCTTCTATTATTTTTGAAATTCGGAAACTTTTGTGAATTTCAAGTAGTTTTGTAATTGCCTTAGGTCCCTTTTGCAAATTTTCATGAAATCTTTTGGCTACTTCAGGTCCCTTCTACAAATTTTCATGAAATCTCTTCATATGCTTGAAGTTGAAATTGATTATTTGAAAAGAATACAAGGCTTGAGATGAAAATTTTGACAAGGCATTTTAGTAATGAAACTAATGCCTTTGTTTACCACTTTCTTATTCTAAGACTTGTCCTCAAGTCTTTGAATTGGATGATTCCTTTTTCAAAGAATGATATGACATAGTTTATTGGCAGAATAAAATAGATAATCTATCTGAAACAATGAAATGAGTTAGAACCATTTTTAGAATTCATACTAGCCAAGTAACTTGGTTTTCCAGTATGAATTCAGGTTTGTATTGTGCCAGAAATCTATATTTTCACAATCAATTTTGTTTTTTGGATGGAAGTGGGGTACAATGGAGTAAGGAAGTATGGAAAGCTAATGAAAGTAAGATAGATTGAAATCATGATCTAGTAGTAGATGGATAGACAGATAGATAATAGTTTTGGACTTCAACATGCATGATCGCGAAGATTAACATACAATATGGATGATGGATGAAATCATGAAAAATATAGCTTATGAAATGATTCTTTGGAAATGGATGTGACTTGTAATGGTATAGAACTTGAATTCTTCTTATAATGACCAGCTTCATGTATTTTTCCTCGATCTTGATCATCTTGTAGTGTTGTTGGTGTTTTTGGTCAGCAACTGAAAGCAAGCTTCAAGAGTTTTGAGTTTCTTCAAATAAACTCAACATACTATGACTTAAAATTTTCTTTGAATTGATTATTTTCATTTCATATTCTCATATATGAATTTTTAAATATTGACTTTGAAAAGTCCTTTTCTATGGAGTTCATCCATTAAATATTCTTGTGACTTGCAAAAACATGGCACTTGCCTGCAATAATATATTAGATGATGGAGGAAGAGAGGTGTACCATCTCTCTTCTTCCAATAAATAATGAAAACAATTACAACCAATGCTTTAAAAGCAAGTGCAAAGATGATATACAAATAAAATGCATTTGTTTACCCCTTGAGAAATGGTGGCCAAGCTATACCTCCTAGCCGTATTTTGTTCACAAAATATTTGTTTTATGTCCAATTAGAGTGATTCCAAAGAAAAGTTGAAGTGAATTAATATGGATACTTCTAGTATAAACATGTTTTAATTTTTTTTTAAATGGTATGCTAAAAGTAATGAGAAGTACCATGTTTGATAGAGTTGCTTGTGAATTTCTTTACTACACCAACAATCATTATTTAGAGTGTAACTTTTTAGTCAAAGATCGGATCAATGTTATTCCACCTGGATATTAAATTAGATTCATTTTCTTCTATCTATTAGAAACATGTTTTTAAAATCCTTATGTTTGATATCACAAAATTTCTGATGAACAAGCCTTGGAGGAAAAGTTTCACTATGTTGATTTTAAGACGTGCAGTCACTAAATGTGGAACAACATTTTCATTTGATCTCCGAATGGGATGATTAAAATTGTGTCTTGAACTAGGATTGAATAGATATATCTCCCATATAAACAGGTTTTGAAAATAAGATTATTTGATATGTGAAATATGCCAATGAATAGTCAAGACCTAAAATTGTCACCATGTAGATTTTTCAAAAAGCAGTTAGTATTTTTAGCATAACTTTTTCATATGATGTCGCATTAACGTGATTCAAATTTATTTGGAAAATATAATCCAAAGTATATATTCCTTATATATGTTGTGTAAAAATGTTTCCATTATAACCCTCGAATCAATGTTGTACTAACTCTATCCTCAAAATTTCTCTTGAGATCTAGTGTTTATTTTGATAATATCTTTTTGATTTGTGATCCAAATTGAAAATTGAAAATTGGGTTTAAAAACTATATTTCAGGAGATATCTTGTTTAAAAAAATGCTTTCAAAATGATCCTATATGATTACCCAAAATAGGACTGTTCTTTCTGCATTTTTCCATGAAATCCTTCCAAATGAGTATTGAACAATGATTTGAAGGATTATTAATGAGAGTTTGAACCAAAAGACTTATTGTGAACTCATTCTACGTATTTATTTATTTATGCTATTCTATTCTACTCTATTGTAGAAAAATAAGTCATTCTCTCAAGTATAAGAGAATTTCCAATGCATCCATTTGCGTAATAAGATCATAAGTAGACTCACATCCAATTTTGAAAAATATACTTTAATGAGTGCCTGGATATGAAATGTTAGTTGATCATAAGGATTTGATGCTAAGGAATGTTGAAAAATGAAGTGGCATTGTGGCCTAATGACTAGTTGAATGACTAGTTGAAACCAAACTTGAGTATGATCTTTAAATCTTTGATTCTCCTCAATTGTCATAGCACAAAGTTCTTCTTGTGGCACTTGTTCAAAATCATGAATGAAAAAGGTATCTTTTGATACATATGCTAGATATTCTTCAATTTTTAGCTCTATTTTTTGAACTTAATTGCATGAGATCCATAACTCATTGATCGCCTTACAAAGATAACTAAAAGAGGCTTCTAGATTCTCTTTTTGTGGATCCTATTCATGGATGACTTGTTCTTCTTCTATCTTTTGAATTGAAGATTCATCCCTAGTGACCATTCTAAATTATGGAAAAATATTTGATAATATCCTTGTGGTGGCATACCCTCCTTCTCTAAATGACTTATTTAGCATAATGTTTTGTAGATCTTGTTTTGAAAATGGATTTTGTAGTTATTGAGTTTTATTTTTAATGGTTGGGGGGTTTTTTTTAGAGATATACCTTTCTAATTTATATGTATCAGTATGAATAACCATAATGATTTTTTATTATTATTTTTTTTTTTTTTTTTTTTTTTTTTTAAATCTTCCTAACTAGCTCTATCTAAGTGTGCTTCCTCGACAACGATACAAAAAATGTCTATATAATTTATGGATATTAATTAGAGCATCTGTTTTAATTATCAATCCGGGTTGGTAAATTTAGAAGAACACCAAGGTATCTAGATATTAGATTAAGCTAATGTAGGAAGTAATTGTTTAGATGAAAATAATGGAAATGCATATTACAAATATAAATTATTGAAAAGAAAACATTAAAATTATGATCTAGAAGAAAAAGTGCAATGAGTCTTTGTGGAGCATAGCCAACAAGGAAGAGGCTCTCACTTATATTCCTTGATTTTCCTTCCTCATTATTCCTATTCCAAAAAGATCAATTCCACCATAAATCATAACACAATGAAATCAAGAAATAAATAAAGATCAAATTCATAAACACAATTTCCAGTTCAGTTCTTAATACATAAGGAAGAGGATATAACTTAGATGCCTTGGTTGAGCTTCCCTAATTAAACCAATTACTGAAAAGAAACCATTAATGAATTTACTCAAAAAATATTCACAAGAAATTGTAAAGGAAATGTTCAACAATCTAAGATATTCACAATTATGCACAAAAATACACTGCAATGTACTTAGCTTAGAATGGGGAGCCTCCACCTTTGCTTTGTACACTTGAAGACTATCAGATACATTAGATCAGAAATCACATCCCACAACAAGAACATCAAGAAATAGAAGACAAGTTCTTCAAATTATATTCGGAAATAGAGAAGTCTCAATAATCACAATACATGTTCATATTTTTTGAATAGTTTTGCTCAAATAAGCTAAAAGTATAACAAATTAAACTAAAATAGTTGTAACAACCAGTAAGAGTCCTAATCCATCTAATCGAGTTGAACTCATCCCTTTATTTGAGAAAAATATGGTAGAATCCCACTAAATCACAAAACTGCCCCTTTATTTATGGATTTCTGGGTGATCGATCAAGTTTGACCAGCTTTGATCGGGCCTGTTGGGATTCCCTTAGACTATTCCAATAGGAGTATGTCCATCCTTGGTTCCCATACTTCTCAAATATATCTTCAGTTTGTTCCTAGGCGTCCAACACATATGACTTCAATGGAGCCATTACGAGAATTTCTGTTTCAGTGAAAATTAATTTTTAATACCCAATTTTTACTAAAAATTCCAAAAATTAAAAGACATAATTATTTTACCTTAAAGTGAAAAAAGAGGCAAAAATATTACAAATATTACCATGATATTATGGGAAGGGATGATATATAGGTGAATTATGCATGGTGAAAAAGGGTCAAAATTCAGGGCCAACACCTAGTTTCTTCCAAACTGATTTGGAAATGATATAGGTGGATGCCCCTTCATCAACAATGAAACGATGGATGTTGATATTTAAAATGGTGAACGAAATCTAGAAGGAGACTATCAATGGAAGGAAAGGAGTGGTGTTATCTAGATTGAAATCCATTAAACATGAATCAATTAGGTCGATTGTGCCTAATGCGGAAAGAATGGATTTCTGTTGGGATGGGAAAGTTTGTAAAACTTCTAGTGCTAACATAGATAATGGGGATTGAGCTAGGTCATCCACAATGCTATAACTATGAGAAGCCAATGAATTATGTATTTTTTGATGTAATGGACCTTTAACCATATGTGGGATGGTTTATAAAGGGGGTCGAGGCAATGTCAAAGGTTCCATAGCTATAACATTGGTTGACTTGGAAGGGTTAGTTTCTAGAGGGGTTTCATAATCCCGGTTTCGTGTTTGCAGGAAAAAATATTCTCCTGCCATATAAATGTCGCGACTGGTGGGATCTTGGGAACTTCCTTCATGAAGATTCTGAGACTGTTGGTGGGAGGATTCATGCTGAGTATTCACTACTCCCGGGGAAGGGATTATGCATTGCTGCAGCTTGTTGGTTTGGCCCCCCCAACGTAGAAATTATGTTGTAGATATGCAACTGCTCATGAAGTTTTAATGAAAATCACAACACAAACCTACTCTACTATTATGCAGGCATTATTTCACAATTTAGAACAAAAATTTCATACATACAATAAGAAATCATACACATGCAACAAGTATTTTTATCAAGGGAAAGCAATCGGCTAAAAACCCTGATTCCTCTTGCATTAATCAAAAGAATAGAGATATATTACAATTGCTTTTCTCAACTGAGCTCACCCTGCAAGTGCTCAACCTATCTCACTACTCATTGAAGGCCTATGACCCAAACTTAGTCAATTTATGCCTTGGCTTGATCTCTTATTTCCTTGCATTGTTCCTTGAGGAATTAGCCCCTATTATTTATGAAATTCCCTCAATTCGATTGTGTAATTCCTCTAGGTCCTTCCTGTGACTACATGAAACATCTCTACACTGAAAACTAGTCTACAACTGGTGTCACACTTCATTGGAATCTCCATCTCAACTACGTAAATCGAATTCTTTGTATGCACTAGATATTTTGGGTTGATTGATCAATTAACTTGATTATCATTGAGTTTGACTGAAGTCCCACTGCACAAATTGACCCTCCACTAGTTCTTCCAACAATTGGAACTAGTTTAACTAAAAACAACCTTAGATAACTGACCTTGATTTCTACAAATTAGAAATCACACTTTCTTAACTTGTAGAAAATAAATAACTCATAAAACACATAAAAACACCAGAGACATAGAATTGGCAGAAAAGGCCTAAGAGCCTTACGACATTCCTCACATATAGGAAGTTGTCTCAATATAGTGTGCCTATCTTAGAAAACTTGTTTAATCAAATAGCTCAACCACACACTAATCTAGGAGATAAGTTATGTAGGCCTAAAATAACTCCAAATTAAGAGGAACTAACATAATATAGAAAATTAGGCATAAAATCCCAATTTTCAATATTTAATTAATTTAATTTAATTTGGATTTATAATTGTTTATGAGAGAGAGGCTAACATTCCCCCCCTCATTTATAAATCCAAAATAAGAACGAGGAACCATCTTCCAAGTTCTCATGCTGAAATTGTTGATCCTCTAAAACACTGCCTGAAAAACCGCCAAAGTTGGATGCCGAAAAAACTACAATTTGAAGAAACCATGAGTTAGTTGCATGTCTGATTCATCTCTGAATTTCACTTGACAACTTCATCACATGCCAAGATTCAAAAGGATCCATCTGTCCTTTGTTTTCAATCAACACCCTTTGTCCACTGGAAAAAAATTTGATGACACCCACTGGCAAATTTTCTTGTCCACTGACAAAATGTTTAAGACGCTCACTGGAGAATTTGATGGTGATGATAGACCACTGGCTGAAGATGTTGATGATGTTAAAAGACAACTCACTATTTATTTTATTAATGCTATTAGAAACCTCTCGTTGTTGATGCCCACTTCCTTCTTGGATGTTTGAACTCCCACTGGTTGTTGAAGATGCCCACTGGCTGCTTTTGTTGATGTTGTCGAAAATTTTAGTCTGACAACCAACTTCAATTTCATTATCGTTTCCCCCCACTTTGTCAGCTGAAAGGAGAGACAATATTCTGCAAATTATTCCTGAAATCCCCCATTTTAGGTGTAGGAGTGTTGCACTGGTGTACTCCCCCGTTCAACTGCATGAGAGTACCATCTTCTTTTGACTGTCGGCTGCAATAGGTGTGATTCAATTCGGTTGTATAACTTATAAAATATTTTGACTGTTGACGACCATTCCCAAAGATCAATCCATTCATAATTGATCTTTAATCTGGTTGATTGGTTTTGGTTGCAGCATTTCTTTGATGAATGATTTGTCTTGTCATAATGGCGACAAGGATGGAGATCAAAACAATGATCTTCCATATGACCTATTCTTTGACAATGTGAACATTTTGGTTTGACCGCAACTTCAGTTTGCATGCATTTCAGTTGGTCTACAACTTTTTCAGAATTTTTTGATGTGATTTGTTCAAGAAAGCCTATACTGAAGAACTGGATGGAATTTGAATAATCTGGGATATGTAAGTTGTCGTCATCTTTGACATATCCTAATCCTTTTCGATTTCTATTAATTTATATTTCTTCCCATGGCTTGATGATTGGTTTGGAAGAAAGTTGAACTTGAACAACTTCGACACTTGAAGTTGTTCATATGAATGGCTTAGAATCATCTTTATTAGTATGGTTGAAAGACTTGGAAGCATCAATCTTCTCTTGCAACTCATTTCTTTGTATTTGTGACTCCAGTTGAAGGAACTCAATCGTTCCATTTGTCTATTGTATATGCCTTTAAATATCAACAAGAGTTTCTTTGTTGATTTGCACCATGTCTTCAGCACTTGATAGGATCAAATTGTGAAGAACTTGTAATAGCTGGATGTGTCTCGCCATGTGAACTCACTCACTTGAATTCCGGCTCGCTTGTATTGAACTTTCTCACTTTATTTGAACTCTTTGGATTGAATTCTCTCGCTTGATTTGAATTACACACTTGCTTACTTTGGAATTTTCCTGATCTCTTACTTGGTGAAACTTGTTTTTCTTGTTTCACGCTCACTGGAACTCACACTCGCTTGCTGTAGATTTCAACTTGCTTGATTTTTATTTTAATATTACATACTTGCATTAGATTTGAACTCACTTGCTTGCTTTTATTGTTGCTTCAATGAACTTCATGTTGGCTCGCTTGATGTTGTGAATTTTTTACTGACTTGATTGTGCTTATTGGCAAAGAGTGTCAAACACTGTCGAAAATGCACCCAAAATACAAATGACAAGTTCAAATAATATGACTCAGTTGAAGACTTACTTGAATTAATTGTCTTAGGTTGACCACCTTATCAATTCAAACCGAGGTGTCGGTTTCAACTGAGAATGCACCTTGATAATTCAACTCAGTTACAAAAATGTTTATTTGCAAGTGATACAAAAAGTGTTTTTGATGTCGTCTTGTCTTGGAATGCTTGATTTTGTGGCATCCTTGACTTGATTATTTTGATTGCTGGATGTGGAATATGGCTGTAGAAGACCTCTTTATCAACTTTATGACGTGTTGCACAATTGCATGTGATTGTTTGTGCTTTTGTACTTAAGCTTGATTACATGAGCTTGATTACTCAAGCTTGATGACTTGTATACTCAAGCTTTCTTATGTGCATGTAGTTGTTTAATTTGTTGCATACAATATTACAAAGAGAGTGTAAAAAAATGGACAAATGTCACGTGTACCTAAGATCCCCTTATTCAATTTTGGGTGGATCTAGGACACGATCACCATAAAAAAATATGATTTTATTAAGTTTCAAGGTACATAAACCTTTATTCTTCACAACTGCTTCAAGGAAACTTCTCAAGCATAAAGTTTGGGAACTTTGTAGAGGAAATTTGTCTTCAAAACTGACTAAACCACCTAGAAGTAAAAATGTTACTGCAACAATCAGCTTCTACTTATCACTCCAAATTAAAAAAAAAAATCAATCCTGTATCACTCCAAAAAATTACTTCAACTTATAACTCTAAGAATTACAAAAGTGAATCCTTATCACTCCAATAAAATAGCTTATCTCTCCAAAAAAAAAAAACTTTTTGATGACCTTTTTTTTAAGGAATTTATGAAGCCCTTAAAAAAATGAATTGGATTTGTTTTTAATTACTTTGCCATACATTGTGCTCAAAATAAGAACATTCTAAAATGGAGAGCATAATATAAACCAGAGAAGATACACTGGGATGAAGTTGTTGTAGAAGGTTTTTGCTTTGCTTCACAGAACCACAAAAGGAAAAACTAAGAAGCAAAGCATTGCCTTGTGTTTCCCGTTGTAACAGAAGGAAGTCCGAAAGCTAGCTGATTTATATTCTAGAGAACACATAATTTATCTTCTTCTTTGTGATTTTTCATTCATGTCATCAGAACAAAAAGAAACAGTGGGCCAATACACCACTCTGAAACCCTTGGTTGCAGTTGTCCAACCTACCAGAATCGTGACCTCAAGTGATCAGGAGGAGAGCAAGGAGATTGCCTCCACCATGGCCGATCGTCACGATAGTGATCCCACTATCTACCAGGGTGCGGACGATCTTGAATACCTGAAGGATAGAAAAATAAAGGAAAAGAATGGCACAGAGAGTGAGAAGGTCAGTTTTCAAAATAATTTGATGTCCGGGCTAGTGGTTTCTGGTATTGTTGTGGCAGCATTGGGAGCCCTTGCGGCTATGGCTAGGAATATGAAGGCGAGAACCTAAATCCATCTAGGGTTTTTTCTCATTGCAGAAACATTTGGAAGAGATCTCCTGATCGATCTGGGAGAATTGTTCTTTTGATGAAGCCAGGAAATCAGAATACAACGTCTCCAGAAAATCAACTATGCCACCTGGTTAGGAACAAATTGTTTGGCTAATCGTCTTCTTCTTGTGATTATAGGAGTTCTGGTAGATACAAGATATGTCAGAATCTAGTAGTTGGAATAGTTGGATACGGCGGCCATCCAATTAGGATATGATGTGGACTAAAAGGTCGGCGATCCTCAAAATCACAAGGGCCCATTAGAAAAATCCCCATTGGCTAATCTATATGGGTAATGAAAAATAGGAATGATCACATGATCTCATTATTCATTTAAATCGGTGGTATACACGACTCGGCACACATCATACCTCAGCTTCTTTTCTCCTAAAATTCTTCAAAAAAATTTCTGCGGTGCAACGATGCTCCTTGTTGAATGCTAATTATTCACTTTGTATAATTCTTCAAAAATTGCAGAAAACTCCACGCAGATTCAGGTACCACGCAACCAATGCAACAGTTCTTCATGATTTCACATATGCATGAGAAAATTATTGACACAACAAGGTCTAGAATTTTTGTCTCTAAATCCACATTTTTCATTCTCTTGGAAAAAGATATGTAGGCGACATTGGTCAAATCCATGATTTATGTATCTAGTGTTTATTCACACAACAAACCTCAACGATTCATTGGTCTTATAAATTATTTATTACAATCCAAACAGTCCACTATTTTGCACACCTTCAATAACAATCCCATTGAAGACACTAAATCAATTGGGAGGCGAAAACTCCTCGGTATGTATCATATGAATAACGTGGTGCAACTAGCCTCGGAAGATCACCTACCAGCACATGATGCAATTTCTGTGAATGTCGATTTACAGGTGGTTGGACTTGACTTTCGACACCAAAAGCATTGGAAACGCCCAAGTAAACCTCTATCACAAGCCCAACAGTGAACACATGCCTTCTTGGAGTGCACTCACGTTTTTGGCTTCCACTAACAGAGACAACAATTTTCCCTCTCGAAGCCTCCAACAACTGTTCACATGGATGACCATCCTTTCTTTGATCTCTCTTACGATCTGGCCAAGGCTCTGCAAATATGCAAGACCGACTCCAATGATGGAATGGAATAGCACTCATTCAATAACCTCCACTCACAATGCCACACTGAAATTTCAAGTTTACGACTTAGAAAATTATGGAAGAACAATCATACATCGTGTAAATCATAGATTTGGATAGGTCACCAAATAGATGTGATAATTGGCATCACCTACTCGCATGAACCATCCATACAACTACATCCATATTGTATTGTTCATGCAGAAGGCCTGACGTTCCAAAGCTAGCCTTCGAGAAATGGCCTTGACTTAAATGAAAACACACATGGGTCTCTGAATCTAGGCTCTGATACCACATGCAGAAATAAATAACTCATAAAACACATAAAAACACCAGAGACATAGAACTGGTGGAAAAGGCCTGAGAGCCTTACAACATTCCTCACTTATTCTTCATTATTCAAATATTGTTATAGTAAAAATAAATAGATGAGGAAGTTGTCTCAAGATAGTGCATCTATTTTGGACAAATTGGTTGAGAAAATAACTCAAACACACACTAATCTAGGAGCTAAGTTAGGTAGGCCTAAACTAAATCCAAATTAAGAGGAACTAACATAATCTAGAAAATTAGGCATAAAATCCTAATTTTCAATATTTAATTAACTTTGGGTTTATAATTTTTTATGAGAGAGAGGCTAACATAACTAAACTTTAACTCCTTCAAATTGTATTTACTGAATAAACTAGGTGACACAACTCATGTCACTGAAGTTAACATCATCCAAGTTGTCTCCTGATGTGGAAATTAGAATTTTTTCAATTTAATCAAGGAAAAGTAAAATTGACAATTTCTTATTGCATTTTTCAACACTCCCTCTCAGAAATAAAGGGATTATCAACCACCCCTATCTTGCACCTGTGGAACTCAAAATTTCCTCTTGACAAGGCCTTTGTCAAAATGTCTACATCTAGTTCCTCTTTCAAAATGTACTGCAACATGGTCTGCCTCTACACACAATCCCATAGATGGTGATACTGGATATCTATATGCTTGGATTGATCATGAAAAACAAGATTTTCAAAGAGCTTGATGCAACTTTGATTAACAAAATAGATCATAGTGGGATCCATCATCTAACCAAACAATCCAACAATAATATTTCTCATCCAAATAGCCTCACAAATTGCTTGATTGAAAACCATGTATTCTACTTATGTTGAGCTGAGTGCCACATATATTTGCTTCTTTCTATACCAAGAAACCTCTATGGACCCAACACTGAAAATTCCACCTGATGTACTCTTCCGGTCTGATGGACTCCTCACCCAATATGCATCTGTGAAGCCATGTAGATTCACTCCCTATGTCAATCTATACCACAGTCCAAACTAGATAGTGCGTCTAAGGTACCGTAGAACATGCTTAACTTCCCTCCAAAATAATTTGGTCAATCGAACCATAGCACATATATGTTCATGTATTCACAAGATACAAGAGTGAACCCACCAACTGTTGATAAAAAATAGCATCCACGTCCTCTCCTGAATTGGAATCCTCTTTCCTCTAGTTGGTCACTAGAGGAGTCTCCATGGGTTTTAATCTATCCATGCAGAACCTCTGAAGTATCTCGTTGGAATAATTTCCCTAAGAGACAAACAATTCCTCTTCTCCTTGCCACACTTCCAAACTAAGGAAGTAGTGCATGAGACCCATGTCCTTCATTTCAAATTCTCTTGCAAGGTCCTCCTTGAAAGATATGATTAGTTGTTCATCACTAGTTAGAACCAAATCATCAACACATAATACAATAATAAAAAAATTTCCTTCTACCAAAATATGATAGAGGTTCGCGTCCGATTCACTTTTTATGAAGCACAAACTGATGAGATCACTATCGATCCTAGTGTACCAAGAATGAGGTGTTTTCTTGAGACCATACAACGCTCGCTTGAGTTTGCACACATGAGATTATTGATCAAAAATCTCAAAGAATTTTGGTTTCTCGATGTACTCCTCCTCCTCAATAATTCAATTGGGGAATGTTGGTTTCAAATCCATCTGGTGATCACCCACCCCATCTGCATAGCCAGTGAAATAATTGATCATCTAGATGAGTATCTTTATATAGGAGAAAATGTCTCCTCATAGTAAATGGCCTTCAACCTAAGAATACCCCTTGGCCACAAATCTAGCCTTGTACTTTTCTATGCTTTCGTCTGTTGCATGCTTTACTTTGAAGATCCATCGCAAACCAACAACTGCTTTATCTGCTAGTCTTGGGACAACTTCCCAAACAATTTTTTTGACAATGGATTCATACTCCTCCACCATTGCATTAACCCATACAAATTTCTTTGTTACTTCCTTGAATGAGGATGGCTCGGTCTCTACAAGCTCTATCATAAGAGCCATGTATACAGTGTACTGATCTAGTGACATTCTCTGCCTTTGTTTATTTGAAGGAGCACCCACATTATCCATGGCATCGTGAAAAAGTATCTCAACTTCCCTGGTCCTTTTCCTACCTTCTCTGGATGGTTCTGATTAAGTGGTAGTCTCCACTTTGTGCTCCTCAATTTGTGGTTGCTCCAAAAAAAATTTAGGTTCCTCATTTGGAGCTAAAATCTCCTCCTTTGGTGGGATATAAAGCTCCCTCTCAAGAGAGCACCACATGACCTTCTCTTCATCAAATTTTACATCCCTTCGCATCACTTTAATTCTAACAGATGCCAGGTACACACAGTAGTTGTGGGGAGTTTTTGTGTAACCCACAAATATTCCCAACTCTATGGCCATCTCTAGCTTCTTTCTGACATATTTGGACACATGGCAGTAGACAGAGGCTCAGAAGATCTTGAAATGTGACACATCTAACTTCCTCCCTGAGAAATCCTCCTCCAGTGTAATCATGCCCAAAATCCGATGAGGACTTCGGTTCTACAAATAGATTTTTGTGTTGCAAGCTTCATCCCATAATTGCAAAGGTAAGCCTTGGTAATGCAACATCGCCCTTGCTGCTCCAACAATGTTACGATTCTTTCTCTCAACCACCCCATTCTGCTGTGGGTTGTGGGGTGTTGTCAACTCATGTCAAATTTCTTCTTTTTCACATAAATTTTTAAACTCATTTGAAATTTACTCACCTCCATTATCGCTCCTGAGAGCCTTCACCTTCTTGCCTATTTCTTTCTCCACCAATGCCTTAAACTCAATGAACTTGGAGAAAGTATCCTCCTTCTTCTGCATGAAGAATATCCAACACTTTCGTTAGTAAGCATTGATAAAGATGACAAAATATTTGTGCCTAGCAGTGGAGGCTATCAAGAAAGGTCCACAAACATTACAGTGGAACCTTTCTAAGACTGCACGCGCCTTTCTCTCCTAATTATGGAAAGTGGGTTTTGTGTACTTCCCAAAGGTACATCCTTTTCATAATTCCTATTGCTCAAGTGCTCCTTTAGGGATTCCTGTGGTGATTTGATGCATGATCTTCGAAGCTCCATGGTGAAAATGACCAAGTCTTATATCCCAAAGTTCACCAAAATTGCGGCTCTGCACCTTCTCTGCTTTTGTGCTCAATTCAACACAATCCTCCATATCTAGCTTGTATAGGTTCTTCACCTGAACCCTGATCTACTTCACCTGTCTCATGGCTATGTATCTCAAGAATTCCTTTCCTTTTCTGAATATCACATCATATCCACGGTCTTCCAAAACTGCAACCAAGATGAGATTTTTCTTTAGGCCCGGAATGAACATGGCATCCTTGAGCTTGATGCGGGAGTCTGACTCCCTCTGAAAGGTGGTTGTACTAACCTTGTTCACACTGTACCTTCCATCATTCCCCATATTTTTGGTTGTTCACCATAAGTTGCAACATTTTTTTTAGGACATTGTTGACAACTTCTACCTCACCATTAGATTGGAGGTATTATGTGGAAGCGAAATCATGTGAAAAACGAAGGTGTTGGGATAACTCTTGAAATATCTCATTCTCGAATTTTTTACCATGATCAAAGACCAAATCCTTGGGAACACCGAACCTTGTAATGACATGATTGAATAAAAATTGTGTTGTGTTTTCTACTGTGTTATTATATGTGGGCATGGCTTCTACCCATTTTGTGAAGCAGTTGATGATGACCCCAATGTACTTATGGCTGCCTTGAGACTATGGGTTGTATGTCATGAAGTATGTGCACCATTTGAAAAAAGTTCCTGTGACAATGAGTGGTTGTGTAGAAAATCTCTAACACAGCTATAATACCATGTAGAAATTATATCAATGGACTCAATCCGATCATGCAATGTAATAAAACAAGATATTGAATCCTTCTACAATATTTGTGGAATATAAAACATGATCACTCAGTTACATGCAAGTAAGAGAAAGAAGTAAATCAATACACAACACCAGATATTCCTGGGGGAAAAAAATGTTCAAAACCCCTCCATATTTATTGTATAATTAAGCAAGGAATCATAAAACAATACAATGTATTTGTGATCACCACAACCTCATACACTATACCAATTGCTTCACACTGATCTAAGAAAAATTGGACAAACACATAACCAATTATCAACCTACCCTCAACCTACCCCGCTTACAAAATCCCTAAAGAATTAAAGCCCTATTAAATAGGAAATTCAGCCTTCCTTGATTGCACAATTCATCATGGGCTTCCCATGGTTTTATAACTGCACCTGGGAATTTTTCCTAAAATACAACTGATAGTTTACTAGCCTTGAAACATTGTCTCAACTGGGTATCCACCAAAATTAGCATACATGAAACTATAAATAGTGAATCATCAGTTACTTGGTAGATCACTACTAGTGAATTAAATCTATTTTAATTCACTTGATCTTCCACTACCTCATCAAACAGTTAGAACTAGTTAAACTAATTTTAACTCAATTATTGTGAGTTAACTGATCCCACCCACACTACACTAGAGCTATAACTGAAACTGGACCCTATTAATAATAGAATCACTCTACATCCCATCCTTTTACCCTCAACTCGAAATTCTTGAGCTAAATAAGTCTATCACACCTAGTTAACTATTACAAGTTGTTATGAGATAAGATTACAATTAATTTTCCAATTTATTTAAAAATTGGTTGCACACTAATGTGTCTCTAGGATCCATCACTGTGTGACCTGTGATCCCACACTAGTGTGTGTGTTGTTTCTGGATGCCAATTTCACTGTTTCTTGTTGTAAATTTCAACACTCCCTCTCAAGAAGAAAGGAATCAATTTGTTCCAATATGGTACCTTTGGAATGTTCTTGCATGCAACACTTCCTAGTGTTGTTCACACATGAAACTGTCCTAAAATTGAATAACCTCCAAACAAATAAATCGGTATAATGCATCTGTCAGCAGAGTCTTTTGACTTATGCTAGCTACTGCACATGTCTACTAGACTCCCTGCGCTGGTGACATATACATCCATGCAATCTGCACTACTACCAACTCTGATCTGTGCTCCAGTATCTGACACCTGTCACTTTGATTTATGTCCTCCTGACATCTAACTACATCATTGTAACTTATCCTTCCTGCTACTATTGTACTGTGGGATCCTCGTAGCAGGTTCGATCTATGAGACACACCATCTCAATGGACCCTGCCTAAATTTATTTTTGGGATCATATCTGCACATCGCCCCACCTCACACCTGGAGGTATAGCTACATGTACTCCCTCTACCCATTTGGCTCGAAATTACCCCCTCTTGGAGGTCTCCATTTACTTGACCTTGTATATCCACCCGTATCCAATCGATGACTCTCCCACTGGTCTTGGGACCACTTCCCATGCATTGTTTATGATAATGGAGTCATACTCCTCAACCATGGCATCAAACCATGTTGGATACTACATTTCTTCCTCAAAAGAGGATGTTTATGTCATAATACACTCGCTCATAAGAGCCATGTATCCAGTATACATGTCTGGGGACCTTCTCTGTCTGCACTATGATGTAGGTGCACCTACATGATTTGTCGCATCTAGCATCAATATTCCAAACTCTCTAGTGCGCTTCATACCATTTTTTGTGGATGGCTCTGCATGATTGGTTTCTTCCACTCCATGATCCTCTACTTGTGGCTGCTCCACATCCTGAGTTTCATCCTTTGGAACCAAGAGTTCCTCATCTGCATGCAAGTCAAGCTCCGTCTCAAGGTACAATCACATGGCTTTCTCATACTTCCCCATGGTACATCCCTTGCATGTGTCTATCTGTGCAATATTACCCCTTGGAAGACCTGTAGAAATCTGTTGTATGATCCTCAAAGCACTATGGTGTAGATGGCCCAATCTCCTGTGCCATAACTCACCTATATCCCTGCTAACCACCTTCCCTACTTTACTTCTCAATGTTGCGCAGCCATTTACATCAATTTTATAGAGGTTCTTCACACAAAACCCAATATTCTTTACCTATGATGTGGCTTTGTGACAAAGGAATTCATTTCCTTCACTGAAAACCGCATCATATCCAAGGTCCTCCAACATAGCAACTGAAACTAAATTTGTTTTCAAGCTTGGTACATGCATGACATCTTTTAATAAGAAAGGTTTACCTAACTATCTCTGGAAAGTAACTATACCAATATCGGTAGCGCTATACCTCTCGTCATCACCCATCTTGATTTGCATCTGAAGATCCTTCTCCTCCAAGCTACTAAAGAGTTCTTTGTTTCCCGTCATGTGAAAATATGATCCACTATCCAAGTACCACATATATGCCATCATAGTTGACACCATGCATGCGATGAGAGAGAATTCCAACTCAAACTACGAGGCAAAAGCTTCACCAACTGTAGCTCCCAGAGCCTTCTTGTTGTTCTTCTTATTTTGTGGACAATTTGTGGCATAGTGTCCATGATCATGATAGTGAAAACATTTCACTTTTGACATGTCACGCTTCTTGCCTTCATTGCCAGTCTCAGATTTGGAATGGGACTTCCTCCCCTTCCCCTTCTTTGCCTTACCAGCTAAGGCAAAATTTTCCTCATCATCAATCTTGAATGAGGATCCATCCTTGATATTCCTAAAAAACTCTTCTTGTACCAAAAATGACCAAAGTCGCTCCCAATATGGTAACTTCACAATCCCATTCACAGATTCCTGGTAACTATGCCAACTCTTGGGAATGCCTAGAAGTGTTAGGCTCACCAAGTCATCATCAGCTACAGTAATCCCAACACTTCCAAGCTCATCTCGACATTGAGTGAACTTGGTCAAGTATTTCCGGATTGTGTTGCCCCTCTCCATTTTCATTTTCCAGAGATTGTCCTTGAGTGTCAATTTTCTATGGTCATTGATGCTTTGAAACATATATGTCAAGGCCTTCCACATAGCATATGGAGTTTCCTTTCCATGGAGACTCGAGACAATATGATCTCGATCTCCCTCTAACAATATCCTCATCGCCTTTGCTACCTTCTTCTGCCATGCATCAAGAAGTTGGGCAACTACTGCTGCGAGCTTGGGAATATCATTGTCTATGAATTCCTTCAACCCATTATCCTCCAACACTGCCTCCATCCTATCCTTCCATGCAATATAATTTGAACTGACCTTGAGTGCATATTCCAGTTTCAAGCCATTGAAATAAATCTTGATCAAGTTATATCTCCAAAGAAAGTATCTGCAAATTTGAATATTATTAAATACAAACTCAATTTCTTCTCCACTATTTTGATTCTTGGTGCTCTGATACCATGTCGAAAATATCTAACACAGCTATAATACCATGTAGAAATTATATCAATGGACTCAATCCAATCATGCAATGTACTAAAACAAGATATTGAATCCTTCTACAATATTTATGAAATATAAAACACGATTTCTCAATCACATGCAAGTAAGAGAAAGAAGTAAATCAATACATAACACTAGATGTTCCTAGGGAAAGAAACTACTCAAAACCCCTCCATCTTTATTGTATAATCAACCAAGTAATCATAAAACAATACAATGTATTTGTGATTGTTGGGAAAAATACTGAGAGGGGGGGGGGGTGAATCAGTATTTACTGCATATTCAAAACTTTTTAATTTTTCATGCTCTAAAATCCATACGCTACTTTGCTGAAGCCAACTAGCGTATACACGCGGATATCCTTCGTATACACAGAGATCTAATTATGCCATTAGTTCTTCACTTATATCATTCCATCATTCATCCATTAGATGTTCTATAAACAGTAAACATGTGCAGTAAGAATAGAATAAACCATCACACAAAGCATCACACATGAACACCAGGATTTTTAGGTGGAAACCCAAGCCTGTGAGAAACCACCGCCGTAGTTGCCCTACCCTCTAATATTTTATTATAGAGAAAACATATTACAACATATGTGCCGGCGCGTACTTGACCAACACGTGTGCACCCACCGCGCCGTTTACTCGCCCTCTCCCCGGAAGGAGCTACGACCCCCCGACTCGCTTACAATGCTCCTCTCCCCGGAAGGAGCTACGACCCTCCGATCTCATTTACCAAATTCCACTTGGAAGGGAGCTACGACCCCCCGATCTCGTTTACCAGCCTCACCTGGAAGGGAGCTACCACCCCCTGACTGAAGGCTACAACCCTCAGTACCACCTTGGACCACGTTTCATCAATTTTCACACTGGATCCAACAACTTCAATAGAACACAACTTGCAGGCTACATTTCATCATATTTTCAAACTGGACCCTTTCCATACTTTTAAGCACAGTCAAACATCAACAACAGATAGCTAAAACTCAGCAGATCAGATCAGACATTTCTTACCCCATACTTCAGCAAACCCAAGTTTACATACGCGCTTTCCCTTCACTGATGTCGCGTACATACGCGCTTCCGTCCACACAAAACAGCGTATACTTCAGTATAAATTCCATTGCGCATACGCGCTTTCTCTTCAGCGAAGCCGCGTGTATACGCGCTTCTTCTGCGGCGAAGTAGCGTATAGATCTTCAACCATTATAGACCAGCATACTTCTTTAGATCAGATATTTAGTTCAGATTTACCCTTTTTACTTCAAACAGATGTTCGCCTCATCTCAGATCTAAGCCTTCCATAAACAGATCTAGCAGATACAAATACATTTCAGATCTAGATATCCCGCTTCATCATTTCTTCATAGGTGCATCATAGATTCAGATCTATCATCAAACCTTTACCCTTTCCATACAGATATACTTCATAGAGAAGTATTTATTCAAGCTCAGACATCTTGCTCCCACACTCATGATTTTCATAATGAATTTCTTCTCTTTATATAGGTTTATCCTTCTTCAATACCACGGGCCCCTTTTTCAATACCATGAGCCAAATCAATACCATGAGCCTTCAATACCACGGGCCCATTTTTCAATACCATGAGCCAAAACAATACCATGAGCCTTCAATACCACGGGTCCCACTTTATGAGCGCTTTAGCCCATACGCGACTTGGAACGTTCCTTTCCGCGTGCATACGCGACTTTCCCTAGGATAATCCACGTATACCAAGAAACATACTCTTTTTCATCATAGAATTAGCACATGCTGAATTCCTTTCTTCATTGCCTTCTGTACACACTGTAGATACATCAGATTTGGTTCATCAAACCATATTCTATCAAGCACAGCTTCATCAAGTAAGTTGCCATCATCTTCATCAAGAGGGTTGCCTTTCAAGGACAACATTCACCATCATATTGCTAACAAACATTATTTACCAAGTCCATCACGTTAAGAATAACTTCATCAGGTGGATTGCCATCAAGGACAACACATGTCAATAGTCGCACGTCTTCATCTTCATTCAGTGGGTTGTCATCAAGGACAACACTCTGCATCATATTTCCAACAATCTCCCCCTTTGGACTTGATGGCAACCACGATGGTGTTTGGTTACCACAACAGATAGGTACATTAAGAATACAATGACACCATGTCACTCTCCCCATTCTTTGACAACATTATCTGCATTCAAACACCATGTCATTCTCCCCCTTTGACATCAAGGGCAAAGGGCAGACCAACACCAACACACTCTCCCCCTTTGACATCAAGGGCAACGAGCGGATCAAAAACCAACATACTCTCCCCCTTTTCTCCTCATGTGGAAGAAGCGTTCTACAGATCTGATAAATACTGAAGTGACCAAGCTCCCCCTGAGTTCATGCTGAAACTTCAAACATATTTTCAATGAAGTGCATGACTCTATGACTTTCCTATCACCAATGACTCATACTTACAACAAATATCCAACCAAGTGGATTTACATATGAGACTCAAGTACCCAACCAAGTGGATTTACACATTGCAACTCAGCTACCCAACCAAGTGGGTTTACAAAATTTGACTCAGCTACCCAACCAAGTGGGTTTACAATTTGACAAGTCCTTACATGACTGAATATTACAATTTTACATCATGGGTCTCAACAAGACCTTTTCATCAAAATACAAATAAGACCATTTATGACCAACACCAGAAAATCCTCAAGAAAGAGAACATGTTTCAGAATAATGCCAACAATGCATTATACTCAGCAACGCTAATGCTCCCCCTGAATCTGTGCATCCATGCATACCTTCCATATGACTAAGGCTCCCCCTTAGTTTGTGCATCCTGAACACTTTCACCAATAAATCATCAAGGCATATTTATCAAACATGAGAAATAGAATTATGAGAACTGGAACACCACCAGAGATACCAATCAGTATCAGAGATACCAAACAGCACTGCAGCTGTGCTGAAGAGAGCTGACTCCAAACAAAAATTGTCAGCAATCAGAAATACGCGGTTTTCTGTGTAGGAACTCGCGTATATACGCGACTGTGTTTCCGGAAACCCGCGTATCCCAAGCCATCTTCTAAATTTCAACCAGATCTGATTCTCTGTGAGGCAAAGACAGTGTTCAGCATCTTTCTGAGATATTTGACTGCTTCCCTGGACTACAGATAGATAGAATAGTGTAGTTGTGTCTTCAAGCGTCATCCAACAGTTGTAGCATCAGCACAATAGTAACCAAGCCTTCAGATTCTTTGTAGCATCAATACAATATTTCCAAGAGAGATTCTCATAACAGAACAACATCTTCACATAGGTGTCAAGCAATCATCCATGTGGTCCAACATCACCATGATCTTCAAAATTTAACATGAAGTAACATATGTAGGCAAAAGATCTCTCAACCATAGTAACAAACTCTGCATGATTTATTTCTGAATCAAATCACATCCAACTCATCCATGTGTGAGTACAAAAGATAATTATCAGCAACCAGGGCTCAAAAACTCATTATAATAAACCATGTACCAAGTCATCATCATTTGAGCATGAGTATCACAGAAACCAAAGAATAAGCAGTCATATTGCCAACAATGCAATCATTAGTATTCAACCTGCTGCTCCCCCTAAACCAGTGCTCTTTCTGAAATACCTTCAACAGCAAGTTATCAGCAACAATCTCTGCATGATCAGTCCTCATCTATGAGTTATAAGACTTTCATCTCAACAACGAATGCTCTTCATCATAAAGCAACCAGGCTTCATCCATAATCTTCAACACAAGAACCTATGTATCATTTCATTATCATGAGTATAACCAGAATAATGCTAACAGTGCAATCATCAGCAGTCAGACTGATGCTCCCCCTGGACCTTTGCTCCTGATCTTCAGCTATCAGATAAATTTTATCATTATCAATGCATACGCGGCTGTGGCAAGCTGGAACTCGCATGTATATGCGACTTTGTTTCATATAACCCGCGTATGGAAAGTGAAGCATAGAAAATTTTCATCTTTCTTCATTTCCTTCTGAGCTTGTACCTCCTGTACCTGTCCTTTCCATATCAGAAGCGCTGTCAGAAGTAAACATAACCAGAATAATCAAATCAACCTTGAGAGTCATCATGCATTGCTCCCCTTGTGACGATACATTACTAAATCTCATAATGTATCCCACATCATTCCTACAGTCAATAAGAAAGGTCAGCTTCAGAGGCGGATGACTGCAGTAGGGTCAAAATTCCCTACGTTTCTGATCGGTCCTCCTTCTTTTTCCAAATTTTCTTGAGCTTTCCAACTGTGTGCTGAAAATTGTCCTCTTTCCCAGATCTGTTCATCCTGCATTCTTTTTCTACATGTCCATACTTGTTACAAGCATAACATCTCATGTGGCCAGAGAAATAAGCATAAGAATCATAATGAGTATTTCTATTCTTCCTCCTTTTACAATCAGCTGCTTTATGTCCAAACTTGTTACATGAAAAACAATATCCCTTGAATAAACCAGAATACCTTTCTGAGTAGAATCTGTTTGGTTGAGGCTGAAAAGATCTGCTCCTGCAATTTGCTGCAACATGCCCATAATTATGACATTTGAAACATTCAACATTATTGATTGATTTCCTTTGAGATTTCATCATTGTTGGTTGACCGTTTGTCTCTTTCAACACTTCAGGTTTTGCATTGACACCCTCTGAATTTTTAGCACTTCCTTGTGAGCTAGATTCACCTCTAATAGTTTCATGGAAACCAAGTCCAATTTTGATAGCAGGAGACCTTTGATTACTCAGAATATTGTCCAAAATATTAGTACTATCATGAAACCTCAAAAGTCTAACATTTTCTTCTAATTTACCTTTGAGAATGTTTACCTCAACTTCCAAGGCTTGACATTGCTTTGTCATGCTTTCTTCTTTCCTTCTTCCATCTTCTACTTGATCCTTCAGATTTAGGATCTCTTCTTTCAACCAATTTTCGTTTTCTTCACATGTTTGTTGCAACTCTTCATTCTTCTTCTTTGATGCTTTGAGATCTTCTTTCAGAGATATGTTTTCTGCTTCAAGTCCAGCATTCTTCTTGTTTGATTTATCCAGGTATTTTTTGAGGGAGACGATTTCTGCTTCAAATCTTGCATTCTTCTTGTTTGATTCTTCTAGATCTTTTTTGAGAGAGATGATTTCTGCTTCAAGGCCTTTCTTTTCAAATGGTTGTAGAGGTTCGTCATTCTTCTTACTTGATGCTTCTAGATCTGCCTGCAGAGATATGATTGCAGCTTCAAGTCCTTCATTCTTCTTGTTTGATTCTTCGAGATCTGCATTTAGATCGTTGACTTCTACTTCTAGTCTTTTAATTCGAGCGGATGCATAAGCATGAAACCTTTGGTACTTGTCTGTCTGTCCATTCAGTATTTCCATTTGTTCTTTCATCCCTGATTTATCTTCTTCATTTTCTGCTGCACATGTTTTCTGAGATATCTCCTTTTCAGTGGCCTTCTTCTTTTGCTTCTTTCCCATTGCGACGGATCTCCTTCAAGCGATCAAGCTTCTGCAGAAGGACCTGCTCTGATACCAATTGTTGGGAAAAATACTAAGAGGGGGGGGGGGGGGTGAATCAGTATTTACTGCATATTCAAAACTTTTTACTTTTTCATGCTCTAAAACCCATACGCTACTTTGCTGAAGCCAACTAGCGTATACACGCGGATATCCTTCATAAAACTCGCGTATACACAGAGATCTAATTATGCAATTAATTCTTTACTTATATCATTCCATCATTCATCCATTAGATGTTCAATAAACAGTAAACATGTACAGTAAGAATAGAGTGAGTCATCACACATAAGCAACACACATGAACACCAGGATTTTAGGTGGAAACCCAAGTCGGGAGAAAACCACCGCTGTTAGCTGTTCTCACCCTTCAATATTTTATTATAAAAGAGAAACATATTACAACATATGTGGCCGGCGCAATTTGACCAACACGCAGTACCGCGCTCACACAAATTTTCCCGGAAGGGAGCCACACCGACTCGCTATCACCTCTCCTGGAAGGGAGCTACGACCCCCTGCTCTCGTTAACCAGCCTCACCTGGAAGGGAGCTACGACCCCCTGATCTCGTTTACCAGCCTCACCTGGAAGGGAGCTACCACCCCCTGACCGAAGGCTACAACCCTCAGCACCTCTATGGACCACGTTTCATCAATTTTCACACTGGATCCAAAGCTTCCTTTAGGACACCACTTGCAGGCCACATTTCATCATATTTTCAAACTGGACCCTTTCCATACTTTTAAGCACAGTCAAACATCAACAACAGATAGCTAAAACTCAGCAGATCAGATCAGACATTTCTTACCCCATACTTCAGCAAACCCAAGTTTACATACGCGCTTTCCCTTCACTGATGTCGCGTACATACGCGCTTCCGTCCACACAAAACAGCGTATACTTCAGTATAAATTCCATTGCGCATACGCGCTTTCTCTTCAGCGAAATCATCAGTTACTTGGTAGATCACTACTAGTGAATTAAATCTATTTTCATTCACTTGATCTTCCATTAGCTCATCAAACAATTAGAACTAGTTAAACTGATTTTAACTCAATTATTGTGAGTTAAACAATCCCACCCACACTGCACTAGTGCTACAAATGCAACTGGACCCTGTTAATAATAGAATCACTCTACATGCCTATCCTTTGACCCTCAACTCAAAATTATTGAACTAACTAAGTCTATCACACTTAGTTAACTATTACAAGTTGTTATGAGATAAGATGACAATCAATTTCCAATTTATTTAAAATTTAGTTGCACACTAATGTGTCGCTAGGATCCATCATTGTGTGACATGTGATCCCACACTAGTGTGTGTGTTATTTCTGGATGCCAATTTCACTGTTTCTTGTTGCAAATTTTAGCAGGGTGTAGGGGCACTGGTGGAGCTTGTGTTTTGTGAGCATATCGTTGGAAACGTTCACATCGCATGACTTCTTGAATACAGTCACCAAAAATAGTGCGCCAAAAATAACCAACGCAGAGGATTTTTTGGACAGTGCCCATGCCAGATAGGTCATCGCCGTAGGCTCTGATGTCTTAACAGTAGAGGATGTACATAATAAGGTAATGGGGGGCTTGGTGGTGAATGTGCCTGCGATTGTCATAGGTGAGCTGAGGGTTCAACTTCTGAGTTTGAAGGAAGAGAAGGATCTCGTTGTACTAGGGGTCATTCATAGATATGACGAACAAGTGTTCATCCAAGAAAGAATCATTGACAGGGGACCCTTGGGATTCTCTGGGGATATCTGAAATGAATTCTACAAGGATAAGGGATTTCTTACTTTTAGGGGAAGAAAATTGGAAGTCAAATTCTTACAAAATAACTACCTATCGGGCATACTTATGATTCATCATACGACGCATGAGAAAATATCTCATGGGGACAATTTTTTCTATTACGGTTGTGGTCTTCAAGATGATATAGTTCTGAAGATTTTTACTGAGTGTACAACAGATAAGGTTGTTTTTGTTGCTGGCCCATTCTTTAAAGAAGAATCAGAGATGATTTTTCTTATGTAATATATGATGTCCTCTCTATTATATGTACCTTCTTGGACTAATACCCCCATGATGGCTAATTCAGATGCTAATAAGTAGAGTTTATAGTCTTTGGTATGGTAGAGAGGGTTAATCAACGATGCTTGAGATAATTTATCTTTCAAGGCCTTATATGATTTTTGGGCTTGTTCTTCCTAGTGAATAAGGTGCAAGAAACCATGTGCACAAGTGGCGTAACTGAGGACACTTATATGGTGGTTTAAATGTTTTTGGAAGTGGGATTTCCCGGATGGCCTGGACCTTTAGAGGGTCGATTCCCGGATGGTCTCGATCTTCAGAGGGTCAACTCTAATGCCTTGCTTGGAAATAATTAATCCCAACACTCTCCTTGTGTTGACGCAAAAGACACACTTGAGAGGGTTCAAGTGTAGGTTATATTTTCCGAAACCTCTAAAAAACTAGGTGGAGATATTCCAAATGGTTTGAGCACTTTTTGGATCACACTATAAGGTCATCCAAATAGGCTAGAATAAGATGATCCAAATAATGGAAGATATAGTTCATGGCTTGCTAAAATATGGCACCAATGTTTTTAAGGCCAAAGGGCATTACGAGATAGGTGAATGTGCTCCATGGGGTAGTGAACGAAATTTTGTACTGATTGATACATCATATCTAAATCCAGTTATACCATGAGAAGCCATCCATGAAGGATAAGGCTTCGTGATCGGCACATGCATCGATTACTTGATCGATAAAGGGTGTAGGATAATTGTCTTTGGGACATGGCTTTCTCAAATATCTGAATTCAGTACAAACTTGAATGGTGCCTTGTTTATTCATGATGGGTACGGGGTTAGAAACCCAAGATGTGTAAGTGATTGGGTAGATGAAACAAACCTTATGAACTTTAAAGATTTCCTATTTAATCACTTATGATTTAGAGGGATGGAGCTGATGTTATTTTTTCCTAATAGGGTAGGCATAAGGCCATGTGTCGATGTGGTGCCCAAACTTATAGGACTAATTCATGGAATTTCCGAGTAAGACCATGAAAATATATCCCGATATTCTTGAAAGAGGGTTTTATATGAGGCCACTTCGTCTTGGGAGCATGAAACCCCCAACAAGATTTATTTGACTATGTTGAGCTTGGTGGAAATATCTACCTTGACTGTAGGTGAGATATTGAACACATTCCCTTCCTCAAATGCGTATGGTGTAGGAATGCGATTTTTGAACCAATCTACTAGTCCTAATGGTAGGAGGTGCTTTGTTTCTATTGTGAAAATATTGTGGCTTGTTGCATCAACCACCCCTTGTGGTAGGAATTCCTTTGGTTATTTCTCTCAACCACCCCATTTTGTTGTGGGTTTTTGGAAACTGTCAACTTGTGTTGAATGCCTTCTTTTGCACATAAATTTTTAAACTCATTCAACATTTACTCACCCCCATTATTTCTCCTGAGAGCCTTCACCTTCTTACCCATTTCTTTCACCACTAGTGGCCTTGAACTCAACGAAATTGGAGAAAGTATCCTCCTTATTTTGCATGAAGAAGATCCAACACTTTCGTGAGTAAGCATCGATAAATATGAAAAAATATATGTGCCTGGCAGTGGATGATGTCAAGAAATGTCTACAAACATCATAGTGGATCCTTTCTAAGACTGTATGTGCCTTTCTCTCCCAGTTTTGGAAAGTGGGTTTTGTGTACTTCCCCAAAGTATACCATTTTCATACTTCTTGTTTCTCAAGTGATCCTTTTGGGAGGCTTGTGGTGATATGATGTATGATCTTCAAATATCCATGATGTAAATGGCCAAGTCTTATATGCTAAAGTTCACCGACATTGCGGCTCTGCACCTTCTCTTCTTTTGTGCTCAATGCAACACAATCCTCCACATATAGCTTGTATAGGTTCTTCACCTGAACCTCAATCTGCTTCACCTGTCTTGTGGCTATGTGTCTCAATAATTCCTTTCCTTTCCTGGAGATCGCATCATATCCACAGTCTTCCAAAACTTCAACCGAGGCAATATTTTTCTTTAGGCCCGAAACGAAAATTACATCCTTGAACCTGAGGGGGGAGCCTCACTCCCTCCTAAAGGTGGTTATCCTGACCCTATTCACATTGTACCTTCCTTCATTACCCATCTCAATGTGCATTTTCAAGTCTTTCTCCTCCAGGTCACTGAAAAATTCTTTATTCCCTGTCATGAGGAACCAGCACCTGTGTCCAAGTGCCACACACTCCCCATCACTGTGATGGCCATGCATGCAACGAGGGTAAATTCAAGCTCAAACTGTGAATCAAAATCTTCACCTGTTGCTCCTCTTGAGGTCTTCTTTCTTGAATTTTTGTGTGGAGACTTCATGTCATAGTGCCTAAATTCATGACAATGGAAGTATTTATTTTTTGACAAATATTATTTCTTGCCCCCTTGACTGGATTCTGGTTTGGAGTGGGACTTCTTTCCATTTCCCTTATTTTCCTTTCCATTCAATGCAATTTTTTCTTCATCCTCACCCTTTTATGAGGTCCCATATGTGGCATTATGCGTTATTTCCTCCTGCACCAAACTAGACCATAAATACTCCCAATTCGGTAGTTTCTCCCTCCCATTCATCGAATCTTGATCAATTTTCCAACTCTTGGGAAGGCCTAGAAGGGCTCGGCTAACCAATTATTCTTCAAGGACATTAACACTAACCCCACCAAGTTCATCACGACATTATGTGAACCCACTTAGATAATGTGGAATTTTGTCATTCTTCTGCATATTGATACTTCAAATTTTATCCTTGAGTGATAGCTTCATGTGGTCACTATTATTCTCAAACAATTCTGACAGTGATTTCCACATCGTGAAAAATGTTTCCTTTCCATGGAGATTGAGACAATATTATCATGTACTCCCTCCAATATGATTCTCCTTGCTTTGGCCGCATCTTTTTTCCACTGAGAAAGGTTTTGGGCATCATATGCTTATGTTTTTGCAACATGTGACTTGATATATTATAGTAGACCATTGTCATCCAATACTTCCTCCATGTGATCCTTCCATGCAACACAATTAGAGGTGCCTTCCAAGGCATACTCTAGCCTTAGTCCATTGAAATCCATCTTCTCAATTCTAAATAAAACCTGCAACCCTAATCTCCAAATTCGAGGCTCTGAGACACAACTTTGAATTTATGCTCTACTGTGAATCCAACTCTGATACCATATAGAAATTATGTTGTAGATATGAAACTTCTCATGAATTTTTAACCAAAATCACAAGACACAGACCTACTCTACTATTCTACGGACATTATTTCACAATTTAGAACAAAAATTTCAGACATGCAATAAGAATCATATACATGAAACAAGTATTTTTATATGGGGAAATAAATATTCTAAAAACCCCAATTCCTCTTACATTAATAAGAAGAATAGGGATGGATTACAATGGCTTTGCTGAACGGAGATCACCCTGTAAGTACTCAACCTATCTCACTACTTATTAAAGGCCTTTCACCCATACTTGGACAATTTATGCCTTGGCTTGAGATCATATTTCCTTGCATCGTTCCTTGAGGAATTAACCCTTATTATTTAAGAAAATTCCCTCAATTGGATTGTGAATTCCTCTAGGTCCTTCCTATAACTACATGCAACATATCTACACTCATAACTCATCTGCAAATAATGTTACATTGCCTTGGAATATCTATCTCAACTGGTTAACTCAAATTCTCTACATGGACTAGGTATTTTGGGCTGATCGATCAAGTAATTGGATGATCATTGATTTTTATAGAAGTTCCACTAGCACAACTTGACCCTCCACTAGTTCTTCCAACTGTTGGAACTAGTTTAACTGAAAAAAAAAGCCTAGATTTCTACAAATTAGAAATCACACATGCTTAACTAAACTCTAACTCCTCCAAATCAAATTTATAGAGTAAATTGGGTGACACGAGCCATGTCACTCAAGTTAACATCATCCAAGTTTTCTACTGATGTGGAAATTTGAATTTTCTCAATTTAATCAAGGAAAAATAAAATTGAGAATTTCTTGCTGCATTTTTCAACACCTACCCCCTAGTATCTTTCATCCTATCCAACTCGGGGAATTTAGGGAAATGGTGGGTGTAATTTCCATATTACCCACAAATATCACAAGCATGGGTAGTCCTTAAACTAGGGTTCTTGTTTAACTTTTGTGGGTTGTTATTGGTTTTACCCTGGTTTTCATTCTAGTCAGGGGGATTTCCCTTAGCTAGTGCCCACGAAGGCTGTTGCTGGTTGTTTCCCCCCTATCCAGGTTCCCCTTTCGGATTATTATTTCCTTTATTTATTTATCTTGTGTTTTGTGGGTTGGTCATATTCAGTTTTTCAAAATACTGTTGTTGTTGCGGGAAAGAGGGTTGCATGAAATTGACCCCAAAATTAACCTGTGCTGGGGGGTTATTCTATAGGGGTACTATAAAAGGGAAGTATAGATTACCTTGTCCTGGGTTGGCATAAGTGATTTGGGAGGTGGAAGCCACCTCCACGGATCGAGGAGGGTACTGACCAATCTGCGTAGGAGGGAAATGACCACCCTGCATGGGAGGGTATTGGCTACTTTGCACGATAGAGTATTGGTTACCTTGCATAATAGGGTTTTGTGAGGGTGCAAGATGATAAGGATAATATACCACGTTGGATGGTGGTCATACTTTAGGTGTGGTATTATATCAATGGTAAGTGGTTGGGATATTGTACACATATCGAGGGTGTTGGAAAGTGTTTCTAGGTCAAATTTGGGCTTTGGTTCCAATAAATTGGTTTGCAAGACTTGATGCTCCTGGTAGCTTTGGTTTGTACGACTATAGGCTAGGGGCATCCAGTAGAACATGATATAGGTATCCAAACTGAGTATAAATTAGCTCAAATTATTGTGTTTTACTGATGGCCTCTTCTGCAGTTTGTTGGAATGAAGAAGCCACATATTTTGAGATCTCTAATGTAAGGGATCTCAAAAATAAATCAAGGAGGAGGTCCTCATCTATGTGCACCTTGCACAAGCTATGAAATTTCCACCATTCATGGACATGGTCCTAGATATGTATGGTTGATGGTTGTCATAAATGGGTGAGTAGTTCCAATCTTGAAACTTGGTGGATTGGGAGCTGGAAGAATGTGAGAAATTACCTGGCTAGAGATTCAAAGGTCCCATTGAAACCAGAGGCCTCTCCTATGTACCATTTCACCATAGGCCTGATGATAGTGCATTGAAATAGTCATAGGAGAAAAAATCCTTGTGTGATGTTTTTGGATGAGCACTATAGATGAAAGGCCATTTCGTTGTTTCCTGGATCTTCCCCTTGTTTTCCTTCGAATTTTGGTATATTCGAGGGTAAATTTCTTAGCATATGGGGCCAATTATGACCATGTAAAATGGGGTCATTTTGTTAACTTGCTTAGATCTAGGAGATTTAAGGAAGATATATTCAAGATTTGGTGTTGTTCAACATCAAAAAATAATTTTGAACTGAAATATGAAAAAGAGTTCCTTGGGGTGGACTGTGGGATGAGCTACCTGAGTTGGTAGCATGTGGAATCCCATGAGGGGTTGTGTGTGGAATCCCTTGAGGGGTAGCTCGTGGAATCCCTTGAGGGGTAGTGAAACGAGTACTTTGAGGGGGAGGGGTTCCAATTAAAGTGGAACCAATAAAGTATGAACTAATAACAATGGTTGTGTGATGTCTCCTATGCAAAAATGGCAAGAGACCTGACACACCTCCTAGTAATGGGGGGAGGTTTTGAAAGCACTTAGAGTGACAGGGTACCGTGGGGTCCCCTATGGTGTCAAATGGAGTGGGTGTTACTTTTGTGGTGAGGGAGGATATGTATCAAAATTTTGTGGTTACTTTTGTTACTTTTGTGAGGGTGTTACTTTTGTGGTTACTTTCCATTTAAGTTATGCTATGTGATCATTCAAACAAGAAAAAGGTCTTTATTTTTTTTGCGTATGAAAAAAAATTCTAACAATACCTACTCGTCCTTTACACTCTTAAAGTAATAGGGCCTTGTAGAGATATCTTTTTAACGGGTACTAGGGCTACTTCCCAAAATAATTGGTGACACTTCTAGCAGTGAAAAGAATGAACCAAGGTAATGAAAAAGGCTTCAATGCTTCTCACACCTCCACCTATAAGGAAAGGTGTCCTATTATTTCTCTGCTAGGATACCTTCGTCTCACAGGGGTAGCCGAGTCTTTAGCTTCTTTTTAACCAGTCATTAGTATCAAGGACTATGCAGGCCAGGTAGCCCCACATAGTACCATGCACACTAAGACCTAAGACGAATCCCATATGAATTGAGTCTTTGACATGCCTGTGTTTCCATGATATGGTCAAGGATTTGAAGGACCCTAAAATACAACTTCTATGTTTCAAAATGTAACATGACCATGGCATATTATTGGATGCCTACCCCCAATGGTCCTAACCTGAACTATAAATAATTTTATGGCCCCTGTGGGGAATTTAATGTGTTTAAGGTTATGATTTCTTTTAAGGAGCCTTACTTCACTGATGGTGTGAAAAGGTGAGGTAAAATAAACTAAGTAAAAAGGATCTTGAAATTGGATGCCCTTTGTAGAAAAAATTAGAGTAGTTTAGTGTGTGAATTTTAATGTGTGTGCAAGTGATAAAGTGTGCATACAAAGTGTGTAAATATGTGGATATATAACGATCCTTTACACAATTCCATACTTACACTAATCTGTGATTGTTCCTTTCATGAAAAGAAATAATATGTGGATAGTGGCACTTACTTCCTTCCTATTACACTATGTTTTCCTAAAAGGGACATGGAAAAACAAATTTCTTAAGAAAGCTTTCATATGCAAGCCCAAGATCCTCTAAAAGACGCAAGGGAAGCAGGAGCTACTCCCTTTTTTAATAACACTTGGTCCTAGTCTCAACACCAATGAAGTAAAAATGATTTTGGTTAGTCAAAAAGATGTGTGGATTATGTCCACTAACTCTTCTCTTATTTAAGCTATGTGACTTTGTGAGAAAAATAGCAAGAACAAGTTAAAAAGATGTGTGTAATATGGCCACTTACTCTTCCCTTTAATTAAGCTATGTGTGAAATGAAATTTTTTAAAGTAAAGAATAAGTAACTACCCTAATAATAGTGATTAGTAAAGAAATTAGAACAATCTAAACTAACACTAATTTTTTCTTCAGAGGTGAAGGAAATTCAATAAAGGCTACTTATGACATAGGAAAGAAAAATTACAACGAATTTTGAGCTTTTTGTAACCTGCACAGGTTATCCTGTACACAGTCGTGCAAACCGTGCCTCTATCTATGATAAAATTCATGCGATTGACATAAAAGAAATAAGAAATGGTCTTTCTCAGCCGAAAATAAGTCCAAGGGGGTCTCTTAAAATTCTAGAGAATTAACAAAGGCACAATGGAGTAGAAATGCAATGAGAAAGGGCATGCAAAAAAAATCGTTAGATTAAAGAAAGGAAACAAGTGGAGTCACCATCTTGTTATGGTGTGTTGCTATGGAGTACCAAATACACCTTCCTTGGAGTTGGTTGTTACCTACAAGGAGAAAACAAGTAGTTGGTTCTTGTTAGTGGACAAACATGGGTAAACAATGCATTGAAAATGATAGAAACAATGCATATACAAACATAGACTAAAAAATACAATAAATAACACATAAATCATGCTTAATGAAGCAAACACATCAAAAAAATTTAGGAAAAGGTTTCCCTTTATTGACTATTGAAAGTATAGTAGATACCACAGATGTATTCAAAACATTTGGAGATAATTGTTTGAGCAATGGTGCTATAGAATCCTTAACAAGGAAGTTCATTTCTCAATTTCCTTGCAAGCTCCCTTTCTCTCTCAAAGAAGTATTGAAGACATTCCCAATGGTTAAGTCCTCTATTCAATGAAATTCTTGATTCCTAGGGAGAAATTTTGACAGCATAAAAATGCTTTACTTCTTCTTGTTTTTTAGTTCTTCTTAAGATTGTATTTATAGAGTTTCTTGGACACTCCTCCTCTCCTTCACTCATAAATGTGGTGGTTCACATCACAAATGAAATGAGAGCTACCATTTCATTGCCTTTAAGGTTCTTGGGGCTTAAGGATTGAATTTTTCAATCCATCATGTCAAGATTTGGAGGGTTTCTCAAGCAAGTTCGCGGTCATAGGTGGTGACTAGATTTTCACGACCGTGCGACTATCGAAGAAATAACCACATGAATGTTAATTTATAGTAATAAAGAAACTGTGTGGTTCATTTTTTTAACTTGAAGCTTAGGAGATCTTTTAATTTTTTGTCTTCATGGTGATTCCAGCTAAAAATTTCACTCTTGTATGTGTTGGTCGCTGACTTTGAGCGTAACACCCTCCTCCCACATCTACTCAAGTACCAACCAACTAGGGTAAACATGCAACGAAAGGTAACTATAATGAGATTAAACCTCCTAGGTGACCTTAAGGAAGTGTACTTGATGGAAACACAACATACATACCTTGAAAAATAACAACACCACCGCCAAAAGGTAAACCAGCCTTTCAGGCCTCTTACCCTTGGGTCACAGTGACCGTTTTACCTCTTTGAGCCATAGACATAGGCACAGGCTTGCATGCCAGCATTGAGGAGGATATAACCACAGGAATAACACTTCATGCTAGCATTCAGGGCCCCAATTACTCAGTTTTTTGCCAATATCCCCGGGATTTGAGCCATCATTTACAAGTAAAAATATGGGGAGATCCATACATCATCACTGATAAAATACATGCTTATAACCATCATAATCACAACATAAATACCATGGATACAAAAAATATAATCCACATATATATCTATATAATTATACATCAAATACCAAAGGAATGAGCTTCTCATTAATTAATGTAAAAACAAATCAGAGATGTGACTTCCACGTTCCACTGGACCATAGATTGTTTGATCCAAATATCTCTTTAGCCAATCACCCCCATCCCACATTCATGCTTTCCCATATTCCAAGCATGAATGTGGTACTCAAACCAAAAGAACCAAATAGGGCATCCTAAGGCTAAACCACCTCACCCTCATCAATATAAAACATGATTTACCGTGAGTTACACCTGATCACTAGGCCAACACAAGCATGGATATCACCCGATTATCTCTGCCTAAACCATGAGGAATTTTCCTGTCTTATAGTCTCTTAGGATTTACCGCAACCCGCAGTATGAATCAGGGATCACTAGGCCCTAAATTGAGACATACTCTCCAGGCTTTACCATATATCCCAATCCCGAGATTCCTAGGCCTCAATGGAGAAAAAACCACCTCTCAGGCTTTACCGTAATCTAAAAACAGATCACTAGGACCTAAACCAAGGCAACACATGAATCAGTTATGTATTATATCATTCAGAGATCCACCTTAGTCAACTTTGAATTCATCCGATAATCCAGCTAATCCAAAACATGGGAACTCTAGAACACCATGGCTATTCAGAAATGGCAAGGCTAGGCTGAACACATTGTCACACCTAGAAAAAAACCCATGCCAAGACAGAAAAGAACCACATGAAATACCATGCATGCCAGATCTAGTAAGGAAATCATATATGCAAATCGATATTTGAAAAGAATCCTATTGTAGTTGCTTGATTCCTGCTCCTCCCTTCCTACTTCCTCCTTCTTCCTACTTTCTTACCTTTCTTGCTCCAATGCCAAAGTGATCCAAGAAACTCTAAGTGTCCAAGACTGAGTGAGAGAGAGAGTATAGAATGAGAGCAATAAGTGTGATCAAAATCTTTCCAACTGATCCTCAAAAGCCTTTTTATCAATGAGGCCTCTAATTTCTTTAATTTCCATTATTTTCCTTCATTTTTCCTCTCACATGAAACTTGTGACCTTTCACCTTCCTTTTATCCTCTTTTCCATTATTTTCATAAATAAAATTCCAATTAATGCTTCATGCCTTTCCAAAGCCTTTGTCATTGCCTTTGCCAATTTCCTTTAGCCATAATAACTGAAATGAACACGCACTAGGATGTTTCTCCCAACATTAAACTTGTAATAAGTGTCCCATCAACCAGGGTTAATATTTTTACCTTTTATTACATGGAATTTTCACTAGGGATGTTACAGAACCCTCCCCCTTGGGAGAACACTGTCATTTGTGTTCAATGACACCTACAACCAAAAAACCATTGAAAATAAAACATAGTGCCTATGGAGCTTTATAACATATCTCATTGTAGTATTTACAATGAACAAAGTTGAAAACATGACAAAAATATCGTTTAATGGGGCTTTATAACATGACTCATTATGATATTTACAATAATATACACTTATACACATATGCACATTTACTCAACCAACAAATAAAAGGATACGATGTCTGTATCCACAACAAGGGAATCTAGAGGCTCACACCTCCACCTTCAAAGTACTACGAAGATTTACCTCCTTCCCAGGAAGTCTAAAATCCAATGCCAATGTCAAAGTTGCATCTAATGTCTAGCACTACAACCCTACACTATTATTCCCTTACTGAATAGTTACCAACTCATTATTCCCGAGAACACTCCCAATGTGCATTTGATTCCATCTGGAAAAAATAATGACCAAAATAAATCCTTCCTCGCCCTCCCCTTATCTACTACACAGTCCCTTGAGAAATCTGGTAATCCCCTTACGTGCAGTCACTCACCTTCCAAGTTCCCCGACATCCCCTATCTTGGGTGATCCATCCCTTGGCAAGGCTTCCTCTAATCAGAAGACACAAAAAGAAAAGGAATATAACTACCTCAAAACCATCATATCAGTGATATCGTGCTTATGGAAATCAATCGGCATTATTGGGTACCAGTGTCCCATAATGGCCTTGCACCTAAAGTGCTTTTCCATCATGTTACTTCCTCTTTCAATTCCTTTTTTTGTTGATGCTAATTCTTGTAGTGAGTTTCAACCACCCAACCGAGCACCAAGCACATAATTTCCATTAGATTGAAAATAATTTGAAATAATCTCAAAGCATACCTCATTGGTAGCTCGTCAACAAAGTACACTTGCAATCATGTTTACTTCCTATCACCAAAAGTAAAACTAGTTGTTTAATCAATCATCAAGTATAAACATATCACATCTAGTTAGATAAAAATGCAACCATCATAAATTGAAATCATGAATCACCTGAAATCACCTGAAATCACCATAAACCATAATCATAAATCATATGTAACCATCATAAGTTAGAATCGCAGATCACATGCATAATAAACTTAAATAAAATATCGATACTTATCCTTCATCGGTCCTTACTTCTGCCTTTGTTCTTTTGTACACACATCGGATCAGTTTCCACACTCGATAAGCACCCAATTCCTTTTTTCCTCTTCAACCACATACACATACACACATTGTGCATCACACACATTCGACTACATACGACATATAACACCATAAAATACATGCACCTATACTCGACATACCACAAATACACCTACACCTACTACATAACACAACATATACACCTGCATTTAGGCGTATAACAAAAAACATACACCTACATCCGGTGTTCGACACAACACAATACATACACCTATATTCATGCATACAACACAACACATACCCTTACATCCGGTGTTCGACACAACACAATGTATACACCTGCACCCGTGTACAATACAATACATGTACATACATATATTACAACACAAACACAATGAAAATGCATAGTATTTCATTCCCACAACACAACATGTATGACATGCACACAATACCACATCTATACCAGTACCATATGCACAACATGTACACAGTACCACCTGTACACAACACTACTTGCACAATGTGTGCACAACATCACATGTACAGGGAACCACCTGCACAACATGTACGCAATTCCAAATGTACATTGCACCATCTATACAATGTGTACACAATTCCACATGTACACAACACCACATGCACGACATGTATACGACACTACATGTACACAAAGCCACATGCACGACATGTACACAACACCACATGTAAAACATGTACACAACACCACAAGCACACAACACCACATGTACAATCATGAAAACGAGACCATATGTACAAATCACTGCCAATACAACATGTACATAGCACCATACCTACACAGCACCGCATATCCAACATGCGCATAACACCATATGCACACAACACTTCATATCCAACATGCACACATTATAGTATGTACACAACACTGCATATTCAACATGTACATATCATCATCTATGCCTAGCACTATGTGTGAAATACACACATAATAACATATATACACAACATCGTATATACAATAGGCATACAAAATCATATGTACACAATACTACATATGTTACATGTTCACATCACCATAGGTGTAATCACTGAATATACAACCTACACAACATATACACCACAGTAGTATTGCAAATCCATAGACCACACATTAACCCCACAAAACAACCTTCCTTCTAGTGTCTTTCCATTGTCCATGCTTATCTTAGCATGTCGGATATCACACTACTTTCATTTCACTGATGTACCCCTCAGTATTACCTGCCATAACATAGACATATACATAGTATAATCACATAATATCAAATCATACCCACATGATATTAACCTTGTAGATTTTTCAGGGTTACTCTTCCCACTTGATTCCCCATAAGACTAGGAATCTATTCATGCTATTCACCTATATAAGCACTCATTCATCCACAAGAAATTCTTGAAAATCCTGTCATACATTGACATAGATACATACATACACACATATACATTTCATTAGCATAAAAAAATCACGATCCTATAAGACAACGGCATACATACACACATATATACATATAAACATTAGCATAACCAATCATGATCCATGATGACCCTATCAGACACAACATACATACATAAATAAATGTATACATATATAAACATCAACATAATCATGATCACAACACAATTTATAGATATCATAAGGTCTAGGTTAAGAGAACTTCCTTTATTCGTGCACAATGTGCACAACATTGAGAACAACATTTTCAAACATAGCCAAGGAATCTAGCATATTAGATCCATTTTATTTACCTTTTATGTTTCCTTTCTCATGTTTGTACTACCACCTCCCATTTACCACAATGGACCTAACCAGTCCAACCGACTATCATATTCTTACCTTCCGTTGCGCTTAGTCATGCGCCAATCTTCTTTTGAGCCTTACATTACCTATTGGGTACCACACATATATCCCCTAGCTCCATTCATTTTCCTATTTTCCAAACCAATTCCTGAGACTCTCAAAACATAAAAGGAAAGAACAAGAAAAAACAAGAATATCGTGAGAAACCAAAGCAATAAAACACCGCAACAAAGTGCTTTTTCTATACACTAGACATAAACAAAGCCATAAATCAAGTGCAACAAACCACAAAATATAAAAATAAAAATACTGGAAACAAACATCATGACTCAAACCCCATGGGTCCCCAGTGCTTTCATAGGAAAAGTAAACCTGATCCTTCTCCAATATTTCATGGCAGTCTCTTTCCATGCAATCCCCTGCATCATATTTCCATAACCACATAACTGTCAGCGCATAATTAAATATACAGTATACCAGTTACCTTAATTTGATGTGCTAATCACATTGCCTTGTAATTGAACATCTCCATGCCATCTCTCAAGGAAATCCAATTCCTTGATGAATCCAGCCATAACTAGAAATCAACTGATATACCTGTTAAATATATGTTTATAAATATAGCACACATCCACATAATTCCAGACAAGAACTAAAGATAACCATCCCATGAATAAAAACTGATACCAAAGTTTCTATACGAGTCATGAATATTCCACGCCTATTATGATGATTATGACTAAGTATAATAATCATACAGGAAATGGCCATGCCAAGTTAGCGTTGTTGTGGCTAACATGCTAGTGGTTGATGAAGATAACTGCTTACGCACTCAGGGGCATCTCTGACAAATAGATAAAACTTGGTGCCCACATGCATCAAAAGTGAAGCACTGTTGAATGAGTTTCTATGTGATGCATGGATATTCGACTCTGGGTACCTCCCATGCATCACAAGCTAAGCATTGTTGAATGAGGTGCTAAGTGATGCATTGGTCTTCGACTAAATGATAGAACTACAGTGGTCACAAAGTATGATACTACCTTGACATAAAAATATACGATGGTGTCAAATGTCAGGGACACCGATGACATTAATAGGAAATAATTATTCTCACTATGCCACTCGAGGTTGTCCCTTAAAGGGGGGAGCCACCAATGTACTGCTTTGATCCTGGAGGATGAGTGTTGAAGTCAATAGGAAAGAAACGTCAACCGTCCAAAAAGCTTATTCGGAGAATCTTTGTGAAGGATATATATATGGTTGTAATATTAAGGATAATAAAGGCATGATGACAAGATCAAGATGCATGTGTGAATATGATAAATTTCCCCGAGGTTGGAGTTGTAATGCAAGTGGCAGCAAACAAAACAATTTTTCTGGGGTAAAAACCCCTAGAGTCAATAAGATATCCATGGGGGTATAAGTATGTTTCAACTACCATGGTAGCTATTGAATGAATATGGGTCATAAAGGCATGGTAATAAGAGTTGGCCACATGTGTGAATACAATAAACTACCTAAGGTTGGAGTTGTAATGCAAGTGGTGGCAGTCAAAACAATTTTTATGGGGTAAATGCCCCTAGAGTTGTAGGATATCCATGGTGGTATAAGCATGTTTTTACTACCATAATAGCTAATGAATGAATATGGGTCATGGTGTGGTGACTAAAGCAAGCACCAACTAAGGGCGACTAGGGACTGTCGTCAGGTAACTGACCCACAAATATGGGTGGGAATCCTTTTCCTGATTTTTTTATGTACACTTGCAAAAATAATGTAAAAATGGTTTGGGATGTACAAGCATGGAGATGGATTCCCAAAGAAAACAGTGGCATGCGTAATGATGCAGGTGAGATTTTTGCTAAGGGCAGGGGCCACATTGCTTAGTCTCGATGTGAGGTTGGTGAGGCAAATGAAGTGACAGAGATGGAAGATTCCATATTGAGGGGTGATAGGCCAAATGTAGAATTCAGGTGCACATTCGATAAAGAATAATTATGGCAACCTCAGAGTGGGGTTGGTAAGAAATGAGAAAAGAAGAGGAAAATGAGGTTAATCTTTAAGACATGCATGTGATATGAATCTTGGGCCTGGGGGAATGGTCATGGGTCCTAATAGTGTCAGTTAAACTATAAAATTAGGTGATCCATGTAGGGAAAGTGCTATCGACCGACATGGATGTTTACCACGTGCAAGTGGAAGGTGGTAGTAAATGTGGTCAAGATGATGGACCCTATGGATTATTTCAGATAAATGATGTGAGGATATTCAAAGATTTCAAAGAATCCTATCATGCTAAGTGGATAATGATACCTTAAATGTTGATTTTCATTGGGAAACTGATTTTGTTGAGAAACTACAAATAACCTGCAACTTTGACAACCAATACCCCAAGTCAAAAAATCTTGATGAAAATATGTGTAAAGTAATATGCGCTAATCAAGATGAATATAAAAACATGGAAATGTGCGCTTGATGGGTACTATGAAAATCCAATCAGGGAAAAAAATGAGTATGTTGCTGGAATGAAACGAAGGGGATGATGTTGTAGATGATAATGTCTTGATCCCAATGTCACTAACGATTTTGCGAAAGGATAATTTTAGCTCTTGTACAAGGTTATGAAAAAATGACTGAGGGGTGTTATATAAGGGTGTGGGGCACATATTCCACCTTTCTGACATGGACTACAAAGCAAGGTCCATGAGCTATTTTTCTGTAGCAGTCAACCGGAACACCCAAGTGGTGCACGAGCAAAGATAGGTAAGAGATTAAAACCCTACTTTTGTGATTTTGGTAGGTTAAGGTAGATAGGTCATACAGGCTAGTTTTTATTGGCTTTTTTTAAGAAAAAATTCAAAACCCATGTGGGATATTGGAAAATAGTCATGCGAGGTTGCATGGTTAAGGGTAAAATAGTTGTGTGATGGACGTGACTGCGGGTGAGATAATTGCGAGGGTTTTGAGTCGAATACCTAGTGGTTTTATGAGCAACAATTGTGTGAAGTGCATGACTATGTAATGAACAGTTGCGAGCATAACGCATCTGTGTATAAAATAGATGCACGACCAAGGGGTCGAGGTCCTCGCGGGTACGAGGTGGATAGGTGGTGATGGGGGTGTTGGGCCCCAACCCTAGATGTATTTTTTGTATGTACCAGGGGAAGTGATCCAGGTGGATATTGGTGACCACCCACCTATTCCACTTGGGGCCCCACCATTGTCTCTATCAGTTTTTCAGTTTTGGCACAACTTACTATTTTTAGCAGTTTTTCAGGTCTTGAACTTCTGGAGTTGTTTTGAGACCCTAAACGATGTTTTTTCGGAAAACCGAGAGCGACATGGGTCCATGGATGAATTTTCCTCACATTAAAATTATTATTCCTCAGATATATCTTTCTAACAAGATATGGTGCACGTCAAACGAAGATAGTATGCCAAAGTTACGTCCCTAGGAAGTTGAAACACCAATTTACCCAAACGGGGCCCATAGTTTTGGCGCTTCATCTCCTAGGGTTAGTTTTTTGGATGTTTAGGATTCTCCATTGTTTCTCAATAATAAATAGGCCCTCGAGCATCATTGTAACTCAGTTCAGAGGCCTGTAGCCGCCACATCTCTTCTCAGAGATAGCTACCAGCGCCCTAGCTAGTTTTATTTCCATTCTGTCTGTAAGCAAATTTCAGTTCTTTGATATTAATGAAATGAAGTGTTACTTCCGCTACATAATTTTATTTATGGTTATATGTGTATTCTATTGTGTTCCTGCATAAATCTGGATCAGGAATCACCCATTATGAGGATGCTCCCCTTTTTGATGAATTGTTTTTTTTCTGGAATTGGTCAGCAAATGTATCTTTGTACATATAATTTTTGAAGATACATGAGTTGTTTTTTTGCGTCTCTCATGATGTGTCTATGGTATTTTCTTTTCATTCATCTTATTTACCTTTACATTTAATATATGGATATGTTCTTTATGCTTTATGTGTCTCAATGATGGTGTATATGTGATACATGCCCGTTTAGGATTTTGATTATTTATGCGGTCGACTACATGATTTTTATTTCTTGGTATATGTGAGAATGTAATATGATCAAAACCATGAGCCACATACCCTAAAGTTTTTGTTCAACTGCGATATAACAAGCTTTTTTAATTCATATATTTCTGAAAAAGGAAAGGGCCACGTACCCTGAAGGTTTTGTTCAACTGCGATATAACAAGCTGGGAGTCAAGGAACACATGCAGGGGACTGATACCTAGGTGTGACGCATCAGCCAAGAGGCCTATGAAGACATCATATTCAGCTTGTTTAGTTATGGTTGAATCGATGCAAATTCCATTCTAGTGGAAGGGTGTCAGGTCAGGAGAGCATATGGCCTAGGTTGCTGCAGCGAGATTTTGCAAAAAGTACCATCAACTAACCCTCAATGATAGGTTGGTGAATGATCCATCTCTGACACATGATGAGTTTGATTCACTGTTAGGTCCCTATATTACTAGTATAGTCCCTTATTGTTGTTAGTGTAACCCCCTTATTGTTATTATTGTACCATTTATTAACTTATTGTGTGTGCCCTTAGATTATTAATGTTAATATTAGAGCTAGGATTACATTGTGGCCCCACTAGATTGTGTTGTGGCCCCACAAGCTCACACAACCAAAGGAGGTTTTGTAATTTATATCATCCAAGAATTGTTCATTCATGTAATGTATTGGAGGTTGCCCCCTCGAAGTGGCTTATTTCTAAGGCATTGATATCTCTTTTCTTCTCTTTTTGAAGCTGGTTTCAAAACATTTGGTATCAGAGCTTTGAGATTCTAGGGTTTCGTTGCTCCAAACAGGTCAGCGTGGCATTTGCGCTATAAAATTTTTCTACGAAGGTTCAGAATCAGAAATTTTTAGAGTGAGAAGCCAAAATCCTGAGGAACATCGTCAAAATATTTCAGAGCTTGGTTCACAATAGGTTCGGAGATATGGTCTGTGCAAGTTAGGTCATTTTGTAGGCTCCTAAATTTAACCTAAACATGTCATCGTGGTATTTTCGTAATAAATTTTTGTCTACGAAGGTTCAGAAGCTGAAATATTTAGAGTGCAAAGCTGAAATCCTGAGGAATATCATTGCAAAATTTCAGATATTAGTTCGTAACATTTTCGGAGATATGATTTGTGGAAGTTAGGGCTTTTTGAGGCTTCTGAATTTCATCTCAAAGAGGTGATCGTGGGAAAATCTTCATAGCTCTCTCTTTGAGCATCGGATTGGAATGATGTAAAAAGTGGCCACAAGTACACGGACTGTAGTTTTTGGTCTATAAATTTCAGAGCCAAAGGAGGAAAAAGTGACACGTGGCAATTCATACAAGTTCGCTCTATTGAACTAGTCCAAAATTGGGTCATTGTGGGAGATTGGACATAACTTCTCCTTGAAGAATCCAAATCAGATCATACCTGTGTCATTTGAAAGAAGCTTCAGAGGGCTGCTACAGGGTTGAATTTCAGATATTTATGATCCACAATTATAGATATAATTCAATTTCAATATCAAGCTCCTCAAAATCAAGTAAAAGGTTTTTTTTTTTTTTTTTTTTCCCGAATTGCATAGGTCTTGTTTGAAGAATCAAGTTTAATTGATTCCAAGGGAATATTATAGAATAGATATCAGTATTGGATTCTAAAATGGCCCCAAAAAATAATTCTATAACCATTAAGCATTTAGAAGGCTCTCATATGACTCATGAAGATGAATAATGGCAACATGACATATCAAAATTACAAGAGAAGGTAGAGCAAATTTCGCTCTCAAAAAGAAAAACAAAATGAAATGGAAGTTTTGAAGAAAGGCATAGAAACTAATATGGATGGTTTGAAGAAAGGCATGGAAGCTAAGATGAATGGTTTGGAAGCTAATATGGATGGCATGGAAGTGGGCATGGAAGCTAAGATGGATGGCATGGAAGCTAAGGTGGATGACATGGAAGCTAAGATCGATGAAAAAATGAAAGAAAACATGGAAAACATGAAGAATGATCTAAAAGTAGACATTGAAGGTTTGGAAAAGTTGATACAAGAAATGTTTCGTAATGGCGAAAAGATAGTAGTGAAAACTCATGATGAGAACAAAATAAATGTTAATCACGATTTCATAAACTCTAAGGTTGGATGAAAGAAGCACCATATTCCAAAGATGGATATGAGGAAGTTTGATGGCAAGGATCCCGTAACATGGATACTACAGATGGAGCAATATTTGGATCTCAACAATGTGCAAAACAAACAAAAGGTCGCATTTGCAACTTTACATTTAGAACAAAATACATTTGTATGGTATCGATGGCCTTTGCTCCTAGTAAAATTGTCACGTGGTCAATTTTTATGGAGGAAATGATAGAAAATTATGAGGATACAAAGAGAAACACCTTCTTTAGCCAATTGATAAATCTCAAACAAAAGGGTTTAATGGGGGAGCACATTGAGGACTTCAAAAAATTGAATCTAAGGGTAACTGATATTCCATAGGAACACAGGATCGATCTCTTCATAGGTACTTTAAAGGATAACATCCATCATGAAGTTCGCCTTTTGGAACCTGATTCATTGGAGAAGGCATTCAGGTTGGCAAGAAAAATTGAATGTAAAATTATGACGATAAGGAAGCCTACCACTCACTTCTATAAAGAGGGAAGTGTTTCTACTCCTATATTTCCACAACCTACAAGGTTGAAACCACAACAATTGGAAGAAAAAAGAGCAAAAGGGATTTTCTACAGTTGTGATAGCAAATACACTAAAGGTCATAAGTGTGCTAAGAAGAAATTATTTTACATAGATTGTGAAGAGGAAGAAGAAAATGAACAAGAAGAGGATATACACCAGGAACTAGTCCTAGAAGAGGAAGAAATGAATCCCACCATATGTTGTAATGCAATGGCAGGAATTACCACTCCTCAAACTCTCAAGATAGAAGGACATATCAAGAAGAGAAAAAAGGTAATAGTGTTGATTGAGTGAGGTAGTACCCATAATTTTATTCATTGTAAGGTAGCCAAGGAATTGAATTGTTTCCTATAACCAACACTAGAATGTCAAGTGATGGTTGCAAATGGAGGAATTATAAATTTCTTTGGAAAATTCCATAATATCAATCTAACCATGGGGGAATATGTATTGAATAGTCCAATGCTTTCCATTCCTATTGGAGGTGCGGATTTTGTACTAGGAGTACAATGGTTACAATCTTTGGGGATGGTAGCTTTTAATTTTCAAGAAATTTTCTTGGAATTTTTTTTAGAAGGAAAGGAGGTCGAATTACAAGGTATTGCAGGGAATCCAGGAAAGATAATAAGCTCTAATGTCATTAAAAAGCTTCTAAATAAAGAAAAATGAGGCGTAATTGCACAATTATGCTCACTAGAAGTTCCAATATCAAAATCGTCTATTTTTGCAGATCTCCAAAAAGTCTTGGACACTCATTCCAAGGTGTTTGAAACTCCCAAAGGAAATGTATCATGATCATGCTATTCATTTGATTCAAGTAAGTGTACCTCCAAACATCAGGCCTTATAGATATCTTTATGTCCAAAAGAGCGAAATTGAACGTATGATTGCAGAAATGTTAGAGGAGGGTATAATTCAACCTAGTCAAAATTATTTCTCTACTCCTATAGTATTGGTACAAAAGAAGGATGGATCATGGTGCATGTGTCAGTTATAGGGATCTCGATAAGCTCATTATTGATAAATTTCCCATTCCTGTGATTGATGGATATTTGATGAATTACATGGAGAAATTTATTTTACCAAGAGATAGATCTTCATTGAGGATATCATCAAATTAGAATGAAGGCGAAGATATTTGAAAACAACATTTCGAACTCATGAGGTCATTATGAATTTTTGGTCATGCCTTTTGACACTTACTATTTTCATTTCAATGGTTAATGAATTCCCATTTTCAAACCCTTCCCTAGAAAATTTGTGCCAGTATTTTTGATGATATAGTAATCTACAATGTGTCTGGGAAGGATCATGTCTAAATATAACATTGTGGTGCTCAAACTATCGCATGAGAAAACAATTATATGAAAAAACATCCAAATGTTTCTTTGGAGTACAAGAGGTGGAATATCTGGGTCATATTGTATCTTACGAGGGTGTTAAGGTAGACCCTAATAAAATTAAAGCCATTAAGGAATGGAAAGTCCCCACAACTATAAAGAAGTTGCACGGATTTCTCGAGTCAACAGGGTATTATCACAAGTTTGTTAAGAATTATGGTAGAATAGCAGCACCTCTAACAACATTATTAAATAAAGATGCATTTTCATGGACTCCTAAAGCAACTAAGGCCTTTGAACATCTTAAAGAGGCAATGTGCCTAGCACCAGTCTTAGCTACGCCAGACTTCACAAAAACCTTTATCCTGGAATGTGATCCCTCAGGAAATGGAATTGGTGTTGTTTTAATGCAAGAATGAAGTCCCATTGCTTTTGAAAGTTGTTTAATGAAAGGAAAGTATTTACAAAAGACTATTTATGAGAAGGAAATGTTGGCAATACTACATGCACTAAAGAAATGGAGACCTTACCTAATGGGAAGACACTACAAGGTTAAAACTCGATCATGATAGTCTTAAACACTTTTTGGAACAAATACTATCTTCAGAAGAGTAGCAAAAATGGGTCACAAAGATGTTGGGTTATGACTTTGAAATAATCTACAAAAAAGGGAAGCTAAATTTTGTTGCAAATGCACTGTCAAGAAATAATGAAGAGGTGGAAGCATTGCTTTGTTCCATTTCAATTATCCAACCAAATTGGATAACCGAAGTAAGAGATGAATTGAAGAAGGATGAAGAGGTGCGGACACTCATTCAAAAGTTGCAACAAGATCCTAGTACATCCGATACATTTAGTTGGAAAAATGATTCCTTATGGTACAAATATTGCTTATATCTTTGTAAGAATTCCCAACTAAAACAAAATATTCTTTTGGAATTGCACACTTCTCCTTTAGGAGGACACTCGGGATTTTTAAAAACTTACCACAGGGTGAAGAAAGAATTTCGGGATGGCCTTTAAATCAAGTATTCAAAATTTTGTGGTGGAATGTTTGGTTTTCCAACGAATAAAGTTGAGACAATTAAGACAGGTTTACCTAAGTCCTAAGGAAAGAGTGTCATCATGGTGGTAGTTGATAGACTTACCAAGTATGCACACTTTTGTGCATTATCTCATCCATTTAAAGCAAGTACAGTTGCTACTATATTTATGGACACAATTCAAAAGCTACATGGAAACCCAAGGGTTATTGTGAGCGACAGAGATCCCATTTTTACTGGAAATTTTTGGACGGAGTTATTTTCTTGTTTGGGTACTCAATTAGCTTATAGCTCATCTTATCATCCTCAATCCGATGGTCAAACTGAGATAGTAAATAAATGTTTGGAAGGATATCTTCGTTGTTTTGTATCTGATAAACAAACACAATGGGTCAAGTGGTTACCTCTTGCTGAATCGTGGTATAACACTTCCTTCCATACTGCAGCAAAAATGACCCCATTTATGGCACTTTATGGATATCATCCACCATCCATCACATCATCTTTAAGGGAAAATTCGAAGGTTCAAGCAGTGGAAGATCACATCGAGCATCAGCAAGAAGTCCTCCAACTCTTAAAGGATAACCTGAATTTGGCACAAAATCGAATGAAACAACAGGCAGATCAACATCGTAGCGAGAGAAGTTTTGATGTAGGAGATTGGGTATTTTTACGGCTACAACCATACAAACAAATGTCCCTCAAGCAAGCAAAGAAGGATAATAAATTATCGCCAAAGTACTATGGTCCTTACAAGGTGTCGCAAAAGATTGGTACTATGGCATACAAATTGGAGCTTCCTGCTTCTTCGCGAGTACATCCAGTTTTCCATGTTTCATGCTTAAAGAAGGTTATAGGTGAAAATATTCCAGCTCAAACAATATTTCCAGAACTTGATGAGGAAGGAAAAATCATATTGGAACCTGAAGCGGTCATGGAAACAAGAACTCGACAGCTACGGAATCGATCAATTTCAGAGTATCTCATCAAGTGGAAGAACTTACCCACTGAAGATTCTATATGGGAGGATGATAATTTTATACAGAAGCACCCAGAGCTACTCAAGCGTTGAGGACAACACTTTTTTGAAGGAGAGGGGCATGTTAGGTCCCTATATTACTAGCATAGTCCCTTATTTTTGTTAGTGTAACCCCCTTATTGTTATTATTGTACCCTTGTAACCCCCATATTGTTATTATTGTGCCCTTAAATTATTATTGTTAGGTCGGCTAGGATTACATTGTGGCCCCACTAGGATTACATTATCGCCCCATGGACTCCTATATATAGAAAGGAGGTTTTGTAATTTGTATCATCCAAGAATTTTTCATTCATGTAATGTATTAGAGGTTCCCCCTCGAAGTGGCTTATTTCTAAGGCATTGATATATCTTTTCTTCTATTTTTGGAGCTAGTTTCACAACATTCACAGTGCATACATTTACATTTTAGGGCTAAATAGAGTGTTGTGGCAGAATGTTTTGAGGTAGAGCCCGTTGATAGGGTATTTGAGGCAAGTCCCATCAAACTCTGCTAGCATGTATTCTCCTTTGAGGAGTAAATGTTTAACTATGTATGGGCCTTTCCATAATTTTTTTAACTTCCCTAGTCCTAAATATTCTTTGGCAACATTGATTGTAGAAAAGTAATAGATCCCCCTCTATGAATTATGAATGAAGGGTGACATTACGATCAAAGGAGTCTTTGGTCCTCTTTTTGTGGTTGTTGGGTCAATTTACTAGGTAAACTAAAAAAAGTATTTAATTATTATTCTAGGTTTGTAAATTTTGAAGCATGTCCAAAATATATGGATTTCAGATGTAGTCAATTTTAGAAGAAAAAATGTAGAAACTGAAATAAATTCATATTAAAAATATAAAATCTAAGTAAGTAATTTATGATTCAATATGTAATAAGTGAGGGAAAAGGCTCCTAACTTAGTAGATCATGTTTGTCCTTCCCCGCAATACTACCTTCATGAAGAGAAACCAAATAATTGATGGACAATATTTTATGATGTATAAAAATTAGGAGAAGGGACTCCTAACTGAGGAGGTCCATGTTGTCCTTCTTTACAATTATATTCATAAATGTTACCATTGCATTAAAACTAGAAATTCAGGAAATAACTCAAACAAGGAAAAGAAGATGAATTTTAGTTGTTGTTATTTGATCAAATAGAAGGAGAATTTAACTTAAACTATTGTTTGTCCCTTCATATGAAGATTATAATTAAACCAAGAATCATCAGAAAACATAAGAAATATTCACACATCTAAATGACTGAATAAATATGAAGCAAAACTAGTTCATGAAAATTAAGCTAAATTAACCAAAAAGTGTACTTAGCTTGATGTGGGGGGGCTTCCACCCTTACCTTGCACTTTAAGAACCTCTCAGATATAAAAAATCCAATCAATCATAAAAAACATGAACATAAAAAATAAGGTGGAACTGGTTCCTCAAATTATCTTCAGATATTCAGAAGTCTCAATGAAATTATACAAATTCTCCATGCTTGAATGGTTCATAAGCTTGGTTTAAATAGACAAATGATAAAAAAACTAAGCTAAAATGTATCTAACAGCCTTATCCATCCTAATCCCACCCATATATGTCAAACTCATCCATTCATTTACACAAATTCTGGAAAAATCCTAGAAAATACTAATTCTGCCCTTTTTCCTAGGGATTTCTAAAAACAGGTCATGTTTGACCAGCATTGATCGAGCCTGTTTTAGCTTACTTTGACCGAAAAAATAGATGATTTTCCATCCGTGGTTCCCAATATTTCAAAATATATGCTCAGCTCATGCCCAGGTGTCCTACACATATGACTTCCATGAAGCTATTACGGGAATTTTCAGTTCTGTCCAAAAATATCCTTAAAACCCAATTTTTACAAAAATATCTAAAAATTGAAAAAACACAATTTATTTACCTGAATATGCATAATAAGGTAAAAATAAGGCATATGTGGATGATATAAGGTGGAAAATGATGGAAATTAGGTGGATTTTTAATAATCAAAATTGACCAAAATTGAGGGCCAATAGTGGGCTTTGTTATGATGGAGAGATTCCTGCCAACTTTCGTTGAAGTGTTCCAATTGTACAAGCCTCTGCTCTAAAGGTGAGGTTTCTAAGAGGATTTCAATGGTTGAGTGTAAGGTGGGGATATCTCACTCAATGGGGAGCACAACCTCAACCCCATATACTAACTGGAAAAGTGTGAACCATGTGGACGCTTTGGCCACTATTTCAAATTCCCATAAGGCAGAGAAACCATGTGATGCCAATTGGTTTTGTTGTTGTTCACCATACATTGCAACATTGTTTTGAGGACGTTGTTGACAACTTATACCTAACTGTTATACTGGAGGTAGTATGCGGAAGCGAAATCATGTGAAAAACCAATGTGTTGGGATAAATCTTGAAATATCTCAGCCTCGAATTGTTTACCATGATCAAAGACCAAATCCTTCAGAACATTGAACCGTGTGATGACATGGTTGAAGAAAATTTGTGTTGCGCTTTCTACGGTGTTATTATATGTGGGATGGCTTCTGCCCATTTTGTGAAGTATTCGACGAAAACCACAATGTACTTATGGCCGCCTTGAGATTGTGGGTTGTAGGTCATGAAGTATGTGCCCCATTTGCAAAAACGTCTTGTGACAATGACTGGGTGTAGGGGCGCTGGTGGAGCTTGTGCTTTCTAAGCATATCATTGACAACATTCACATCACTTGACTTCTTGAATATAATCACCAAACAAAGTGGGTCAAAAATAACCAGCGCGGAGGATTTTTTGGGCAGTGCCCATCCCAGATAGGTCGTTGTCATAGGCTCTATTGTCTCAACAGTAGAGTATGTCCATCAGAAGGTAATGGGGGGATTATTTGCGAATGTGCCTATGATCGTCACAGGTGAGATGAGGGTTGAAATTCTGATTTCAAAGGAAGAGAAGGATATCATCGTACTAGGGGTCATTCGTAGATATGATGAACAAGTGTTAGTCTGAGAAAGAATCAATGACAGGGTACCCTTGGGATTTTGTGGAGATATCAGCTATGAATTTTGCAAGGATAAGTGCTTTCTTAATTTTATGGGAAGCAAACTGTAAGTCCAATTATTGCAAAATAATTACCCATCGGGTATACTTATGATTCATCATACGACGCATGAGAAAATATCTCACGGGGTTAATTTTTTCTATTAGGGTTATGGTCTGCAAGATGATATAGTTCTGAAGCTTTTGTACTAAATGTACAATGGCTAGGGTTGGTTTTTTCTGCTAGCTCATTTTTTAAAGAAGGACCAGAGAGGTTTTTTTATTATGTAATAGATGATGTCCTCTCTATTATATGTTCCTTCTTAGACTAATACCCCCGTGATGGCTACTTCAGATGCTGATAAGTAGAGGGTTTAGTCTTTGGTATGGTAAAGATGTTTAATCATTGGTGCTTGAGATAATGTATATTTCAAGGCCTTGAATGATTTTTTGGCTTGTTCATCCTAGTGGAAGGGAACATCCTAGTGAATAAGGCACAAGAAATAGTGTGCACAAGCAGGGACACTTATAGTGTGGTTCAATTTTTTTGGATGTGGGATTTCCTGGATGGCCTGGACCTTCAGAGGGTCGATTCTTGGATGGCCTAGATATTCAGAGGTTTGAATCTAATGACTTGCTAGGAAATAATGAATCCCAAAAGTCTCCTTGCGTTGACGCAAAAGACACACTTGAGAGGGTTCAAGTGTAGGTTATATTTTCCGACGCCTCTGAAAAACCAGGTGGAGATATTCAAAATGGTTTGAGCATTTTTTGGATCACACTATAAGGTCATCCAAATAGACTAGAATAAGATGATCCAAGAAATGGAAGATATAGTTCATGTCCCGGTAAAAGGTTTCCCCAATGTTTTTAAGGCCAAAGGGCATTACGAGATAGGTGAATGTGCCACATGGGGTGGTGAAGGAAATTTTGTACTAATTTATATGTCATATCTAAATCTGGTTATACCCTGAGAAGCAATCCATTAAGGATAAGGCTTCGTGATTAGCACATGTATTGATTACTTGATTGATGAAGGGTGTAGGATAATTGTCTTTGGGACATGGCTTGCTCAAATCTCTGAAGTTAGTGCAAATTTGAATGGTGCCTTGTTTATTCATGATGGGTACAAGGTTAGAAACCCAAGATGTGTAAGTGATTGGGTAGATGAAACAGACCTTATGAAGTTTATAGATTTATTGTTTAATCACTTATGATTTAGAGGGATGGAGCTGATGCTACTTTTTGCTAGTAGGATAGGCATTAGGCCATGTGTCGATGTGGTGCTCCAAAATTATAGGGCTAATTCATAGCATTTCCAAGTAAGACCATGAAAATATATCCCTATATTCTTGAAAAAGGTCTTTATATGAGGCCACTTCGTCTTTGGAGCATGCATCCCCCAGTGATATTTCTTCGACTATGTAGAGCTTGGTGGAAATATCTACCTTAAATGTAAGTGAGTTATTGGACATATTCCCTTCCTCAAATGTCTCTGGTGCAGGAATGGGAATTTTGAACCAATCTACCAATCCTAATGGTAGGAATTCCTCTGTTTCTATTGTGAAAATATTATGGCTTGTTGCATCAACCACCCCTTGTGGTGGGAAGTCCTTGTGGTTATTTCTCTCAACCACCCCATTCTGCTATGGGTTGTGGGGTGTTGCACATAAATTTTTAAACTCATTCAACATTTACGCACCTCCATTATCGCTCCTGAGAGCCTTCACCTTCTTGCATGTCTTTCTCCACCAATGCCTTGAACTCAACGAACTTGGAGAAAATATCCTCATCCTTATGCATGAAGAAGATCCAACACTTTCGTGAGTAAGAATTGATAAAAATGACAAAATATTTGTGCCTAGAAGTGGAGGTTGTCGATACAAGTCCATAAACATCATAGTGGATAATTTCTAATACTGCATGCACCTTGCTCTCTCGGTTATGGAAAATGGGTTTTGTGTACTTCCCCAAAGTACATCCTTTGCATACCTCCTCCTACTCAAGTGCCCCTTTGAATACACTTGTCCTGATTTGATTCATGTTCTTCAAAGATCCATGATGAAAATGGCCAAGTATTTTATGCCAAAGTTCACCAACATTGTGGCTCTGCACCTTCTTTGTTTTTATGCTCAATGCAACACAATCATCCACATCTAGATTGTACAGGTTCTTCACCGGAACCCCGTTCTGCTTCACCCGTCTCATGGCTATGTGTCTCAAGAATTCCTTTCCTTTGTTGAAGATCACATCATATCCATGGTTTCTCCAAAACTACAACCGAGATGAGCTTTTTCTTGAGGCCTAGAAAAAACATGACATCCTTGAGCCTAAGGGGGTAGCCTCACTCCCTCTGAAAGGTGGTTTTACTGACCCTGTTCACATTGTACCTTCCATCATTCCCCATCTCAATGTGCATTCGCAACTCTTTCTCCTCCATGTCACTAAAATAGTATCTATTCCCTGTCATGTGGAACAAGGAACCTAAGTCCAAGTACCACACACTCCCAATAATTGTGCTATACATGCGTGCAATGAGGGTAAATTCAAGCTCGAACCATGAATCAAAATATTCACCTATTTCTCCTCCTGAGGTCTTCTTTTGTGGAGACTTCATGGCATAGTTCCTTAATTCATGACAATGGAAGCATTTGATTTTTGACAAATCTTTATTCTTGCCCCCTTGATTGGATTCTGGTTTGGAGTGGGATTTCTTTCCTTTTCCCTTCTTTTCCTTTCCATCCAATGCAATTTTTTCTTCATCCTTGCCCTTGGATGAGGTCCCATATTTGGTATTTTGCCTTATTTCCTCCTGCACCAAACCAGACCATAAATGTTCCCAATTTGGTAGTTTCTCCCTCCCATTCATTGAATCTTGATAACTTTTCCAACTCTTGGGAAGGCCCAAAAGGGCTAGGCTAACCAATTATTATTCAAGGACATTAACACCAACCCCACAAAGTTCATCATGACACTGTGTGAACCTACTCATATAACGCATAATTGTGTCATTCTTCTACATATTGATACTTCGAAGTTTATCGTTGAGTGCCAGCTTCATGTGGTCACTATTATTCTCAAACAATTCTGACAGTGCTTTCCACATTGCGAACAAAGTTTACATTCCTTGGAGATTGAGACAATATGATCTCATACTCCCTCCAATATGATTCTCCTTGATTTTTCCACATCTTTCTTCCACTTTGAAAGGTTATAGGCATCAAATTCTTATGGTTTTGAAACATCTGACTTGATGTATTGTAGCAGACCATTGTCATCCACTACCGCCTCCATGCGATCCTTCCATGCAACAAAATTAGAGGTGCCTTCCAAGGCATACTCTAGCCTTAGTCCATTGAAAGACATCTTCTCAGTTCTAAAGAAAACTTGCAACATTGATATCCAAATTTGAGGCTCTAAGAAACAACTTTGAATTTATGCTCTACTATGAATCCAACTCTAATACCATGTAGAAATTATGTTGTATATATGCAACTTCTCAAGAATTTTTAGCCTTAATCAAAAGACACAAACCTACTCTACTATTATGTGGACATTATTTCACAATTTAGAACAAAAATTCAGACATACAATAAGAAATCATACACATGAAACAAGTATTTTTATCTAGGGAAAGAAATCTTCTAAAAACCCGAATTCCTCTTGCATTAATAAGAATAATAGAGATGGATTATAATTTCTTTGCTCAATTGAGATCAACCTGTAAATGCTCAACTTGTATCACTGCTTATTGAAGTCCTTTGACCCAGACTTAGTCAATTTATGCCTTGGCTTGAGATTCTATTTCCTTGCACTGTTCCTTGAGGATTTAACCCTTATTATTTAGGAAATTCACTCAATTGGATTGCACAATTCCTCTAAGTCTTTCCTCTAACTACATGCAACATCTATACACTCGAAACTTGTCTACAATTGACGTTACACTGCCTTGGAATATCTATATCAACTGGGTAACTCAAATTCTCTATATGCACTACATATTTTGGGTTATTGATCAGTTAACTAGATGATCACTGAGTTTGACTGAAATCCCACTGCACAACTTGACCCTCCACTAGTTATTCCAACTGTTGGAACTAGTTTAAATGAAAACAAACATTAGATAACCAAACTTGATTGCTACAAATTAGAAATCACACATGCTTAACTGAACTCTAACTCCTCCAAAACAAATTTACTAAGTAAATTGGGTGACACAAGACATGTCACTCAAGTAACATCATCCAAGTTGTCTGTTGATGTGGAAATTCAAATTTTCTCAATTTAATCAAGGCTAAATAAAATTGACAATTTCTTGCTGCATTTTCAACACCTACTCCCTAGTATCTTTCATCCTCTACAACTCAGGGAGTTGGGGGAAATGGTGGGTGTAATGTCCATATTCCCCACAAATATCACAAGCATGGTTATTCCTTAAACTAGGCTTCTTTTTTTTACTTATGTGGATTTTTATTGATTTTACCTTGGTTTTGGTTCATTTAGGGATATTTCCCCTAGTTGGTGCTCAGGAAGGTTGTTTTTGGTTGCTACCCCCCTCTCTAGGTTCCCCTTTCAGATTGTTATTTCCTTTTCTTTTTTTTGCGTTTGGTGGGTTGGTCATATTCAGTTATTCAAAAATTGTTTTTGTTGCGAGAAATAGGGTTGCATGAAATTGACCCCAACATTAGCCTGTGTTGGGGGGTTATTCTGTTGGGGTACTGTAAAAGGGAACTATGGATTCCCTTGTCCTAGGTTAGCATAATTTCTTTGGGAGGTGGAAACCACCTCCGGCGATCGAGGAGGGTATTGACCACACTATGTGGAAGGGAAACGACCATAATGCATGGGAGGGTATTGGCTACTTTGCATGGTAGAGTATTGGTTAACTTGCATAGTAGGGTTTTGTGAGGATGAAAGATGATTAGGATAATATCCCACGTTGGATGGTGGTCCTCCTTCAAGTGTGGTACTATATCGATGTTAAGTGGTTGGGCTACTGTACACATCTCTAGGGTGTTGGAAAGTGTTTCCAGGTTGATTTTGGGTTATGGTTCCAATAAACCAGTCTACAACACCTTATGCTCCTGGTAGCTCCATTAAGGGAATTTTGAGGTAAAAAATGGGCCTCCTAAAGAATATGTACAATCAAAATTCACTTTATGAGAACCAATCACATTTTAGGGGATGACATTATCCCCCATGGTTGAGGTGACATTTCTTGAGTTAAATGTATTTACTTGTCACATTCCCAATTGTGAATAAAAACTCATGGTTAACCATGGTAGTATTATAAGTATTTTTAAAGTTACAAAGTAAAGTACTTATAATAAATGTCATTTCACACTTTTTGAATAAAATATTATTATTGTCATTTCATATTTTTTGAAAGAAACAATGCATATCCTTATACAATTTTCATGTCTTTACACACTTTTCATATATCATATTCATTTTTATATTATATATTATTTCTTCATTTGTTATAAATCAAATCAATTCAATATGTAATATAAAATTAATACATAAAATACTATATTACATTTAATTTATTATTTTATTTTATTTTTATATAGTATATTAATTACATGTTATTATATAATTTAATTTTATAATTTAAATAACATAAATTTTAATTAATGGTATGTTGTACAACTAAGAATTTATGAATTTATATTTATAATTTATTTTAAATTATTTAAGTACAAATGATAAATGCATTAGTTGTTCAATGATAATGATTTTTCTTGAAAAAATCAATTTTATTTACAATCACATCAATACAATTTTTTATATTAATTTTATTTTGGTAAAACTTTTCAATTGAATTTAACCATGGTTACATGGATTTTGGTGCAAAAAGTGAATTATAAATTCATAAATAGTATTTTATTGGTTTAGCTATTATTTTATTATTTCCTTAGGATGCCCATTATAGACCTCAAAATTCCCCTAATGTGATTTTTACAACTATAGGCTAGGGGAATTCAATAAAACATGATAGAGGTATCCAAACTGAGTATAAATTAACTCAAATTATTGAGCTTTACTAATGGCCTCCTCTTCAGTTTGTGGGAATGAAGAAGCACATATTTTGAGATCTCTAACGCAAGGGATCTCAAAAATAAGTCAAGGACGAGGTCCTCATCTATGTGCACCTTGCATAGGCTATGACATTTCCAACATTCATGGACATGGTTCGATATATGTTTAGTTGACTTTTGTCAGAAATGGGTGAGCATATCCAATCCCAAAACTTGGTGGATTGGGAGCAGGAAGAATGTGATAAATTACTTGGCTAGAGATTCAAAGGTCCCATGGGAACCAGATGCCTCACCTATGTACCATTTCACCGTAGGCCCGATGATAGTGCATTGAAATAATCGTAGGAAAAAAATTATTCTGTGATGTTGTTGGATGAGAACCAAAGATGAAATGTCATTATGTGGTTTCTTGGATCTTCCCCTTGTTTTCATTCGAATTATGGTATATCCGAGGGTAACTTTGTTGGCATATGGGGTTGATTCTGACCATGTAAAATGGGTTAATTTGTCAACTTGCTTAGATCTAAAATATTTAAGGAAGTTAGAAACGATATTTTGGTGTTGTTCACCATCAAAAAATAATTTTGAACTGAAATATGCAAAGGAGTTCCTTGGGGGGAAGTGTGGGATGGGCTACCCAAGTTAGTAGTACATGGAATCCCATAAGGGGTTGTGTGTGGGCTCCCCTGAGGAGTAGCTCATGGAATTCACCGAGGGGTAGTGAAACGAGTACATTGAGGGGGAGGGGTCCCAATCAAAGTGGCAAAAATAAAAGATGAACCAATAACAATGATTTTGTTATGTCACCTACACCAAAATGGCGAGAGACCTTACACACCTCCTAGTAATGGGGGGAGATTTTGAAAGTGCCTAGAGTGAAAGGGTACTGCAGGGTCCCATATGGTGTCAAATGGAGTGGGTGTTACTCTTCTGGTGAGGGATGATATGTATCAAAAGAAATTAATTCACATGCATAAAAAAAAGCAAAAAAATAAATGGTTACTTTCCATTTAAGTTATGCTATGTGATCAATCAAACAAGAAAAAGGTCTTTATTTTTTTGTGTATGATAAAAAATCCTAACAAGACATACTCATTCTTTCCACTCTCAAAGTAATAGAGCCTTGCAGAGATATATTTTTGATAGTTGTTGGAGCTACTTCCCGAAAGAATGGGTGACGCTTCTAGCATCCAAAAGAATCAACCAAGGTAATGAATTAGGCTTCAATGGTTCCCACACCTCCAACTATAAGGAAATTTTTCCTATTATTTCACCACTAGGATACCTTCATCTCATGGGGGCAGTCGAGTCTTTAGCTTCTTGGTAATCATTCATTAGTATCAAGGACTATGCAGGTAGGGTATCCCCACATAGTATCACACACACTGAGGCCTAAGCCGAATCCCCTCTGAATCGAATCTCTAACGTGCCTGGGTAGTCTTTTCTGTGAGATGGTGAAGGATTTGAAGCAACCTAAAAGAAAAATTCTATGTTTCAAAATGTAACATGACCATGGTGGCTTATTGGATGCCTACCTCCAATGAACCTAACCTGAACTATAAATTATTTTATGGCCCCTGTGGGGAATTTAATGTGTTTAAGGTTATAATTGCATTTAAGGAGCCTTACTTCACTTATGGAATGAAAAGGTAAGCTAAAATAAACTAAGTACAAAATATCCTGAAATTGGATGCCCTTTGTAACAAATTTTAGAGTAGTTTAGTGTGTGAAGTGTAATGTGTGTGCAAGTGACAAAGTCTACATAAAAAATTGTGTAAAGATGTGGGTATATGACAATCCTTTACACAATTCCCTACTTCACTAATTTGTGATTGTTCCTTGCATGAAAAGAAATAATATGTGGATATTGGGCCACTTACTTCCTTCCTATTACACTATGTGTGCCTAAAAGGGAGATGGAAAAACCAAGTGCTTTAAGAAATATTTCAGATACAAGCCTAGGATCCTCTAAAAGACGCAAGGGAAGAAGGGGATACTCCCTTTTTTTAATAACACTTGGCCCTAGTCTCAATATTAATGAAGTAAAAATTCTTTTGGTTAGTCAAAAATATGTGTGGATTAACGTCCACTTACTCTTCTCCTATTTAAGCTATGTGACTTTGTGAGAAAAATAGCAAAAACAAGTAAAAAATATATGTGGAATATGGCCACTTACTCTTCCCTTTAATTAAGCTATGTGAAAATTTTAAATTTTTAAAATAAAGACTAATCAAATACCCTACTAATAATGATTAGTAAATAAATTAAACAATCTAAACTAACACTAAAAAAATTCAAAGGTGAAGGAAATTCACTAAAGGCTGCCTATCACCTAGGAAAGAAAAATTACATCGAATTTTGAGCTCTTTGTAACCTGCACTGGTTATCCTCTGCACAAGCATGAAAACCATGCATCTATCTGCGACAAAAGTCACGCAATTGACATAAAAAATAAGAAATGGTATTTCTCAACCAAAAACAGGTCCAAGGGGATCTGCATAAATTCCATAGAATTAACAAAGGCACAATGGAGTGGAAATTCAAAGAGAAAAGGAATTAAAAAACAATATTTAGATTAAAGAAAGGAAACAATTCGATTTGCCATCTTGTTATGGTGTTTTTGTTGCTATGGAGTGCCAAATACATCTTCCTTGGAGTTGGTTGTTACCTACAAGGAGGAAAAAAGTAGTTGGTTGTTGTTAGTGAAAAAACATGGAAAAAAATAAACTTTGAAACGGGAACTATAAACTCAAAACAGGAAATCTAACCAAAAAACTCCAAAAAAACATGAAAAACAACCTAAAAAAAAAATGTTGATGTTGGAATACTATAATTTTGGAAAACCTTAAAATTTTGACAATTTTTCAACCATGACATTATGGAAAAAAAATTGACTAAAAAAACTTTAAAAATGAACACCTGAATGAAACAATGAGTATTCCAGGAGGAATTTATTTTTTAAATGATAAAAATATGATTAGCCTAACACATTGAAAAAAAAAAATTAAGGCCACCATCAAATTGACACACAATATAGGCAATTTCGACCCATTGAAATGAAAAATTAAATATCAACGATGAAATTGACACATTGTGCAGGTGGACTCGATCTTCTACAACGAAAGCTTTAAAATCAACAATCAAAATGACACATAATGAGATGAGGTAGGTAGTCGAGAATCAACCCAAACCCTATAGGAAAAAAATAAATAAAACAAAATAATAAATAAATATATAAAAATGAAAAATATAAAAGAAAACAAAAATTAAAACGTTGAAAAAACACACACACACACACACAAAAGTTTGAAAAATAATAATAAGTAAATAAAGTTTAGGGGGTCTTGAATAGATGGTGATTGGGTGGGCTATTTACACACTCGATGTGAAGTCACTGCTTCAATTCCCCGCCCCGATCGGGGTTATGTGTTTGGACATGATGATGAAGATGTATTCCTACTCAACTTACAAAAAAAATAATACTAAGTAAATAAAAATACATATTAAAACACAAATAAATTAAAAAACATGCAAACAAAATTATTGAGAAAAATAAAAACAAAAAGAAACACACAAAAAAGTAATAAGAAGTAGATAACAACCGTGCTTAGTTGATTGAGTATCATGCATTAGTCATTTTCTATCTATATTAATACGCTTGGATGTTTCCCTAACTGGAACTAGCTACGCACTTCTACCAAAGTTGTATTGATCAAGCATTAGCCATTTTCTATCTATATTAATACGCTTGAATGCTTCCTTAACTAAAACTAGCTACGCACTTTTATCGAAGTTATTGGAACATAAAATTTAAAAAAAACATGGAAAAAAAAAAAATATATATATATATATATATATATATATATATATATAAGAACATGGAAAAAAAATACAAATATAAAAATATATGTGAAATTGACCAAAAAAAACAAATGAAACATAAAAAGAAACCCAAAAACAAAATTAACTTAAAAAAAAAAAAAAAAAAAAAAACAAACAAACAAACAAAAAATAAAACAATTTTAAATAATTTAAAAAAAAAAACCATAAATTTTTTACTAGAAAATCTTACATTTAAATTAAAAACCTTAAAAAAAAATCACACTTTAAAAATAGTAAAAAAAAATTATTAAAAACAAAACTAAAAAAAAAAAAATTTAAAAAGTAACTAAAAAAAATAAAAATATATGTTGTCTAGCCCAGCAGCTAAGTGGCTACAGGGGGCAAGGCCGATTCTAAGAATTGGCTTGCCCCCTGTGGCCACTCGACCGTCAGGCTGGGCAGTCGTGGGATCTGCAGCCATAGCTCCCACGGCCACCTAGCCTGGCGGCCGAGAAGCCACAGTTGTCCGGCCGAGCCCGAAAGCAAGGCCAGCCAGTTGTGGTTGCTCAACCGCTAAGCTAGGTGACTGTGGGAGCTACGGCCACAACTCCCATGGTCCCCCAGCCCGACGGCCAAGCAGCCATATCCGGCTGGCCTTACCTTCGGGCTCGAGCAGCCGGTTGTGGCCACAGCTCCCACGGTCGCCCAGCCCATCGGTCTAGTGGCCACAGCTTGTCGGTCGAGCCCAAAGGCAAGGCCAGCCATTTATGGCCGCTTGGCCGCCAGGCTAAGCAGTCATGGGAGCTGTGGCCACAGCTCCCATGGTCACCCAGCCCAACGGCCAATTGACCATAGCTGGTTGACCTTGCCTTCACGCTCGGCCGTCAGGCTGGGTGAGCGTGGGAGCTGCGGCCAAGCGACCACAGTCGGCTGGCCTTGACTTCGGGCTCAGCTGCTCGGCCCCCGGACTGGGCGGCCATGGGAGTTGCTGCTAGACAGCATAAAAAATAATAATAATAAATAAATAAATAAAATAAAATAATTTTTATAGTTATGATTTTTAAATTTTTAATTTAAATTTTTTTTTAAGTTTTGTTTTACTTTTTTTTACTATTTTAAATTTAATATGAAAGTGTGATTTTTATTTTGATTTTTTTAATATGTTTTTTTAATTTTTATTATAATTTGTTTATATTTTTAGTTTAAATTTAAGGTTTTTTTGTTTAAATAATTATGGGTTTTTTTTTTAATTATATATATATATATATATATATATATATATATATATATATATTTAATTTCTATTCTCTTTTAAATTATGTGTGTTTTGAAATATGTTTTATATTTTTATTTATATTTATATTTTTAATAGTTTTTTTAATTTTTTAAATTTCTAAATAAATTTTGTTTTTTTAACATTTTTAATGTTTCTTTTTCTTCTCATATACAATTTCATATTTGATTTTTTACTTCTTCTTTTTTTAATTTTGCAAAAATAAAATAAAATTTTATTATAAAAAAACATTGCAAAGAAAAACAAAAAAACATATGTTTGAAAAACCCTTAAAAAACTAATATCTTAGGACAAAAAGCACTAACAGCCATAAGAAAACTTGAAAATTTGTTAAATAATCAACATTTAAAAAAAAATTGTGTATACCTAGGACATAAGAATATTTAAAGTGTCAAAAGTGTCTTTAAAAAAATAAATGTTGATGTTTTTCAAAATATGCATGAAAATCATCAACATTTAAAAATATATATTGAGACTTAATACAATAGAATATTTACAGTGTAAAAAATAAGCCCTCTAAAAAAAGGGGTCGATGCTGCATCAACACATTTTAAAATTAACATGAAAATCACTAACATTTAAAAAAAAATTGATACATAAGAAATTTTAAAGTGTCAAAAACATGCTCCCAAAACACAAAGTGTATTCTGGAAGAGCACTTTTCAAAATCGGATTACTTTTGTGCTACCTCAAAAAAACGGGTACTCGTTTCCATTCCCATTTCAAAGCTTACATTGTTATGGGTAAAAAAAACATTGAAAATGATAGAAACAATGCATATACAAACATAAAATAAGAACTAGAATAAATAACACATCAATAATTCTTAATGAAGCAAACACATCAAAAATTTTTAGGAAAAGGGTTCCCTTTATTGACTATGAAAGTAGAAGAGATACAATAGATGCATTCAAAACACTTGGAGACAATTGTTTGAGCAATGGTGCTAAAGAATCCTCAACAAGGAAGTTCCTTTCTCAATCTCCTTGCAAGCTCCCTCTCTCTCTCAAATAAGTATTGAAGTCATTCTCAATGGTGAAATCCTCTAGTCAATGAAATTCTTGATTGCTAGGGAGAAATTTTGACAGCATAATAATGCTTTACTTCTTCTTGGACACTCCTCCTCTCCTTGGCTCATCAATGTGATGGTTAACCTGTTATGAATATAATTCATAACAAATATACTAAATATAGTTATTAATAGTCAAATAGGGATTATGTAAGTAGTCATTAAGTTAGTGAAAGGGCATGTCTAAAAGACATGCCCATTCATGAAAGGCCACCTATGTAGGTATATAAGCAGGGCCTCATTGTAACATTTTATCATCTCTTATACATTTTATATATAATATATTATTATTACGAATACCTCTTGTGTATTTCACAATTAAGTCAACAAGCCTACAACTTTGTTGCTCCATTTGGTATCAGAGGAGTGATCTTCTCGCCTGGAAGGAAGCACCTACGCCACTGCTGGTTGCCTTCAGCTATTACATGCGGTGTCTTCAAATCGTTGCCGCTCGATGTATTCATCAATGACAATAGATGATTTCAACAAAAATTTGATCAATCTTGAGAGTAAGATCAATAATAATTCCGATAAATTCACTAAAAGACTAATCGATCTTGAGGATAAGGTTACAGGAAATTCTGATGACATCAAAAAACTTCAAGACACAACAGATCGCATAGAAAGACAAATTTGGAAAAACCATGGTGATTCCAAAGACAATCATAACAAAGCAATGCAGAAGATAAACACCATTTGGGACAAGATAAATCTAATGCAAGAACCAATATTTCTGAATATTGGACATAATCAACATAACAATTCAGTCAATTCAAGGAATTCAGAAGATCTTGATGAAGCTGATATAGATCAAGATGAAGATTCAGATGAAGATGACCTGGAAGAAGAAAATGAAGAAGATGTTGAAGAAGACATTGATGTTTTTGAAAATGGAAAACCTTTAAATCATGATGTGTCTATATTGTGAGAAGGAAATACAGAAAACATAGCGGCCAGATATTCAAAAAAAAGTTGCATTTTGCTGCCTACTAGAAAATTTATTCAGCCTAAAGAATCTATGCAAATAAAGTCTGCAAAGTCTGATAATGATTCAGATGATGATGTTACCTTGCGTATGAGGTTTCAACATTTTCCCAGAATTAGCTACGTCTCTAAACAACGGAACACTTTAGTTTCGTCTACAAAATTCATAAGTGGTCTTTGGGATAAGCAGTTTCAAAGGGTTATTGTTAGGATGCCATGGCTGGCCTTGCCATTCGGAGACAAGACTATAAAGAAAATGTTTAGCTATTGTCAAGTTTCAACTATGCTTGAGATAGTTGTTTTAAATTCAAATGGGAAAATACAGTGGGAATTGTCGTTTACCCCATATTTGATCATAGAATTTTATGGATCCACGTGTTACCCATTTACAAAAAGCAGCTGGATGAAATTAATGCAGAGAATGAGTGACTACTTGAAGAGGTTGAACTATAGAAATTTTTGTTAGTAATGTTTGTGTTACGTGTGGCCTGCAAATCAATAATTTTTTTCTGTTTCACCAGAGGCTTTCATAGCCTTAAAGCACAATAGGTTTTTTCATTCATTCCTCAGGTATGCATTTCAAAATCGATGCAACCCTTCGACCCTTGCCGCTGCTTTTCAAAACTATTGCAAGAAAGTGATACCTAATACAATGAAGGTGATCATAGTAGATGTGGTGTTGTATGTCGATCAAGGAGGTAATACTGATAAAAAGAAAAAGAAGGCCAAGAAACTGAATGTGATGTATAGTGACATTGGCCGTTGGAACACACAGAAGCATGAGATTCAGGATGAAAACTCCAGGAGAGGGGGAGACACTCTTCGGTATGAAAGAAGGCACAACAGGAGCCCTAATTTAAAATATGAAACAAGGCCCAATTTAAATGGCAACCATAGATAGAGGTTTGAGGGTCGAAGCCCTAACCATTCGAGAAATAATTATTGGTCCTATGACAGACGCCAAAATCCATACCTTAATGACGAACGCCAGACTCTAAACCCTAATTTTGACAATGAGCCGCGACATCGGGATCACAAGGCGAGTCCCAGTTATCATCCTTATGATATTTCTGCGGGGAAATCTGTTGGGAATCGACCCTTGGAATTTCTATACAGAGATGATGGTCAGCGTGAGCATGGGAATGAACAACCCGAGAGCGATGAGGATTTGAAGGCAATAGATTTTTCGGAGTATCGGAGGAAATATAACCTATAGCTAAATATTTTTTTGAGCATTAGGCTCCACTTACGCCAAGTAAGGAATAAAATAATCAAATACAAATTCTTTATATATTACAACCAAACCACTTTGTATTTCATCTTTGAAGCAGCGGATTTTATTACACAGACGTTTGCGATCAATAGTGTGTTTTCAACAATAGAGGTATCTGAAAGACCTAGTGCTAAATGATGGATTCTGCTCGAAGCCAATCTTGAAGTGATGAGTCAATTTGCGTGGGGCCTTGGTATACCTGAAGAAGAAGCGGAGTTCTATGATGTTTACGGTTATTATGACGAGTTATTGGATATGGTGCCAAAACCTGTGTTAGCTATAATCTTCCTTTATCCACTTTATGATGCGACTGAAGTTAAGATATCACCCAAGGAGAAACAATTTGTCGATGATGGACAGAAGGGAGTGAGCAACAATGTTTATTTCATGCAACAAACTGTTGGAAATGCCTGCAGAAAATTTGCCATCCTCCATGCAGTAGGCAACATTTTACCACAACTCCATCTCCGTAATGGATCTTTTTTTGAAATATTCTTTACATCCAATGCAGAGATGACCTCGGCAGAGCGAGCTGAATTCCTCGAAAAGGATACAGAATTAGAGAGTGCACATTCTGTTGCAGCTTTCAGAGACAACGGTGCTGATAATTCTTAGAATCTTGGCTCGGTGAAATATTCCGCATTCAATCTACCTATGTTCCTACATTCACGATACATTTTCCGTCACAAAGATTCGTGGTGGTATACATTGTTCGTTGTTTCAAAAAAATCGAAACGCTGCATAAACCATCACGTTGTTTTAAAAAAAATCGGGATGACTTACATTAAACATATAAATATATATAAATTATATTATATATATATATATATATATATATATATATAACAAAAAATAAAAGTGGGTAGTATTACCATAAAAAAAAATTAAAAAAAAAAAAAAAAAATTTAATAATTTAATTAATTAATTTAATATTAATTAATTAATTAAATAAAAAAGTAAAAAAAAAAAAAAACTAGTTTCAAGACAACATTACGAGAGAATTCCACAAGATAAGGTACTATGCATGAGATGAATGACATATGCCAAGATGATAATCACAAAGTGAAGAAATCATTAGTAATATACGCCAACTTCTAAGCAAAGATGAATAATCGTTCGAATATAGCTTTGAGGACAAAGCTTTTGAAGGAAAGGGCAATGTTATGAATATAATTAATAACAAATATACTAAATATAATTATTAATAGTCAAATAGGGATTATGTAAGTAGTCATTAAGTTAGTGAAAGGGCATGTCTAAAAGACATGCCCATTCATGAAAGGCCACCTGTGTAGGTATATAAGCAGGGCCTCATTGTAACATTTTATCAACTCTTATACATTTTGTATATAATATATTATTATTACGAATACCTCTTTTTTATTTCACAATTAATTCAACAAGCCTACAGCTTTGTTGCTCCATAACCTCGCAAATGAAATGAGAGATACCATTTCCTTTCTTTTAAGGTTTCTTGGGGCTCAAGGATTGAATTTGTCAGCCCATCATGTCGTGATTTGGAGAGTTTCTCAAGCAATTTTTTTGCCAGAGATGATGACTAGATATTTCGCGACCGTGCAACTATCAAAGAAATAACGACACGAATGTTAATTTCTAGTAATTGTGCACCCCTACGGTTCATTTTTTTAACTTGAACCTTAGGAGAGATTTTAATTTTTGGGCTTCATGGTGATTTCAGCTAAAAATGTCACCTTTGTATGTGTTGATCACTAACTTTGAGCGTAACACCCTCTTCCCACATCTACCCAAGTAAGCATCCAACCAAGGTAAACATGCGACGAAATGCTACAATAATTAGATTCAACCTCTTAGGTGACCTTAAAGAAATGGAACCGGCGGAAACACAACATATATACCTTGTACAACAACAAAAACCACCCCCAGGAGGTAACCCAACCATTCATGCCTCTTACCCCAGGGTCACACTAACCTTTTTACCTCTTTGAGCCATAGACGCGAGCAAAAGCTTGCATGCCAGTGTCCAAGAGGCTATAGTTGTAGGAATAACACTGAATGCCATCATCCAATGCCACAATTACTATGTTTTATGCCAGGTAAAAAACATCTGCATCTTTCTTATACACCTTTCTAGACCTTTTTCATTCACCTAGACCTTCTAAGTCATCAATATCATTGCATATTAATTGTAAAAGAGCATCTAAAATGGTTTTTAACTATGTGTTGTGTCTGCTGTTTGATTTATATTTTTGCTCATTTAGCTGCGGAATCTTGTCACTTTCTGCAGCTGCTGCAACTTTCCGCAGCCATTTTGTTAAAGTCTATGTTGCAGGTATCTTCAGGCAAATCGAGCCACATAGGCAAGTTAGAAATGACATGGACATGGATCGTGTCCTATTGGCTCAGTCGAATTCACCTAAGAAGGCTGTGGTCAAAAGTGGCCAAGTGTTGGTCAACCGAAGAGTCCCATGGTGACAGAACTATGTTTCTCATCACGTGGAGATTTGCGTGGCCGTTTCTAGATCACGGGAGACACATCAACACCTATAAATGGCTCCATAAGCCGAATCCAACAGCCACTCTCCATAGATTTAATCCTCACGGCGGCCATAACGCTAGATCTCTGGACGTGATGGTTCACGTGTCTTCTATCAGTGCAGACTTTAGGGAATTAGTTATATCTCCCTCTGTTATAAATAATGCGTTCTCATATGCATAATAGTTAGATATTCTTTAGCTCTGTAATGTAATTGCGTCGCCATTGTGCTGTGACATTGTTTCTCTGTTATGACCGCATTTTAATATATGAGAAGACTTTGTTCAAAAGCGTAATTCGTATTTGAAAGCTGTTGCCCAAGGTCTGTGCAGAGGGCCCCTGCACACGCTGAGGTTTTGTGTAATATTGTATAGTTTCATGCTTCATTTCTTTATGTTCATTGTGCTATAGTCATTCACGTGTATATAGATTACATCTTTCATGGTATTTACATTTCATCTTTGTCCATAATCTTTCATGTTTTATATTTTACTTCTGTCCATAATCTTTTATGTATTATTATGTTGTTAACTGATCAGTGTTCTTGTTTCAGATTACAATAGACAGCCCGGGCATTTGCACATCTTTTTATAATGACTAATGACATGGAATCAATATTGTCCTTCTGTTGATTTCTTTTTCTTGGTTTTTGTTTAATTCCAGCACTGTTTTGTTTATTTCAGTCTTGCACATTTTCTTTAGTAGTTAGATTAGATATTAAACTGTTCATGTCATTTTAAGTTACCTCCGAAAGCCATAGCGAGACTAATGGTGAGGGATTGAAGTATGAATGTGTAGTTTGATATTAGTTTACTTTTCTGCAAGTTAGATATTAAACTGTTCATGTCATTTTCAGTTACTTCCGAAAGCCATAGCAAGACTAATGGTGAGGGATTGAAGTATGAATGTATAGTTTGATATTAGTTTACTTTTCTGCAAGATAGATATTAAATTGCTCATGTCATTTTCAGTTACCTCCGAAAGCCATAGCGAGACTAATGGTGAGGGATTGAAGTATGAGTGTGTAATTTGATATTAGTTTATTTTTCTACAAATTAGATATCAGATTGCTCAAGTTGTTTATGATTACCTCTGAAAGCCATAGCGAGACTAATGGTGAGGGGTCAGAATATGAGTTGATGTAATTTGATTTTAGTTTTACTTTACTTGCAATCTTCTCTTTGAGTAACAATTTATTTTGTGTTTAGACAACAATAAGGGTAATGGTTTTCATGATCAATAGTTCATTGTTTGTTTAACTAGAATAGTAGCACATTTTCATTTCCTTTTAGGAACTAATTTTTTCATTGTATGTTTCAAAATCCTTTTGAAGTTTGAAGTTTGGTAAATCATTATAAGGGACATCATTGCCTTGAACAATCATAACCATACTTGCCTTTTAGAATTCTCATTAGGAAACCAACCAAGATAAAAAGAAAAAAACCAAAAACAACAAAAAAGTAAGAGATAGGTTAACTTGCACATATAGTGTGCCACACTTCGTCAGCTTACGAATCTCGGATTGAAAAATTAATGTAGCAATTTAGGACACACTAAATTGACCAAACAATTTGGCGCCCTTGCCGGGGAAGTGTAACTAGGTAGCCAATTTCTTTAAAAAAAAAGACAATAAAAAGAAGGGAAAACTTGATAACTTCTTGAAGTATGCTCTCCTCTTGCACCTAGTGTGATCTGGAGGATCAGAAAAGAGAGTTATTGGTTCAATAATTTCTTAAGTATGCTATCTTCTTGCACCTAGTGTGACCTGGAAGATCAGAAAGAGAATTATTAGCCCAACTTAAAATAAAAAATAAAAAATAAAAAATGACATGCATAGAGCAAGAGATTCTAGGGGAAGGTTTATAGCTAGAGCCAAGAGTTCGATTTTCACAACTCCATATTCTTCAAGGCATAAACAAGACTCACCACCATCTACCCCTAGCCTTAAGATTCTTGGAATTCAAGGAGCAGCTGAATTAGAGGATTATCCTATACCACCTACTAAATTTCATTTATAAAAGGATCCTTTCTTTACTTCTACAGGAGAGTATATTGTAATAAAAGAAGTAGAATCACCTGAAGAAGAAAGGGAAAAGACTCCCTCTCATCCTCCCTTGATAGAAGAACCAGAGGACTTTGAGGACTCTAAAGAAACTATCATGGCAGAGGAAATAATAGATGGATTTGGAGGTAGAGGTAGAGGTAGAGGAGGAGGAAACAATGGAGACAACAATAGTGAAGGTAATAATGGAAGAAATAGGGAAGGAGACAACTTGTTTGGATTCCCTATAGTTGATAAGGAAACTCATACAACAATGAAAAACATCTCACCATCTGTCCTCCCCAAATTTTATGGATTGCGAAGTGAGGATCCTGAAACATTTCTGTTTGAGTTTGAAGTCGTGTGCCGAACCTATGACTATATGGAAGACTCTCAAAAACTCAAATTGTTTCCTTCAACATTGAAGGGAGCCACTTTGAAATGGTTCATGGTATTAACCACCCAATCTATTAGGACTTGGAATGATATGAAACAAACATTTTTGGATAGATACTTGGACTATTGTATGCCCACCAATCACAAGGATGAGGTATTCAAAATGATGCAAAAAGAAGATGAAAATTTGGAAGATTTACTTGAAAGATTTCAATACAACTTAAAAAGAGCAAAGATGAACAACTTAGATGATGAAACTTTGAAAGCCCTCATATTAAAAGCCATTAGAGATGAATGGATAGATATTTTAAACATGATGGGGAAAGGAGACATTTCTCAACTTCCACTTCGTGATATAACAGAACTATGTGTCCATCTCTCAAGAGGAAAATCTAAAACAGGAAAAGGGCCTAGGGATCCTTCTCTTATCAGGGCTAACAAATCTGCAACTGGATCAGTAAGTAGGGCAGAGATTGGAAATATGCTTGATGAATTCAAAATTGATATCTTAGGGAGCCTTAGTGAACAACTAGACACCCTTAAGATCCAAAACAAGTAGAAAGCAGAAACAGATGCTCTAGCCATCTTTTGTCCGAAATGTAGGAAGAAACATGCTTTAAGGGAATGTCCCTTGGATGCAAAATTTGTAGAAACATGTATAATTTTCTCAGAGAATCATGAGATCAAGGATTGTCCTTCAATCCCTGGACTCAAAGTTGTCTTTCAAGAAGACCCAAATTCAGTAGAATCTCTCTGTTTTGTTGCAAGAAGACCTTGGCAGGGGCAAAAAACTCAAGGGTTTAACAACCCTATGAATCTTCAAACCCCACCAAATTGGAATCCTTGGCAACAACCTTGGCCCCAACATCAAAATCCATATCAACCATGGGTACAAGGGATGCAAAATCCTTATGGGAGATTTGCTCAATTTTATCAATATCCTCCATATTTTCAAAATCAACAAGCTCCACAACTTCCAAACTCAAATCCACAACTTTCATTGCCATTTCCACAACAACCTTCTCAGCAAAATCCAAATCCTCAACTCTTGCTTCCATACCAACAAAAGACAAATCAACTTCCAGCTCAGCCATTTCCAAATCCTAACAATAAAAATCCTCAGAATACTTACATGATATAAGGACAACAATTTCCTACCTATATGATTGTTCCTCTCAATGATGTACGACTGAGATCTGGTAGAGTTTTAGAAAAACCTTCTATAGATGTCCAATAGCAAGATACCTCTGAGGAGGACTCTCTTAAAACCAATAAGGGTTCTGAGGAAACATCTCTTCAAAACTTGAACATTCAAAAAGAGAAAGTAAAGTTAACCCCCACAACTCCTATAGTTGAGCAACCTGCATCTTCATCTACACCGCCTTTTCCTGAAAGATTACAAATTGACAAGGGGGTGGAAAAACAAATCTTGTTGCCTAACTATGATTTTCTAGATAAATTAAAGAATGTTTGTATCAAGATTCCCTTGCTACAAGCCATTTTAGAGATTCCTATTCTAGCAAAAACAATAAAGGAGTTGAGTTTCAAAATACCAGGAAGGAAACTAAAAGATACAAGAAGAATCCACCTGGTAGGAAAAATTGCAGATATCATGATGGGAAAAATTACCATGCAGAAGTATGTAGATCCAGGAAGTCCAATTGTCAAGACACATATAAATGGGATAGAAATTCCAAATACATTGATTGACTTAGGGGCTGCTATAAACATTATGAGTAGATAGACTATGGACCAGCTAAAACTTCCTAACCTTATTTTTACACCTACTTTACTGCAACTTGCAGATCGATCAATTATTAAACCAGATGGTGTATTAGAAGACATTTCAGTTTCCTTAGATTCTTGGGAATATCCAGTAGATTTTATGATTTTGACTCCCAAGAGTAATCTAGGAGGGCACCCACTTATCTTAGGAAGACCTTGGCTAGCCATAGCTGATGCTTTCATTAGTTGTAGATCTGGGGATATGTACATTTCTAATGGTAATTAGACAAAGAAATTCAATTTGTATCCTCCAGCAAAAGAAATCACAGAAGTAGGAGACAATGAATGGGTTGATGATGAGGATATTATACAACCTGTTCTTACCATTTCTGAAATCAGTGAGGATAGTCAAATTCTGAACACATTAGAAAATTTTGAGACATCTTCAGAATATGACCCCACAAAATTTCAGTTGGAATCTGACATAGAATATTTATCATCAAGACAAATGTCTCTTTACTCTATGGAAGATTTTGGTAGTTCTACCATTGAGATTTTTCCAGGAAAAACATTGAATATCAACAAACATTTGGAAAAGTCACAACAGGAAAAACTAACCAAAATCTTGCAAAAACATTCTATTGCATTTGCATGGGAGTATACTGACATGAAAGGTATTGATCCTAAGACTTGCATTCATCATATCTATATTGAGGAAAACAGTAGACCAATCAGACAACTTCAAAGAAGGATGAATCCAAATCTTAGGGAGATAGTGAAAGAAGAGCTCCAAAAATTACTCAATGTAAACTTCATTTATCCAATTTCAGATAGCCGATGGGTTTCTCCTTTGGTTATAGTACCTAAAAAGAATGGTAAATGGAGGTTATGCATTGATTACAGGGAATTGAACAAAGCAACTTTGAAGGATCACTTTCCTTTGCCTTTTATCGATCAGGTATTAGATACATTAGCAGGTAAAAAGTACTTTTCATTCTTGGATGGTTTTAGTGGCTATAATCAAATTCAGGTAGCACCTGAAGATCAAGATAAGACCACATTCACCTGTCCATGGGGAACTTTTGCCTATCGAGTACTTCTTTTTGGGTTATGTAATGCACCCGCAACATTCCAAAGAGCAGTACTAGGAATTTTTTCTGATCTAATCCATGATTGTGTAGAGGTTTATATGGATGATTTTACAGTTTATGGTAATTCAATTGAAGAGGCATTAGAAAATTTGGAAAAAGTCCTTATAAGATGTAAAGAAACAAACTTTTCATTAAGCCATGAAAAATGCTTTATGATGTTTACTGAAGGTATTTTTTTGGGGCATCATATTTCAAGAGATGGGATTAAGGTTGATAGATCAAAAGTTGAAGTTATCTCCAAGTTGCCTATTCCAAATTGTCAAAGAGATGTTAGAAGTTTTCTAGGATTTACTGGTTACTATAGAAGATTTATAGAAAACTTCACTAAAATAGCATCTCCACTCTTCAAATTGCTTACAAAAGACTGTGAATTTAAATGGGATCCTGATTGTCAATCGGCCTTTGAAACTTTGAAAACAAGAATATCTGAAGCACCTATCTTGAGAGGACCAAATTGGAAACTCCCTTTCCATATTTCTACGGATGCTTCAGATACAGCTCTAGGAGCTGTGTTGGGTCAAAAAGATTTAGTTCCTTATGCCATTTATTATACCAGTAAAAATTTGACTCCCACAGAGTTGAACTATACTGTGATTGAAAAAGAGTTTTTAGCTGTTGTTCATGCAATTAATAAGTTTAGACATTACATAACAGGCTATGAAACTTTTATTCATACTGACCATTCTGCAACTAGATATTTAATGAACAAACCTATTACTAATGGCAGAGTGACAAGATGGCTCTTACTTTTGCAAGAATTCAATATTACTATGTTGGATAGACCAGGAAAACAGAATACAGTAGCTGATTTCTTGTCTAGGATTCAGAATACTAAAGAAGATTCTCCTGTAGAGGATAAGTTTCCTGATGAATACTTGTTTGCAGTAACTATTAAGACTCCTTGGTATGCAGATATTGCTAACTATTTGGTTACAGGGAAACTGCCTTCACATTTATTTCCAAGTGAAAAACAAAAAATTATTCAGGAGAGTTCAAAATATTCATGGATTTCTAACGAATTGTTTAAAACAGGGCCTGATCTTGTGATCAGAAGATGTGTCGGGGAAGATGAAATGCCTGATATTCTTAAGGCATGTCATGATGAACCATGCGGCGGACACTTTGCAGACAAAAGGACGGCCTATAAAATCCTCTCTTTAGGATAATATTGGCCTTCCCTCTTCAAAGATGCAAAACAATATGTCAAAAGGTGTGACAGCTGCCAAAGAGTAGGGAAACCTACCCTTTCAAATGAAATGCCATTGCAAACACAGGTACTCATCGAACCCTTTGAAAAATGGGCTTTGGATTTCATTGGACCTATTAATCCACCATCTAAGCAAAATAAGTATATATTGGTTTGTACTGATTATGTTACTAAATGGGTAGAAGCCAAAGCATTAGTGTCTGCTACTAAAAATTTAGTTGTTAATTTTCTTTATGAGGATATTTTTACTCGCTTTGGTGTTCCAAGAGAAATTGTGACAGATCAGGGAAGCCAATTCACATCCAACTTGGTGGAGAAGCTGATGGAAGAATACAAAATCAAGCATAGAATATCTACTCCTTACCATCCGCAAGAAAATGGTCAAGTGGAGTCTACAAATAAAGTTCTCGAAAGTATCATCACCAAAACTGTTCATCTACATAGAAGAGATTGGGCAGAAAGGCTTTCTGAAGCCTTGTGGGCCTACAGAACTACATGGAGAAATACAACAGGACATTCTCCCTATGAACATGTTTATGGGAAAGAAGTCCTGCTCCCCATTGAGTTCCAAGTCAAGACCTTCAAGATAGCAGTTCAGTTGGGGATGGATTTATCAGAAGCTCAAAAGCATAGAATGGAGCAGTTGAATGAGCTAGATGAGATCAGACAAGAGGCAATTCTAAGAACTGATCTAGTTCAATATCAAAGAGTTAAATGGCATGAAAAATACATCAAAGAGAAGAAGTTTCAAGAAGGAGATTAGGCATTGTTATTTGATTCCAAGTTTAAATATTTTAAAGGAAAATTTCAAACTCATTGGCTTGGGCCATATGAGATTGACAAGATCTTTAGCAATGGAGCGGTAAGAATCAAGACCATTGATGAATTTCAAACTCCTCTTATTGTGAATGGCCACAAATTAAAATTTTATCATAAGCCACTCTCAAAAGAGGAATTTGTTGAAATGTTTCAAGAAAATTCTGCAATCAGGCTGGTACAAAAGAATTCTTCTTCTCCACCAGCCTAGCCTTTGTTCTTTTCTGTTCATTAAAAAAAAGAAAAAAAAAGAGAGATTTTTTTTTGTATAAGCCTGAAAACCAATCATTGATTGGCAGTCTTATACAGAAAATGTAGGGTGAAAATCAGGAACACCTGACACCCTATATTTTCCAAAAAAAAAATCTCTCTTTCATTTCACAAATCTTGTGACCATCCACTCCATTCCATTCCACTTCATTCCACTTCATTCCATTTCACTTCATTTCATCTATTTCATTTCATTTCACCAATAAAATTTTCTTTCATGACCATTTTCATTCAGTCAGTTATCATCCGTCTATTTCCATTCACCCAAATAATAGTTGTGTCAGTTTCCGCAGCTGACACCTGTTTCCGCAGCTGATACTAGTTTCCGCAACTGGAAGAATATTCTGCAGCTACCACTCTGTTTTTCAAAAGAATGTACAGTCAGATGTATTTTCACAATCATGAAATCAAATGCAGGTATGAAGACATATTATGAAGCCATGGGGCATTCAAGACATCAATGAGAAGCAACTAATTGAAGACCAAGGAAAAATGGCAAGAATTCCAAGGTATGAGTAAAATTTATTTCAAATGGCATTTAAGCACATTTTTACATAGTTATAAACCATAGCTCCATTATATGCAATGATTGTGTTCACAAAATCCGTAACCATTCAACGATCTCTATATGATCCTCCCACAACCCTTGCATTCATTTTCAAACGGTCCCATAATCAAGCCTCTGATCTTCACTCATACTCCGATACTCCACCTGTGATGATGAAATGTGGTTGATTTGACTACGGCTTCTTTTAGCCGCATAAAATCCATAGCTGTTTCATAAACGTGCTTACATTTACTCTGCAGCCACCCAATTTTAAATACTGCCGGATGCGTTATACTCCTCCTACTATTCTATTGATCTCACAGCCACATTTCCACCGTGCTCACGTAACCCTTCTCTGTTCCGCTTCACCCCATTTGCTCTCTATTACGCTACAGTCTATATACCCATTCTCTGATATCTGCCTACAATCATCGTGCTCATTTCCACTCATTCAGCTGTCTTACCTCTGTTGAACCCTCCTCACGTAGACAAGTTTTAAAGAGCAGAAAGAAGGATGGGTCAATTGTTGAGAACAGAACCAGAAGGACCTAAATTCATGGAAGGATACCCGCAAGTCAGGGATATATTGAAAAAGGAAAAGTGGCTTCAGTTCATCCAAAAGTTTAGAGGCTACCATAAAGAGGTGACAAAATCTTTTGCAAGGTCTTTCAATGGCCTGGAGGTAGAGATTGGGGACCTCAAATTTATGGTGAATAAGGCATCCATAGCAGCTGCCACAGAACTTCCTCAAGAAGGTGAACGTTGGTTCAAGAACAAGAGTATTAGTGATGAAGCCTGGAGAGTAATCCTACATAACCCAGGTATGGATGTAACTATTTTTAAAAGAGGAACTCATGTTCATGCTTTGAAAGAGGAGTGGGCTACTTTGCTGCTAGTTATTCAAAAATTTATCACCTGTGAGGGCCGTTTTGGGTCAATGTATATGTATCATACCCGATTGCTGATGAATTTTCTAGACAACCAGACCCTCAATCTACCATACTTTTTATTAAATAGTTTGAAGAAGATGTTTGTGACCGTTCAGAAGAATTTAGGGGATGTAGAACCACATTTATATCACCATGGTCTTGTGAAAAATTTGATTGAAAAACAGTTAAAAGAGAAAAAGGACACATGGGAACAATTTTTGATTAGAAATTTCTTTGAAGAACACCAAGAAATTCCTGAAGGCAGTACATCAAGAAGGAGTAGGAGAAAGAGAACAAATGATGAAACTCAAAGTACTCCTACTACTACGGTTGAAAGAACTAGTAGAGAAGAGAGATTGTCAAAAAGAAGGAAGGAAGAAACCAAGGGTAAAAAGCCAATAAAATCAAAAGAGAGAAAAAGCATTGAGGCTATGCATCAAACTCCTTCCTCAGAAGAATATCATCAAGTGTTATCTAAGAGACTAGTTCACCTTCAGGAACAGTCATCTATGGCCAAAAAGAGAGGGAAAGGAAAACAAAAGCAAAAAGACAGTAGTCCACAGCGTGTAAGAAGAAGTTCCAGACTTAAAGGGAAGTTGAGGAAAACACAAACGAAAGGACCCCATTTTATTGATTTGGGAGAAGAAACATCTGAACAAACTCCATCTGGCCATAGTCCATCTCATTCTCATTCATACATTGAACATAGTTCATTTCATTCTCAGTCATATATTGAACATAGTCCATCTCATTCTCAGCCAGACGTTGACATGAGCCCTTTTCAGCCAGATTTTGAAGCCAATTCTCCTCCACGGCATTTTGGGGACAGCCCAATAAAAACAACACCTGAGATAGACCCAAAGCAGCAAGAAGTATATGATTATATAGAATATTTAGAAAGAGCAGCCACGGGTCCCAACACTTCATCCACTCAGCCTCACACAGCAAAAGAAGATCTAGTCCAATCATTGAAACAAGAAGTCTTTGAGTTGGAGGTTTTAAATAAACACATTAAAAATGAAAATGAGGCATTAAAGGAACAAAGAAAATTAGACAACATCATTCATGACAATACCATGCTACATCTGGGACTATGGCAGAAAAAGAACAAAAAATTGAAGAAGAAATGCCAGAAGTTAAGTAGAGCATTGGTTAATATCAAATTCAGATGCTTGATGAAGAAGCCCAGGATGTTAGCAGCACCAAGGAAGAGGAGGAGAGGATTGGATGTACTGGATGAAGTGTCAAGGCATATGAATTGAAGAAGGATTATCCAAATTTTGGTTGCATGAGGACATGCAACACCTTCACAGTGGGGGTATGTTGAGTCTCAAATCTGCATCTTTCTTATACACCTTTCTAGACCTTTTTTTCATTCACCTGGACCTTCTAAGTCATCAATATCATTGCATATTAATTGTAAAAGAGCATTTAAAATGGTTTTTAACTATGTTTTGTGTCTGTTGTTTGATTTAGATTTTTGCTCATTTAGCTGCGGAATCTTGTCACTTTCCGCAGCTGCTGCAACTTTCCGCAGCCATTTTGTTAAAGTCTATATTGCAGGTGTCTTCAGGAAAATCGAGCCACATGGGCAAGTTAGAAATGACATGGACATGGATCGTTTCCTATTGGCTCAGTCGAATTCACCTAAGAAGGCTGTGGTCAAAGGTGGCCAAGTGGTGGTCAACCGAAGAGTCCCACGGTGACAGAACTCTGTTTCTCATCACGTGAAGATTTGCGTGGCCGTTTCTAAATCACGGGAGACATATCAACACCTGTGAACGTCTCCATAAGCCGAATCCAACATCCACTCTCCATATATTTAATCCTCACGGTGGCCATAATGCTAGATCTCTGGACGTGATGGTTCACGTGTCTTCTATCAGCGCAGACTTTAGGGAATTAGTTATATCTCCCTCTGTTATAAATAATGTGTTTTCATATGCATAATAGTTAGCTCTGTAATGTAATTGCATCGTCATTGTGTTGTTATTTCTCTTTTATGACCGCAATTTAATATATGAGAAGACTCTGTTCAAAAGCGTAATTCGTATTTGAAAGTTGTTGCCCGAGGTTTGTGCAGAGGGCCCCTGCACACGCTGAGGTTTTGTGTATTACTGTATAGTTTCATGCTTCATTTCTTTATGTTCATTGTGCCATAGTCATTCACGTGTATATAGATTACATCTTTCATGGTATTTAAATTTCATCTTTGTCCATAATCTTTCATGTTTTATATTTTACTTCTGTCCATAATCTTTTATGTTTTATGTTGTTGTTAACTGATCAGTGTTCTTGTTTCAGATTACAATAGACAGCCCGAGCATTTTCACATCTTTTTCATAATGACTAATGACATGGAATCAATATTGTCCTTCTGCTGATTTCCTTTTCTTAGTGTTTGTTTAATTCCAACACTGTTTTGTTATTTTAGTCTTGCACATTTGCTTTAGTACTTAGATTAGATATTAAACTGTTCATGTCATTTTCAGTTACCTCCGAAAGCCATAGCGAGACTAATGGTGAGGGATTGAAGTATGAGTGTATAGTTTGATATTAGTTTACTTTTCTGCAAGTTAGATATTAAACTGTTCATGTCATTTTCAGTTACTTTCGAAAGCCATAGCGAGACTAATGGTGAGGGATTGAAGTATAAATGTATAGTTTGATATTAGTTTACTTTTCTGCAAGATAGATATTAAATTTCTCATGTCATTTTCAGTTACCTCCGAAAGCCATAGCGAGACTAATGGTGAGGGATTGAAGTATGAGTGTGTAATTTGATATTAGTTTATTTTTTCTGCAATTTAGATATCAGATTGCTCAAGTTGTTTATGATTACCTCCAAAAGCCATAGCGAGACTAATGGTGAGGGGTCAGAATATGAGTTGATGTAATTTGATTTTAGTTTTACTTTACTTGCAATCTTTTCTTTGAGTAACAGTTTCTTTTGTGTTTAGACAACAGCAAGGGTAATGGTTTTCATGATCAATAGTTCACTGTTTGTTTAACTAGAATAGTAGCACATTTTTATTTCCTTTTAGGAACTAATTTTTTCATTGTATGTTTCAAAATCCTTTTGAAGTTTGAAGTTTGGTAAATCATTATAAGGGACATAATTGCCTTGAACAATCATAACCATACTTGCCTTTTAGAATTCTCATTAGGAAACCAACCAAGATAAAAAGAAAAAAAACCAAAAACGACAAAAAAGTAAGAGATAGGTTATCTTGCACATATAGTGCGCCACACTTCGTCAGCTTACGAATCCCGGATTGACAAATTAATGTAGCAATTTAGGACACACTAAATTGACCAAACATAAACATCACCATAGGTACAATCACTAAATATACAACATGCACAACATATACACCACAATAGTACTGCACATCCATAGACCACACACTAACCCCACAAAGCAACCTTGCTTCTAGTGTATTCCCACTATCCATGCTTATCTTAGCATGTCGTAGATCACATTACTTTCATTTCACTGATGTACCCCTCAATGTTACCTACAATAACATAGACATATACATAGTTTAATCACATAATATCAAATCATAACCACTTGATACTGACCTTGTAGATTTCTTAGGGTTACTCTTCCCACTTGATTCCCCATAAAACCAGGAATCTCTTCATGGCATTCACTTGTATAAGCACTCATTCCTCCACAAGAAATTCTTGAAAACCCTATCATACACTGAAATATATACATACATACATACATATACATTTCATTAGCATAAAAAAATCATGATCCTAGAATACAACAACATACATGCACACATATATACATATAAACATTAGCATTAAACAATCATGATCCATGACGACCCTATGAGACACAACATACATACATACATAAACATCAACATAATCATGATCATAACACAATTTATAAATATCATAAGGTCTAGGTTAAGAGAACTTTCGTTATCCGTGCACAATGTGCACAATACTGAGAACAACATTTCCAAACATTTCCAAGGCATCTAACAACTTAGATCCATTTTATTTACCTTTTATTCTGCCTTTCTCATGTCTGTACTACCACCATCCATTTACCACAATGGACCCAACCATTCCAACCGACTGTCACATTCTTACCTTCCGCTGCACTTACTCATGCATCGATCTTAATTCAGGACTTACATTACCTATTGGGTACCACACAGCTCTCCCCAAGCTCCAATTACTTTCCTCTTTCCCAAACCAATTCCCGAGACTCTCAAAACATAAAATGAAAGAACAAGAACAAACAAGAAGAAGACCATGAGAAACCAAAATAAATACGACACCGCAACATAGTGGTATGGTCATACACTAGACATAAACAAAGCTACAAATCAAGTGCGACAAACCACAAAAGGCAAAAATCACCATACTGGAAACAAACACCGTGACTCAATCCCCATGGTTCCCTAGTGCTTCTGAAGGAAAACTCAACTTGATCATTCTCCAAGATTTCATGGCCGTCTCTTTCCATGTAATACCCTGCATCATACTTCCATAACCACATAACTGTCATCGCATAAGTAAATATAGAATATACTAGTCACCTTAATTTGATGTTCCAATCATGCTTCCTTGTAATTTAAAACTACCATTCCATCTCTCAAGGAAATCAAATTCCTTGATGAATCCAGCTATAACTAGAAACCAACTGATATACATGTCAAATACATCTTCATAAATATAGCACACGTCCACATAATGCCAAACAAGACTAGTTTGAAGAAGACTTCATGTACGCAAAGCACTAATTCATTTGGAATTAGGGTTTCCAAACATGGCCAAAATAAATCTTACTCAATTCATTTCATTTACCTTGCTTCAATCGAGTCCTACTATGTATCTGTTAGATATATAAATACATAAAATATTACCTTTTCATGCTAATACCAAGCATGTTTCCCTGCAACTATTCACATATTTCAATCATATGTTCCAAATATAAAGATGTCATATCTATTAATTTTAAATCAACCTTTGCCAAGACTAACCATCATGTCATAATACATAGTCAACTCATAGTCTTTAGACATAATGCTACAATTGTCACCTACTTACACTCAAGTACATATAAGTTTCCTCAACACATATTGCATTAGTACAACCATATTAAAACCAAATAATTTCTTCACACAATATTATAGATACATACTCATATCATGCAACTAATGAAACATTCAAACAACAAATAGATGACATAATAGACACCAAACACTCAACCACCAAATATATGACATAATTAAACAATCAAGCACCAGGTAGGCAGGATAAGAAACTCATACCTTAATGTATCTTAAGGGGAGGCTATCTTACCTGCACAATAAATTTATATTAGCACAATATAGCTTCTCAAAATATCAACTCAAACATAAATAAGGTCGTGATATCCATAACAGTAACTAGCTAACATGTTTAGATCATAAACCTAGAAACAATTTCCATTCATTCGTAAAAATCACATATGCACAGTCCGTCTAGATTAGTAAGACATAATATCACAACATATTAACTCATACCTAAATGTCATAACCCTAACCATTTGCATAGTACAATTCAAATTATCATGATGCATATAACAACAAGATATTGATACTATAAACCTAATCATCAAGTCAACTAACATGTAACAAAAACAATTTAAGATATAGCATGCTCATAAACAACATATAACATAATCATCAAGCTAACTAGAACAAAACAACAAAAACAATGCATGCAACCACAAGTTACTATCATCCATGATTATGTGCTTAGGACTACACTAATCAACTACCATTTATCATACATTTAATCACAACAAAAATGTACATATCCCTAATGATTATAAAAACCATTAACCAACATACCTGCATGTCAAACATGCAATACTTGCATGACAACATATAGGAACTAACATGCACAACAAATGCATATACAACCATACATTCATGATTACACAGCCCACAACAACACCATCAACCTTCACATGGTGACATCACTTCAACTATGACCAATGCCATGCATATGTGACAAGCACATAGAACATAAGCATGAGGAACACAAATGGAATCCACTTGAATGCATGACCAATGCAATGCCCAAGGAGAGTGCAACCACACTTTGATACCACTCTGTAACACCCTCTTCCCACATCTACTCAATTAATCGACCAACTAGGGTAACACATGAGACGAGAGGATACTATAATGAGATTCAACCTCCTAGGTGACCTTAAGAAAGTGGAACCTACGGAAACAAAACATACATACCTTGTACAAAAACAACACGACTCCTAAGAGGTAACTCAACCATTCAGGACCCTTACTCCTGGGTCAAACTGACCTTTTTACCTCTTTTGGCCATAGACACAGGCACAAGTTTGCATGTCAGCGTCTAGGAGGCTATAGCCATAGGCATAACACTGGATGCTAGCGTCGAGGTCCCCAATTACTTAGTTTTGTGACAACATCCCTTGGATTTGAGCCACCTTTTCAGGCCAAGAACCCAATGCTCTGCCCAGAACTTCATGAAATTTTTAGAGATGATAAATAACAACAAGACAATGATACGGAAGCAATCACATCAACAAGAACTCATCTGGACCCCTACTAGCCCTGACAGGAATTTTTTCAAACATGTCACAAACATTGAAACTACAAATGTAAATAAAATATCTGAGCATCGAGGTCTCATACCTATATGAGAATCTCTAAGAATAATTTCTTCCTTACATAATTAGCTGCAATACCATCTACTTGACCATAGATACATTTACAGGTAAAAACATGGGGAGAACCATACATCATCACTGATAAAATACATTCTTATAACCATCATAATCACAACATAAATACCATGGATACAGCAATAATAGAATCCACATATAAATCTGTATGATTATACATAAAATACCAAAGGAATGAGCTTCTCATTAATGAATGTAAAAACCAACTGGAGATGGGACTTCCACGTTCCACCTGACCATAGATTGGCTGAGCCAAATATCTCTTCAACTAATCACCCCCTATGCCATATTCCAAGCATGAATGTGGGACTCAAACCAAAAGAACCAACCAGCACATCTTGAAGCTAAACCAACTCATCCTCATCAATAGAGATTATACTTTACCGTGATCTACCCCTAATCACTAGGCCCACACAAGAATGGATATCACTGGATTGTCTCCACCTAAACAGTGAGGAATTTTCTTGTCTCCTAGTCTCTCAAGATTTACTGCATCCCACAATAAGAATTAGGGTTCATTATGCCCTAAATCGATACATACTCTCTAGGATTTAGCGTATATCCCAAGCCCAACATTCTTAGGTCTGAATGGAAATAAAACCACCTCTCAAGCTTTACCGCTATCCAATCTCGAATCACTAGGCCCTAAACCAAGGAAACACATGAACAAGTTTTGTATCATATCATTTGGAGATCCACCTCACTCAACTTTGAAACCATCTAGATAATATATCTAAAACAAAACATTATAACTCCACAACATCATGGCTATCTAGAAATGGCAAGGCTAGGCTGAAAAACATTGTCACACCTGGTAGAAACCCATGCCAAGACAGAAAAGAACCACATGCAATACCATGCATTCTAGATCTAGCAAGGAAATCATATATAAAAATCGATAATTGCAAAGAATCATGTTGTAAATGCTTGATTCCTACTCCTCCTTTCCTGCTTCCTCCTTATTCCTACTTTCGTGCCTTTCTTACTCTAATGTCAAAGTGCTCCAAGAAACTTTATGTCCAAGAGTGTGTGTGAGAGAGAGAGAATAGAATGAGAGCCATAAGTATGAGAAAAAGCTTTCCAATTGATCCTGAGAAGCCTTTTTATCAATAAGGCCTCTAATTTCTTCAAATTTCATTATTTTCCTTCATTTTCCTCCTCCCATGCAACATGTGACCTTTCACCTTCATTTTCTCCTATTTTTCGTTATTTTCATAAATAAAATGTCAATTAATTCCCCGTTCCTTTCCAAAGCCGTTGCCATTTCCTTTTCCAATTTAATTTAGCCATAATAACCGAAATGAACACCCACTAGGATGTTTTTCCCAACATTCATCTTGGAATAAGTGTCTCATCAATCCTGATTATTATTTTTAACTATTATTACATAGAATTTTCACCATGGCTGTTACATCGAGTGTCTTTTAATGTATACATATGAGTGTATGATTTTCATATGATTATATGGTACAACTTAGATTTTCGGCCCTGCAACTCTGATCTAAAACTTGGCCCTGCATTTTTGGACCTGCAATTCATACAATTACCCTAGAAATTCGGACGTGTGGGAGAAACAATAAAAAATTCAGTAATTTCCTTTCTTTCTTGATTTTCTTCTTTCTTCCTTGGCCTTCAAACTTCTTATTCTTCCTTAAATTTCAAAGATCAAACTTGTGTGCCAAGTGTGAAAATGAGGACAAATTCTCTTCCTTTATATAGTCATCCATGTGGTAGAATTAGGCCTTTTCTAGGCCAACTTGTTCTTGGCAGGGCCGACTTGGTCTTGGGGGTAAAAAAGACTTTTCTAGACTCAAAAATATTATTTTTCTTTTGTTACATATTGTCCAAATGGAACTTTGACACATGAAAAAATTTCTTCTGGACTCAAATAAACTCTAGAAGCATGAAGAACATGCTTGACTAGAAAAATAACAATAAAAATAAATTTTATTTTTCTTCTTTTTCTTTTTACAAGAAATATATATTGATACAAGTACAAAAAAAATTATGAATATTGAACCTAATTACATGTTCCAACACTCCCTCATAACTAGGGAGGTATTCAAAATTCCATTATGAGGTACAAGGATACTAAAATTGAAATATTCTCATAAGAAGAGTCAGATTGATAAGCCATCACCAAACATCAACATCATAACAAGAATTGTCAAATTGCAAGATAACAAAGCCTTTAATAAAAAAACTCTAACTCTACACTATATTAGAGCACAATGTTGGGAGGCATACAAATGGTCACCAAGACTATAACCTCTTAAGGCACATTCCCCATCCATATGTTCACTAGGTATCTCCTTCGAGGACTATTCTTCTCTTGGATTCCCAATCCTCAAAGAATACCAGTCCTCTTCGACTACTCTTATCCTGGATTCCCAACCTCATCCTCAAAGAGTATTGGTCCACCATACTACTTATATATTGGATTCCTAATCCTCAATAAGTATTGGTCTCATATGCTTATCCAATCCTCCATTCTCTCTCATATTTCCTTCACTAGACTTATGACTACTAGTCTTGGTCTACTGCATGACACATGGAGAATATTGTGTCCCATATCACTCCCTCTTAAACAGGGAGGATATATATACAAGCTCAAGCTTGTTTCTCAAGTACTCAATCTTCTTATTCATAAGAGTCTTGTCAATGTATCAACTACATGTTTGTCTTTGGAGATGTATTGTAGCTTCATGACCCAATATTACACACCAAGCTTTGAATATAATGATACTTATTATATGCTTTTTCCTAGCATGAAAAAATAGGTCCTCAGTCAACCTTATGCAACTATAGTTATCAAAATATATAATGGTAGGGTCCAAAAATCCTTCAAATAAATATGATAGCAGCTTTCTAAGCCAAACATCTTCTCTACCAACTTCACTTATTGCAATATGTTTAGGTTCAACACTACTTAATGCAAATAAATCTTGTTTCCCGATCATCCATGAGATCATAAAAGATCCCAAGATAAAAAAAATCCACCAGTAGTGCTTCTTCCACCTATCTCATTTCCACCCCAATTAGAGTATGTATATCCCAATAACTATATCTCATTACCAAAATATCTTATACAATGATGTATCATCCCATGAAGATATCTTAAATTTTGTTTAGTTGATATCCAATGATCATGCCTTAGCTCCATATGGAATTACTAAGAACATTTACTGCAAAACATATGTTAGGATGAGTGTTCAAAATATACATTAGGGATCCAATCAACTCTGGGTAGCTTGTACGATCAACAAGGATTGATTCTGAACTCCTCAAATTTTTGAAATTCGTGATTATAGGATTTTTCATCGGTTTACTGTCCATCATGCCAAACTTCTGCAATATCTTGATCACATATTTCCCTTGACCAAGATATATCTCACCAGGTTTATGCCATACTTATAACCCCAAGTAGTAATGCATAAGCCCAAGATCCTTCATGTAAAATTCAGCTTCCAATTGCTTCTTGCATTCTTGAATACGATGCTCTACACTTTTAACAAGTAAGTCATCCACATACAACAATACGATCATAGGTTCATTCTTGACCACCTTGATGTTGAGATTAGGATCTGCAGAACTCTTGAAAAAACCAACTCTTAGAAGACACACATCCATTCTTGTGTACCATGCTCTAGGGGCTTGATTCAAGCCATATAGAGCCTTCTTCAACCTGCAGACATGTGTCTTCTTACTATGAATCTCAAATACTTGAGGCTACTCAATGTAAACCTCTTCATCAATTGTACCATTTAGAAAAGTTGTTTTAACATCCATTTGATGAATTTTCCATTCCATATTAGTAGTTAGAGAGATTAATGATCTAATGGTCATATATCTAGCTATAGGAGAAAATTTTTCTTCATAATTGATTCCTTCTTTTTGAGAGAAGCCTCTTGCCACAGACCTCACGTTATACTTGTCAATGCTCCCAGCAACTGCATGTTTGATCTTGTATACCCATTTGGAAATGACAAAAAAATTCTCACTAGGTCTAAGAAAAATTTCCCAGACATCATTCTCTATTATAGATTGGTATTCTTCCTACATTGCATTCTTCCATTCTTGATTTTCGATTTCCTTCTCATAAGTGGATGGTTTTTCTTCAATGATTTTAGTCATGTAAGTTGCATAACCTAAACATCTTTTAGGCTTCTTTCTTTCTCTGAAATTTTCCCTTGCTATTGCATGTCCTTCGGCTTCCTGTAGAGTTTCCCTTGACAAATTTGGCCTCTTTCAGGTCTCTGTAATAATGACTTGTTGCATGGGATCACTTTATCCTTCACCATAATAATGATTGGTTTAAGGTTCTTTATTATTTTCATATCTTGATATTTATTCAAATATGGTTATTTCTTCCTCACCAGAATCAATAGGAATGCCTTTGGACTTCTTATATGCAATACTTTCATCAAATATAACATCTCTTCTTACTTCAATTCATCGATATTCCTTGATGTAGACTCTATAATATTTTGATGAAGAACTATATCCAACAAAGATTCCTCTTATACCCGAGGGGTATAGTTTCTTCCTTTTGTCCTCGGGAATGTGAATATATACAAGACATACAAATATTCAGAGATGATCAACACTTGGGTTCTTTCCTGCAAATGCTTCTTCTAGAGTGATATAATTAAGAATTATATGAAGGCTTCAATTTTTTTATATAATATTTTCACGACTGCTTCTCCCCATAATAACTTGGGTAGGTCTTGTTCATGTAGCATGGCTCTAACACATTCCTCAATTTATCGATTATTTATTTCAGCCACACCATTTTTTTGATGGTTATAGGGAACAATTAGCCTTCCCCTTAATTCTTGCTTCTTTGCAAAAAGCTATAAGTTCTTTAGAAGTGTATTCTCCACCATTACCAGATCTTAGGGTTTTTAAATTCCTCTCCGTCAGATTTTCCACTTCTTCCTCGAATTCTTGAAATTTCTGAAATACTTCATCCTTAGACATGAGAAGATATATCCATGTCTTCCTAGAGTGATCATTAATGAATGTCACATAGTACTAATGACCTCCAAGAGACTTCTATGCCATGGGTCCACAAACATTGGAATGTATGAGATCCAAAATCTCCTTGGATCTTGTTTCACTTCTTGCAAAAAGGTTTCTTCACATTCTTGCCTGGAGAACATCCTTTACAAATTCCTTAATGCTCTTCCTTTAGTTTGGGGATACTAGTAACCATATGATTCAATGATGGAAATATGTTATAATGAAGGTGGCCATACCTTCTATTCCATATTTCACAAGGGATAATATCTAAGTGTATTAGATCTTGAAGAAGAGGTGTTAGAAGCCTATAAAACCTCCCCTCACGAATCCAATAGTCATAGCATAATTAATACTATAACCCTTAGCCCATAGAATAACTTTTCCATCAATAAAAGAAACCCTATAACCTTTATATTCTAGGAAAGAAATAGAAAGAAAGTTTCTCTTCAAACCAGGAACATAGAGTATATTACTGAGATGAATGCTTCCACGTGTTTCCAGCTATAGGGAAGTAGATCCAATTCCTTTGACTGTGGATCTTCTTATCTCCAAGTTCAATTGAATGGGAAGAGATTACTTTAGATAGGGTTTGGAGTTGACCACATTCCCCTGTCATATGTATTGAGGCTCCACTATCAATTACCCATATACTATCATCCTCAAAAGTACTTGTAAGAGCATAAAAGAGACTTCCATCCATGAAATCTTTATATAGCTTGGAGATGAACTTGATGATTCAAACTTTGATAGTATCAAGGAGACTCCTAAGAGTCTTAAGACCTTTCTTCATATAGCTTTTCATTGAAGAGGGAGAGAGAGAATATATAACTTATTCAAGATTACCTTCCAACAAGAGTGCCAACAAATAAGTGATCTTACATCTTCCTTGCTTCACCTTAGCTCTGACACCATGTTGAGAAATCAATGTAGATGTAGATTAGGCTTGATTCCTCTTACTTGATAATTACTTGTGACAATTTTTTGGCCTTTTATTACTTTATTATCTCTTCTTCATAAGAAATTACCAAAACATAAAATGCATGAAGATCACAAAAACAGAAATAACACAAGATATAGGCTCCAACCCAGGGAAAAACCCCTCCTAGGGGAAAACCTACTAAACTCTTCTCTTCTTATAGAATGATATCAAAGTGAGACATCTAAGACCCAAACACCAATACCAAGACCACCTCAAACACCAAGTTATCCTACCTTAAAAACCTTCTTCAATAAAGTCAAAGTCTACAAATTCAGTGATTTTCAAACTTCACCAAATTTGGTCCAAATCGATTTTTTCGCCCTACAGTTCATACAATTACCCCAAAAAATTGCATGTGTGGTTAGAAACAATCAAAATTTTAGAAATTTCCTTTATTCCTTGGATTTATTTTATCTTCCTTGGCCTCCACACTTCTTATTCTTCCTTCAATTTTAGATATCGAACTTGTGTGTCAAGTGTGAAAATGAGGACGATGTCTATTCCTTTATATAGCCATCCATGTGGTTGAATTGGGGCTCTTCTAGGCCGACATCTTCATGGCAGGGCCAACCCATTCTTGGGGGTCAAAAATACTTTTTTAGACTCAAAAATAATAATTTTCTTTTGTTACAAATTGTCCAAATGGGACTTTGACACATGAAAAAAATTCTTCTTGACTCAAATAAACCCTGGAAGCATGAAGAACAAGCTTGACTAGAAAAATAACAATAACAATAATTTTAATTTTTCTTATTTTAATTTTTATAAGTAATAAAATATTCATTAAGGCCCTTCTCTATGTCCACATCAAAGATTAGATATTTCCTTGAAATGGGATGTAGCAATGGAAATTCAAAATTCAAATTAAATATCCTCCCCCAGGGGTTTAAAAATTTTACGTGAAGAAAATAAGAATCCCTCAAGGGAGAGTCCAAATACCACGCGATGACATTAATGATGAAATTGTGAAAAAGAATCATGAACAAAACGAAAATCACAAGTATTTCGATGGTGACAATAACCTGACATAACCATCATTGTAGGATCAAGTGTCCTACTCACTCAAATTAACTTTGAATTTTGAGAAAACACGATCATCTTCTTATGAAAATAAAAATCGTGAGATTCAAAAGAGGACATATTTTCAAGACTATTGCAAAAATATTCAATGATATGCATGTCATTTTCTTGATCAAAAGGAGGTATACCTAAAAGAAAATATTTGATAACCACATCAAAATCCATTTGAAATTCTTGCAAATTTGAATCTTCTTATAGGAACAAAGATTCATCCAAATTACTTGAACAACACTACCATATAATTCTGAGAATAGGAAATCATCAGGGTCATGGTTTTCTAAGGGTTCAATTTTATTTATGGGTAAGGGTTCGACTAGTGATATATAAATACTCAAATATGGTTGATTGATAAGATCAGATGAATCACCAGTACGAGAAAGATGTGAAAGAAAAATTAATCCTTCATCAGCAAATTGATCTTTCAGTTTAGTGATCGATTGAGGTTCTAAACACATAACATCAAAGGGAGAGGGACATTGAACAAAAGGAAGGTTTGGTTCTTCCTGAGGATGTTGAAATGATTTTTGATCGAAAGGACATAATGAAACATATTCAAAATATTTTCTTGACATCTAGACTAAGAAACAAAATTTTTCATCCAAGAATTCCCAGTCCACATCCTCATCCAGAAATTCATAACAAAGATGGAGGAATCTGTCAAAAAAAATTTCAATATATTCAATTGATTCCATTCTAATTTGATCAATTTCATTGAGAACATCTTGATATTCATATTTGTCAAAGAAGCGTCGACGTCCGTTAACCAATTGCTTGAAATATGTAATAGAATCAAGGTACAAAATAACACTATTACTTCGCATGACCATCCAAGGTATGGGTAAACAACCGTGTCAGAATTTCCTCATAATAAATGCCACTTGAAAAAAAAATTGAACAAATTCAATTACATAATCAAGGAAAATTGTTGTTCCCTCGCCATCGAATGTAAAGTGTGACAAGTTATATAAAAATTCTGCGGGGATTGAAAGATCTAAAGCTTCGGAAAAACACCTTGGGATTGTGATCTGGGATGAAGCCATCAAAGGTAAAATATTAAAACAAACTTCAAAGGCTCGTCTTTTCATTTATCCTTCCTTCTAGCGCAAAAATGTTGAAAATGATGAATGCGAGTAACATTGTGTTGAAATGTCACCCCAAAGGGGGCTTCTGATTTAATTTTTCCTTAATTAAATTGAAAGAAAAATTGTAATTTTATCTCATGACAGATTTGATTAGTTAACTGAGTGAATGACTGCTTTAGATTAAGAAATTTGAGTTGAGGGTCAGAGAGTAGGAATTTAGAGTTCTCCCATGATTTAAGGTGGTCTAGTTACAATTATTTGTGAGTTGTAATTAGTTAACTCAATAAATTGAGTTAAAATCAGTTTAATTAGTTCTAACTGAGTGATGAGCTAGTGAGAGGTCCAGTGAATTGAATCTAATTTAATTCGCAAGTAGTGATCAATCAGTTAACTAATAATTCACTATAAATATTTGTTGCATGTCAGTTCTAAGGAGGGCCCAGTTGATACTAAGGTTAAAGGGATGATAACTATCGGTTGTATAATTAGAAAATTGCATTGGTCAGTTATAGAGTCATGTGGAAGCCAAGGATGCATTGCACAATCAATTAGAAGGAATTTCCTATTTGATAGGGAAACAATTCCTCCAATAATGCATGAGCAAGGTAGAGCAGAGGCTAAGAATTGGTTAAGTAATTGAATGATTTTTCCTAGATCAAAGTGAGATAGTTGGCAGAGTGCAAGAATTTCTCTGAGAGAGAAAGTATTGTATCGTTTCATGGTATTGATTTTATACAATATATAGATATTGGGGTTTTAGGTAGTTTTCTTTCCCCAGATACACCTTGTGTTGTGTGATTGATTGTCTCTTTCTCTTAATTTTCATGTGATTGTGCGATCGTGTTTTTTTTCTGCAAATTGTAGAAGGATTCAGTATTTTCTTTAAGTGCATTAAAAAATAGGTTTGAATATCGTTCTTAGATTTTCAACATGGTATCATAGAAATAGGAATCAAAATAAGAAGAGAATAAAAAATTTTGTTTTGATTAGGTTCTAATTTCCAGATTTATTCTTCAAGATCCAACAACAGATCAAGATGTCTTTGAATGGCTTTAGACTCGAATATGCACTCGAGGGAAATTTGAATTAAATTGCATGGAAGGATAGGATGGAGGCAGTCCTGGAGGACAAGGAGTTGAAGGCTTTCATAGATACTTATTTCCCTCAGCCTATAATAATAGATGCTCAACCTCTTGATGCATGAAATAATAATGTAGCAAAGGTGAGAAGGATCTTGTTAGAGGGAGTTCGAGATCATATTGTCTTGAGTATCCATGGGAAGGTGACTCCATATGCTATGTGTAAGGCCTTGAAATATTTGTATTAGAATAGCAGTAACCACAGGAAGCTAGCACTGAAAGACAAGCTCAGGAATATCAAAATGGCGAAGGGCGATATGATCTAAAAATACTTGAAGAAGTTCACTCAATGTAGAGATGAGCTTGGAAGTGTAGGGATAATTGTTGCCTCAGATGATTTGGTGAGCCTAAATCTTCTAGGCCTTCCCAAGAGCTGGCATAGCTACCAATACTCTATTAATTGGAGGGAAAAGCTACCAGATTGGGAGCGACTATGGTCCGATCGGGAACAATAAGAAATTTGGCAGAGCGCCAGAGATGGATCGTCATCAAAGACTGATCATGAGGAGAACTATGCCTTAGATGGAAAGGAAAAGAAAGGGAAAGGGAAGGCATCCCATTCCAAATCTGAGTCTAGCAAGGTAGGCAAGAAGCGAGACTTGTCAAAGGTAAAATATTTCAACTATCATGAACATGGACACTATGCCACAAATTGTCCACAAAATAAGAACAAAAAGAAGGAATTAGGAGGAGCAGTAGGTGAAGAATTGGCTTCACAGTTCGAGTTTGACTTCACCCTCATCACATGCATGGTGTCATCGCTGATGGGTTCTATGTGTTACTTGGATAATGGAGCTTCATTCCATATGACCGACAACAAATAATTCCAAATGAGAGAATTTTGTGTAGCATTGAGGAGGGAATTCAAGGTTTACCAATGGATGACAAAGAGGCCCTTAGACAAGAATGCTCCATGATCCTAAGAAAATATAAACCACCTAAAAGTAACCTCAGCAAGGAGGAGATAGGCGCTCTTGAATCCCTTCGCAATAACAATGATATTGTGATCCTTAAGGCAGACAAAGGAGGGGAAGTTTTCATTTTAGATAAGGTGGATTATATTAGGAAAATGAATGAGCATCTTGATTGCAGCAACTATAGGAAGTTTAAGTCCAACCCCTTGCCGAAGGTCTTAAGAGAAGTTAAGAAGGCAATCTCGAACTCTCATCTCGACGATAAATTAAAGAAGAAATTGACTCCCTCCTCTGAAGTCATTTCGAGGATTTATGGGCTTCCTAAGATTCATAAAGAAGGGGTTCACCTTAGACAAATTGTAAATACCATTGGATCCCCCACCTATGGACTGGAAAAATATGTCGCAAAAATTCTCAAACCTCTCATTGGGAACACTGAGTCCTTCATTAAGGACTCAAGTGACTTTGTTAAGATTATTAAAGAAGAGAGGGTGGAAGAAAGTGATATTATGGTAAGCTTTGATGTGGTTTCACTATTTACCAAAATATCTTTAGATGAGGCAGTGAAGGTTATTAATGAGGTCACGGATCTTGAAACAGCCAAAATTGTTGACGTTTTTTTTATGGTCCACCTTCTTTAGCTTCCAAGGAGAGTTCTATGAGCAGTTATCTGGTGTCGCAATGGGATTGCCTCTCTCACCTATTGTGGCCAACTCATTTATGGAAAAATTTGAGAAGAAAGCCCTTGCCTCCTTTCCCTTAAGTCCAGCTTGGTGGAAAATATTTGTAGACGACACTAACATAAAGTGGTCGTATGTTAGGAATAATCTAGAGAAATTCTTCAACCACCTCAACTCAATTTCCTCAGAAATTAAGTTCACCATGGAAATTGAAGAAAACAGGAGCATTCCTTTCTTGGATGTCTTGGTTACCAAAAAAGAGGATGGAACATTAGGGCATCAGGTTTTCAGGAAGAAGACCCACACTGGCAAGTACCTCCATGCTGAGTCCTACCATCATCCTGCTCAGAAATTTGGTGTCCTTAACACTCTTGTTGTAAGAGCCCTGAGAATTTACATTGAGGAGCATCTAGAGGATGAAATCTCTCACCTGACATCTATCTTCTTGGGTATAGGGTATAAGGAAGGAGAAATCAGGAAAGCCATAAACAGAGCAAAAAGTATTGTCGTATCCAAAAAGTGCCAAGATCCCCAAGAGAATATTGGTAGGGTTTTTTTTCAATACATTAAAGGTGTGACAAATAATATTGCCAGGGTTTTGGGAAGGAATGACATTTTTGCACAATTCTCAGTAGCATGAACCATTAGGAAAAATATGCGCTCAGTCAAAGATAACATTAGTCAATGGCAGCTTAAAGGTGTTTACAAGATTGACTGCTCATGTGGCAAGAGTTATATTGGTGAAACCGAGCGCTCTCTTCAAAAGTGTCTGAAAGAGCATGGTGCAGATATTAAAAATGAGTGAGCTAGAACCTTTGCCCTTGCTGATCACTCCTCGAAAACAAAACATCACATACATCTTGAGGATGCTAAAATCATTGCGAGGGAGGAGCACTATCAGAGACGAAAGATTAGAGAAGCGTTGGAAATTATGAAACACCCGGATAACATAAACAGGGATGGAGGATACGAGATTAGTGAAAATTGGCAACCTCTAGTTAGACAAATTTGCTCCTTAGGTTCGTCCTCATCCCCAGTATAATCTCGCAGGTTTGCTTTGTCTCCTGTTTAGTAAACAATTTAAGGTCATGCAATTTCATAACACTTATTACTTCACTTACTCATAATAATTATCTATATTAATTAACTTCTATTAATAAAAAATAATTAATTAAAAATTATTATCAGTGATTGGAAGTAAGGATAACAATTCTAAATCAAATTTATTAATAAAAATAAAAATAAAAAATTATTAGGATTTTATTAAATTAATAAATATATTTTATATACTTAATATAAATTCATTATATTTATTAACATTCTTTTGAACATTTATTTTAATAACTAAATTATTATACTATTTTAGGTAGGATTTAGATTATAAAATATTTTTTTAGACATTAGAATAAATTTTCATAACATATTATGAGATTATATAGATTATAAAATAAATTTAGACATTAAAATATAAAATAAATTTTGAATTTATTATTGATAATAAACATTTTAAGTAACAATTAAAATAAAATAAAATATTGTAGTAATTTAGAGTTTGATAATTAAATAAATATTAAATATAAATATTTATTAAAAATGACAAAATTTTAAAAATTCTTTAAAAATTAAAAAAAAAAGATTATTATTAATTTTTTTTTTTAAATATCTATTATTTAAAAAATATTTATTATTTAAATTAATAAAAATTGTAAATATTTATTATTAAAATTAGAATTAATTTATATAAAACCTTAGAAAAAAAAATTTAAAAACAAAATTAAAATTTTTAAATAAATCATAGAGTCTGTCGGCTCTTCTCATCTTCTCATCTTCTCATCATCTCAACCCTTCACTATTTATACCTTTTGCAACCTTATTTAATTATTCATTCATTTCTCGTCCTGAAGATGGATCCCCGTTGGGATTCGAAACATCAACAATTATTTTATGATATTGTGGATAATCTGGATTCTGCAATCAACAAAAACCACAGAAGCTTGAAAACCATAATAAATAATTCTTCAGTAGCTTGGAGGAGAAGGATCTCCAGATGCACATTGAGATGGGTGAGGCCGGAAGGTATAACACTACCGGTGTAGGTACAGTTACCTTTTAGAGGTAGTTGGATAATCCACTCACATTAGAATATGTCATGTATGTTCCTGGTTTAAAGAAGAATTTGGTTTTTGTTCATATGTTGGAAGATTGTGGCTATGATGTGATCTTCGGTGAAGGAAAGGCGTTCCTTCATCACAAAGCCACTTGACAGGTGAAAAATATTAGGGTTCGAGTAAAGAATCTCTACAAACTAGATGTGGAAGATTGAAAAACATTGACCACTAAAGCATAGAAGGTGGAGAGTTGAGACATCAATGAGTTATGGTACAGGAGGTTTGGCCATCCACACCATAGAGCTTTGAATATCATGCAACAGATTTCTAGAGGATTTCTAAGGGGTGCAATTGCGCAAAGAGACACATGCAAAGGGTGTACCTTTGGGAAGTATACCAAAGCCACCTTTCAAGATAAGGAAATCCAAGCCAAGGAGATCCTTGAGAGAGTTCACTCAGACGTGTGTGGACCGTTCTCGATAGCTTCCACAAAAAGTCACAAGTATTATGTGATTTTTTTTTATGATTTTTCAAGAAAGTGTTGGATTTTATTCATGTAAAAGAAAGATCAAACGTTCTCCAAGTTTTGTGAGTTCAAGGCACTTGTCGAGAAAGATACAGGGAAGAAGGTGAAGGCTCTAAGGAGTGACAATGGTGGATAATACATCTCTAACGAATTCATTAACTTGTATGCCCAATAAGTAATTTGAAGATAATTTTTTACACGTCATAACCCACAGCAGAACGGGGTTGCAAAAAGGAAGAAAAAAAAATTTGTGGTCGTAGCATGACCTATGTCGCATGATCAGGGCCTATCATTGTATCTGTGGGTGGAAGCATGAAATACAACAGTATTTGTGTAGAACATAATTCCTCATTAGATACTTGGGATGAGTACACCAGAGGATTCTTTTCCATGTAAGAGACTAGATGTGTCGTATTTTAAAATTTTTGGTTCATATATTATTTCCAAGTTACCAAAGATGTCAGGAAGAAGCTAGAGCCAACAACAAAGTTGGGGATATTTTTGGGGTACACTGATACACCTCAAAACTATCGGGTGTACTTTTCAGTACACAGGATGACAATGTTCAGAAGAGGTGTGAAATTTGATGAAGACAAATCCATGTGATTATCCCTTGAGAGGGAGATAAATTTGTGTGCAATTAAGGATATTTTGGCTCCAAAGGATGAACCTCAGAATGTGGATCAGCCACAAGCAGAGGAACAGAGAGTGGTAGAGACCAATAATGCTAATAAATCCATGAGAGATGGAAGGAAGTGCACAAGAGGTTGACAGACTATTGTTGGATGTGAGACAGTAGGTTGTAGCACCTACATCACGACAGCAGGAAAAGAACGTCCCCGTAGCGGTAAAATGGATACATGGCTCTTATGAGAGAAGTTATTGAGATAGAACCATCCTCTTTTGAGGAAGCAGTGAAACAACCAGTGTGGGTTTATTCCATGGTTGAGGAGTATAACTCCATCATTAGAAACAGTGCATGGGAAGTTGTGCCAAGACCAGTGGGGAAGTCAGTAGTAGGATTCAGATGGGTTTACAAGGTGAAGCATGCAGAAAATGGGAGTGTGGAGAAACACAATGCTATATTTGTGGCCAAAGGGTTCTCTCAGGTGGAGGGGATTGACTATGACGAGAATTTTGCACCAGCCACAAGGTAATCATCTATTAGATTTATCCCTGCACTCTCATCACAAATGGGATGGCAGACGCATTAGATGGATGTAAAGACAATATTTCTCAATGAATTTATCCAGGAAGAAGTGTACATTGAGCAGCTGGAAGGTTTTGAGACCTTAGATAGGGAGTCACATGTGTGCAAACTCAAGAGAGCACTATATGGGCTAAGGCAAGCACCTCGTGGGTTGTACACCAAGATCGACAACTATTTCACTGGGTTGAGCTTCACCAAGAGTGAAGCGTATGTGAACCTATATCATATAATGGTTGATGGTAAGATTTTTATTATTTTACTTTATGTCGATGATGTGATATTGACAAGTGACGAGAAGCTCATAAATTCTTAAAGAGGATCTTGCAAGAGAATTTGAGATGAAGGACATGGGGCTCTTGCACTATTTCCTTGGACTGGAAATATGGCAAAGATATGTGGAGCTATTTTTAACCTAGGTAAAGCATACCAAGGAGATTCTGAGGAAGTTCCACATGGAGGGCAGAAAACCCATGGAGACTCCTCTAACAGGAAAATGGAGGAAGGAGGGTGCTACTTCGGGCGAAGTAGTGGATGTTATTGTTTACATGCAGCTTGTGGGTTCACTCGTGTATTTGGTGAACACACGACCCGACATATGCTACGCAATTAACCATTTGAGCCAAGCTATGGTTAAGCCTACCAAGCTCTTTTGGAAGTCAAGGAGGCATGTGTTGAGATATCTTAGGGGCACTACACAATATGGATTATGGTACAAACAGACAGAGGGAGTGAAGCTCCAAGGCTTCACCGATGTAGATTGGGAAGGGAGTCCATCTAATAGGAAGAGCACATCAGGAGGCATCTTCAGCATAGGATCAACAACAATTTCTTGGTACATCAGGAAATAGAGATCAGTTTCACTCAATTCAGTAGACGCAAAGTACATGGCGACCATACAGGCAGCATGTGAGACCATCTAGATGAGGAAGATACTTGTTGTTTGTTTGTTCAATATATATATGGATCCGACGATGATACATTGTGATAACCAGAGTTGCATCAAACTCTCATTTAATCCAGTATTCCATGACAGGTCCAAGAATATTGATATCTAGTATCACCATCTCATAGATTGTGTTCAGAGGTGGATTATGTCATTAGAGAGGAGCAGGATGCAGAAATCTTGATGAAGGTGTTGGCAAGAAGAAAATTCGAATTCCACAGAGATAGGATCGGGGTAGCAAATAATCCCTTTCTTGTTGATAGGGAGTGTTGAAATGTCACCCCAAAGGGGGCTTTTGATTTAATTTTCCCTTAATTAAATTGGAAGAGAAATTGTAATTTCATCTCATGACAGCTTGTATCAGTTAACTAAGTCATAATGAATGAGTTAGCTTAGGAAATTTGAGTTGAGTTTCATAGAGTAGGCATGTAGATTTCTCCCATGATTTAAGGGGGTCCAGTTACAATTATTTGTGAGTTGTAATTAGTTAACTCAAGAAACTGAGTTAAAATCAGTATAACTAGTTCTGACTGAGTGATGAGCTAGCGAGAGGTTTAGTGAATTAAATCTAATTTAATTCACAAGTAGTGATCAATCAGGTAACTGATAATTCACTATAAATATTTGTTGAATGTAAGTTCTAAGGAATGCCTAGTTGAGAATAAGGCTAAAGGGATGATAACTATCAGTTTTATAATTAGAAAATTGTACAGGTCAGCTATAGAGTCATATGGAGGCCAAGGATACATTACGCAATCAATTAGAAGGAATTTCCTATTTAATAGGGAGAAAATTTCTTCAAGAATTTCTGAGCAATGTAGGCTGAGCAGAGGAGGAGAATTGGTTAAGTAATTGATTGATTTTTCCTAGATCAAAGTGAGGCATTTGGCAGAGTGCAGAAATTTATCTGAGAGAGAAAACATTGTATTGTTTCATGGCCTTGACTTTATACAATATACAACTAGCGGGTTTTTAGGTAGTGTGATTTCGCTAGATACATCTTGTGTTGTGCGATTGATTATCCCTTTCTCGTATTTTTTATGTGATTTTGTTTTGTTTCCGCAAATTTTAGAAGGATTCAATATTTTGTTTTAGTACATTACAAGATCGGATCGAATCATGTTTTTATATTTTTTACACATTGTAAGGGGATCTCGCCGATGTGAAGTCCAAGTTAGACCTCACATTGTTTGATGTAGGAGTGTCATCCGTTCATAGGGTTTAATGAACATTGGAAAGGTTTTAAAGAAATGCCTTGGTTGCGATAAAACGCACAAAAAAAACACAACACCTCTATGGCACAACAAGAATGTGGGCTTAATTTTTGAGACACCCAATGTAAGGTGTGCGAGGGAGACTTCCACAACTGGTATGGAAAAAAATCATCTAGTTAGAAAAGTAATAGTATTATCCTAAAGGGGAACTCAGAAAGGAAGAGAAAGACGTGTTGATTACCTATAGATTAATCCACATAATAAAAAACAATCATTAAATCATAACAATACTCATTCAATAATAACCATATCTAAGAAAATAATTAGTTCATTAACTTAGTATATGATTAAAGCAACAAATACCATAAACATAACAAGATTAGTACAACTATATCTACGACACATGTATGAATAAGTGTCAACTCATAGAGCTTCTAATTAAGAATGAAATATCCCAAGTACATTGATACACAAATGAAACACTATATCCAGTAGTGGAACATGAAGCTGCAACTTGCTTCTCCAAAGAATGATCTATCTCCTATGTACTACAAGAGAAGCCAAGGAAAGAAATATATAATACAATCCCTTTGCTTGAGTTATGAGGAGCTATTTATAACAAATATCAATGACCTTTGAGCTCCCTCATGACTCTTCAACTCTTATGACTATTCACATTCTATACATGACTTATTACATTCCAATATCTGGCTAACCACATTCCACATGTGTCCCTTGGACTTCAATACATACCATTTATTACATAAGACAAATTGCACATGAGATGATGGCTACATGAGACAAAAATGATAATGGGACAAAGGCTCAAAAAATTGATAAGTCATTTTCTTCCTCATGGAGCTCATTTGTAATATAAGTGTGCCATGCCCTAAACTCTATTAAGATGGCTTTGACCCAAACTAGAAATTTCCCTATGTAGCGCATCTTCACCTCCAGTGCCTCCATAAAATTATTCTTAGAGTTTGACTATACATTATTCCATATCCATAAAAGTTTCATATGATCTTTAACTGGTTCAATGGCGTATTGTAGAATAATATCTTTGGTAACTAATCAGATTTGGATCAAGGATCTAAGTGATAGCTCAAAATTCAAAGTGTTCGGAAGTATGCAGAACCTAAGCGACTGGATAGATCTCGTCTTCCTGATTCTGGTGACGCGAATGGTTCGAAAAACCAACACCGTATAAAGAAGTTATCTCGGTTTGAAAAGTCCATTAAACTGCAATTTTTAGCCTTTGACCAAATTTCACTGGATTTTGGAAATCCAAAAAAAAGAGAGAATATTCTAGGGAATATTCTTGGAACATTCCGTTTGGACCAGTCATTTTGTGATACATGTCGCAGTTTTATTGAATGGGTGGATTTCTGCCAATCACAGTTTGCCACGAGGCAGGCCCGAAGGCTGCCACGTGGCCCATGAGCAATGGAAAAAGTTGTTTGGACTCCGTCGGCATCGATATGGTGACCTCCCGCATAGAGTGTCCACACCTTACCACTCGGGCTGCATGTAAGTCTTAACTATAGAGTGGCGCAATTTAAACTTAAATTATAATGGTTTTTGATTTTGGGGTTGGAGGGGCCAGCCCCTCCCCACACAAACATGGCCCGTGACCCCAGGCTACGAGCAAGCCCCTAACCATTAGCCGCAATCATGCCATCAAACTCGGATCTTTCATATGGTGGGTTGTAAGCCACAGTTTCTCCGGCGTTTAAAATCTCTGACATTTCTGTTAGCTACCAACATTCCAGATATTTGGTGTGTTCACATGGCATAACATGACAGTTTCAGTAAACATTTTTCTTACTGTAGTTTAATACAATCATCTCTGCCAACCTACCCGTGACATTGATCACATGTAGTAATGCCACGGTTTACAGATTGTCCGCCGAAGGTTACAGTTAGGAAAACCATGGATTCTGATTGCATGTGCCCAAATCAACCACCAAAAATTAATATTGTGGTTTTATTTGGCGGATTTTGGACCAAGCACGCCATTTTTGGCATAACTCCTATTTTATCTACAGTTTAACTTGAGTTCTCCATTTTTGGTGGAGGATTTTTAGGGGACACTGGACAAATCTTGTTCTGACTCTATCTTGAGCTAGATTCATCCATTCTGAGAGTTCCAATAATCAATTTCGACTATCTAAAACATTCCATACTCATTGGTGAGGGTTACAGAGCCATCATAGGAATTTTGAGCAGGATTTTTCTCCAGGGAAGTTCTAGGGGCCACCATGGGCCAACAACAGTTTGAGGCCTAGCCAGGATAGCTAGAGGCCTTTCTCAACAATCCAATAGTCAATTTTGGATGTTTCAAAAATTTTGGAACTAATGGTGCAGTTTTCAGGGCCTGTATAGGACTTTTGAAGGCCAAGATTCTTTAGACAAGTTCCAAGGGCCATCCAGTGCCAGCAGAAGAATGAGGCCTAGCCAGGGAATCTAGTATCCATTCTCAGCAAACCAATAGTCATTTCTAACTATAATGAGAATTATGAATCTATTGACAGAGTTTGTAAAATCTTTTGAGGACTTCTAAAATTCGATATGCTTCAGAGAAGTTTTCAATGACCCTAGAGCCAAGGGGTGCCACCAGGTGTTGGAGGCGAAACAGGAGCAGCTAGAGGCCAATTTCTGCAAGTGAATAGTCTATTCTGACTATTTTGGACATTTTGAATCCAATTAAATTATTTTTAGAGCCATTTGAAGACTTCTGAAGTTCTAAGAGCCACAGGGAATTTTTATGAAGCCCAGGGCCATCAGTGGATGGAGGCCTAGATTGGGGAGTCAATGCTCATTTGGAGAAAATGATCAATCCATTTTGGAGGTCTAATATATGATTGAGACATTCGGTGAGGTTTTAGGGATAGAAAAATAATTCTAAAGTAATTAGTGCCACTTCGAAGCTTAGGGAAGCTTAAGGGCACTGATAGAAGGAGTCAACTCTAAGGGGACCTAGATCTGTTTTCAGAGTGATGACAGCCATGAAAGGGGTATCATGGTATTCTAAACCCATTGGTTTAGTTCAGATAACCATTGGAATTTAGTTTGTAACTTGTAAGAGAATCTTTTCATCATAATCCCAAAGAGCCAAGTCAAGATGACAAGAGCTCAAGGAGATGTAGCCCACGATATTTAGGTGAAATCCTATATTAAATTTTTTGTTATGTGTTGATGCTTATTTTATGCATTATATGGTTGTTGCAAATGTTTAATCTCAACAAAAAAAAATGGTCTTAAATCACTTAAACGGTAAAAAAATTCACACCTGTTTCAAGTATAAAATTCCGCAAAAGTCAAGTATAAGCTAGATCTTTTATTTGTTTAAATGAGTGGGAGGTTCTTGAAAAGTATAAAAATTTATCCAACCCATTTTCAGATCAGGTTGGTATCGGAGCACTAGGTTGCTTTCTTGACAGAGCACAAGTCTGCTTGTTGACTTGAAAGGTGTTTCCATTATTAAATAATTTGACTGTTTGCAAATTGATTGTTGCTTAAAATTTTGAGTTTGCTAGAGGTGAAGGGAAAGATATTGATAGCTAAGTCCAGAAGAGGAAAAGAAGGAAGAAGGGTTGAAGGTATTCTCCTTACACAAAGGACCTCAAGGCAACCCTTGAAGCACAAAGGGGTTTGTTTGCAAAAGGTTGCTTGAAGAAGAGCTTGACTCTACATCCATCTTGTTCAGAAGCTTTGTCATTGTTTTTGAAAGATTTGTGAATTATTGTTGAAGTTATTTAGTTCATTTTCATAATGAAAAATTCATCAAGTGAGGTTTCCAAATCCTCCTCCTTCACAAGATTCTTCGATGAAGAAATGAAGCGATACTTCTACATTTTGAAGGATAGAGTGCAAATTCTATTTGAAGATAGAAAAGAAAGCACTAGAATTCGTGAGAAATTGGTTTCTATGAAGCATGAGAAGGAAGAAATTCTTCAAAGAATGCATGAGATGGAGATTCAGCTCCATCAAGCCTAAGAGGCCTTAACAAAGAACATGCATGAAGCAGAGGTAAATCACTCAAATTTGTCTTCAATTTCCTCTTCAGAAATATGTGTTGGTTCATTTGAAAAGCACACTAGAGGTATAGGGTCCAAGTTAATGTTTAAAATGGGCTATGAAGGTAAGGGTTTAGGAAAACATGCACAAGGCATGGTTGATCCTATTTTGGTTGAGGAAATACCTAAGAAATTTTTTCTTGGTTATGTTCAATCTTATGGTGAAAACTCTACAGCCATAAAGGCATGTGAGACAACTACAAAGAGAAATTTTGTTACAAGTTCTAAGCCACAAACATGTCAAGTTTGTTTTCAAGTCGATTGCCATTGTTTGAAGCCTATGTTGCAGCAAGATGTGTGTACACATGCATCTTATGGCGAAGCTAGAAACTCTATAAGTTCATCTCCTCAAGAAGGTAAAAAAGATGGACATGCATAGTAGCATTTGAGGTATAATTCTTCCCATAGTCAAGTTTATTATGTTTCTACAAGGCATGAAAATTCTTCATGCAGAAAAGGAACAAATATTTTTTGTGCATATTGTGGTATGTTTAACCATGATGTTTCGAGATGATGGAATAGGATGAAGGCATACAGGAAACAGTTGAGGCAAAGGAAACTTGCAAAGAAGGTGCAAAAGACTTGCACACATTTCCAGAAGAGGGGACATGTTGTTGCCCAATGTTGGACATTGCATCCAACTAATCATCCCAAGCACATCATGCAAGAGGATAGAAAGACTGGCGAAATTGGAACCAAAGATTCCATCATTGATGTGAGAATAGATGTTTCACATGAAGAAGATTTCAGCAGCAAAAGTCGTTGTGGAAGTGGCTTGGTAAGAGGTGGTTTGACTTCTTGACATAGTAAGACATACATTCATTTGTACATATGAAAATTTTAGTTATGTATGCATTTCAGTTGAAAAATTACGTTTTTTTGAGCCACCTTGGATCGATGATCAAGGACATGATATTCAGCTACCTTCTATAAATTTCTCGCCATAAATTTCTGAGTGAGTTCAACAAAGACAATTCTTGACAAGAGGACAAGATCATTTAGGAAGGGAAGTGTTGACTACCTTCAAGTTGTGGTTCAAAGGCACTAAGACATGCAAGGAAAAGTGTATGGAGGTTGAAAAGTGAGGGTGTTGTACTCTCATCTACTGAATAGATCATGAAATAAATCTTTTGGGGTCCAAAATATTCCCAATGGGGAGGTGTGATCAGATTTGGATCAAGAACCTAAGTGATAGCTCAAAATTCAAAGTGTTAGGAAGTGTGCCAAACCTGAGTGACTGGATAGATCTCGTCAACCTAATTCTGGTGCTGTGAATGCTTCGAAAAACCGACTCTATATGAAGAATTTATCGTGATTTGAAACGTCTAGTAAACTATTATTTTTGTCCTTTGACCAAGTTTGACTAGGTTTTGGAAATTTAAAAAAAAAAATATTCCAGGGAATATTCCTCGGAATATTCTGTCCAAACCAGCCATTTTGTGACATGTGTTGCAGTTTTATTGAATGGGTGGATTTCAACCAATCACAGTCTGCCATGTGGCAGGCCCAGAGGCCACCATGTGGCCCATGAGCAATGGAAAATTTTGTTTGGACTCTACCAGAATCGATCTGATGACCTCCCGCATAGAACGTCCACACCTTACCACTTGGCTGCATATAAGTCTTAACTATAGAGTGGCGTAGTTTAAATTTAAACTATAATGGTTTTCGATTTGGGGGTTGGAGGGGCCTACCCCTCCCCACACAACCGTGGCCCGTGACCTTGGGCTAAGAGCAAGCCCCAATCACGCCATCAAACTCGGACCTGTCACATGGCAGGTTGTAAGCCACAGTTTCTCCAGTGTTTAAAACCTTCAACATCTCTGTTAACCGCCAACATTCCGAAGATTTGGTGTGTTCACATGGCATAACATGATGGTTTTGGTAAATATTTTTCTTACCATAGTTTAATACAATCGTCTCCGCTAGCCTCCCCGTGAGGTTGATCACATGCAGTAATGCCACGGTTTGCAGATTTGTCACCCGGCGGTTACGGTTAGGAAAACTGTGGATTCCGGTTGCATGTGCCCAAATCAACCACCAAAATTTACTATTGCAGTTTTCTTTGGCAGAGTTTGGAGCGGGCGTGCCATTTTTGACATAACTCCTATTTTATCTACAATTTAACTTGAGTTCTCCATTTTTGGTGGAGGATTTTTAGGGGACACTAGACAAATCTTGTTTTGACTCTACCTTGAGCTAGATTCGTCCATTCTAAGAGTGCCAATAGTCAATTTCGACTATATCAGACATTCCAGACTCATTAATTAGGGTTTCAAAGCCATCAGGGGACTTTTGAGTAGGTTTTTTTCTTCATAGAAGTTCTAGGGGCCACCATGGGCCGACAGAAGTTTGAGGCCTAGCCAGGGCAGCTAGAGGCCTTTCTCAATAATCGAATAGTCAATTTTGGATGTTTCAGAAATTTTGGAACTAATGGTGTGGTTTTTAGAGCCTTTAGAGGACTTTTGAAGGCCAATATGCTTCAGATAAGTTCCAAGGGCCACTAAGGCCATCCAGTGCCAGCAAAAGAATGAGGCCTAGCTAGGAAAACCAGTATCCATTCTCAGCAAACCAATAGTCATTTCTAACTATAATGAGAATTTTTAATCCATTTATGCAGTTTGTAGAAGCTTTTGAGGACTTTTGAAATTTGATATGTGTCATAGAAGTTTTCAGTGACCCTAGAGCCAGGGGGTGCCACTAGGTGTTGGAGGTGAAACCGGAGCAGTCGAAGGCCAATTTCTGCAAGTGAATAGTATATTCTGACTATTTTGGACATTTTGAATCCAATGAAAGGATTTTCAGAGGAATTTGAATGCTCTTTAATGTCGAAGAGCCACAGGGAAGTTTTGGGCAGCCCAGGGCCATCAGTGGATGGAGGCCTAGATTGGGGAGCCAGTGCTCATTTGGAGAAAATGATCAGTCCATTTTGGAGGTATGATATGTGCTGGAGACAGTAGGTGAGTTTTTAAGGATAGAAAAATAATTCTGAAGGATTTAGTGCCACTTCGAATCTCAAGGAAGCTTAAAGGAATCGATAGAAGGAGTCAAGTCTAAGGGGACCTAGATATATTTTCAGAGTGATGATAGCTATGATAGGGGTATGATGGTATTCTAAAATAATTGGTTCAGTTTAGATAACCATTGGAGTTGATTTTGTAACTTGTAAAAGAATATTTTCATCCTAATCCCAAAGAGCCAAGTCAAGATGACAAGAGCTCAAGGAGATGTAGCCAACGATATTTGGGTGAATTCCTATATTAAATCTGTTGTTATGTGTTGATGCTTATTTGCTGCATTATAAGGATGTTGCACATGTTTAATCTCAGCAAAAAAAAAAATGTATTAAAGCACTTAAATTGTAAAAGAAAATTACACTTTTTTCAAGCATAAAATTCTGCAAAAGTCAAGTACAAGCTAGATCTTTTATTTGTTTAACTAAGTGGGAGGTTCTTGAAAAACATAACAAATTATCCAACGCATTTTCAGATTAGTAACCACCAAGACTTTGTGTTCTATTTCCTGCTTGATTTTCTCAATGTATTTCTTGATCTCTTGGATGATGATTTATCTGCCTCTGATTGCCTAAAATGTCCCTATTGAAAGCATCACATTCTTTTTTTTTAGAGAACAAAACCATTGTGAAGTCAATTATATGCAACAACAGTACTAATCGAGTGTTCTCCAAGATGCATGTAGTTTTAATGGTTGAGTCTCAATTGGAGTCTATCCATTTTGACAACAATCCTATCTTTATTCTCTAAATGTTGCGTAGCATCCAGATACTTGGAAGCCCACTCCTTATGATGGTTGACTGCTCTGTTTGCTACCTTCGAAATTTTCACCACTTCTTGTGCTTTCTTTTGAATACCAACAAGAGGAGCCATTATTTTCATTATAAGAATCATCTCACCATATATTCGAGCCATGGTGTCCTCCATTGGCCCCAATTCTTCCTGCATGGTTGACTATCATTTTGTGGTGTTGACATTTTTTTATGCCAAACATCGATTCTCTGCTGCAATATGTTCTTCCTATTGCTTTACTACAACAATTTCTCTTCTTAGTCTTCAATTCTAATTCAACAAGTATTCAAAATTTTCTTGTGTCATTGTGGGGAAAGAAACATTTTACGTCATGATCACTCTAAGATTCCTTCTAGTGTTGGTAGTTATCACCTTCTATGTAGAAATTGAGACTATATTATTAGGATCCTTGGGGAAGTATCTATGCCTTTTTTGCACGATCCTCTTCTTAAGTTGATTGTAATATTCCTTTTTAGGAATTGCTGCACTCTGGACAGTGAAACCGTTGTATTTAGAAAATTACGCTATAAAAAATTGAAATAGGACTTGGATCCCCTTATATATGTTGTATGTGCCTTACATACCAAATTTCATCAGAAAAAAATCAAACTAGCTACATTAAACAGATCTCCCCAACTCAATATAGCTTAAAAACACCCCAATCCCATGACTTTCACCTACAGAATTTATGAAGACTACAACAGCATAATTCACATGAGGGTTTCTACAGAAAATTATGAATCAATAATTATCTGGATTTTATATTAATCATATAACCAATAAATGGAGGTTTAACCTCTTTTATACAAGAAATAAGACAACCCGGCAAGTGTTTCCGGCATCTCTTTTATACAAGAAATAAGACAACCCGGCAAGTGTTTCCGGCATTACACAAGTATAAAAGGTAGTACTGCAGAAAATAAAGCAGTATACTGCAACTATGTATTTGATATGAATGAATACAACATGAAATATCTGATCAATACATAAAATGGCCAAAGGCCCTCCTTATTAGACTTTCCGAAGAGAAATAGACACCTTCTCCTCAAACACTAGCACAAAATCAAGGGATTTAACCCTACTACTGTTGCACCTGCAGAAAAGACGTAGTTTATGGAAGTGAATGTGTTGTAGGTGTTGATGGTTGATTGAACTTAAGTTAGATGATGGAAAAGTAGCTCAGAACCTTCCCTTTAGATCCCTTAAACAAGCTGATCCAAAGAAGAGAATGGAATTCCCGCATGAGAATCCCTTGCACTAAACAGTGGTACAACTACAGCTAAATAGCTGAAGCATGCAAGTAGTCAAAATACCAAACATATATTAATATTGAATGCCTTCCTTGCTACTATCCCTTCCTTATTATCCTTGGTGAGCCTCCTCACCCCTGACCCCACTCATTAATGAGGTGACTTCCTTCAAAATATTTCTCCTTCAAAATTGTGTTGTCCTTGCTAGTTTCCTTCCTCATGTAGTAGCGTTGTTGACCTAGTCAACTGGATCTAGTCCTCCTACATTGCCTCCCTTTCACACCAAGGTGGCTTTATTTTCCTTCTTATGTTGATCCCCTTTCACATTGGGATTGTTTTATTGCCATTTCATAGATTTAAGGGTCTCCCTATCCCATTTATTCTTTTAGCTGCAAAAATGGAGTAAATATAATATTCCAACTAGCAATGGCTAATTCAGAATATTACAGTCCTCCCCGCTCAAAATTTTCTTGCCCTCAAGCAACAACAAAGAAGGATGTTGCAAGATCTTCTCTCCCTCCCAAGTGGCATCCTCATCCGTTAGATTCTTCCATCTAATCAGATACTCCTTGATCACTCTGTTTCCTAGCTGCCTTTCCCTTGTTTTTAAGATTGCTTTTGGTTGCAAAATTAGGTGGCCCTCATCATCAATGGGGGGAACGTCCATGTTGGCAACTATACCTTTCCCAATGGCCTTCTTGAGGCAAGAGACATGGAAAATATTGTGGATCTTGCTCCCCTTAGGAAGCTCCAACTCATATGCTACCTTACCAACACAACTGATCACCTTATATGGCCCATAGAAACATGGTTTGAGCTTTTTAGCCCCCTTCTCCTTGAGTGTAGACTGTTTGTAAGGTTGAAGGTGTAGATAGACTAGATTTCCTACCTCAAACTGTCTCTCTACCCAACCACGGTCTGCATAAATATTCTACTGGTTCTGGGCTATAACAATGTTATCTTTGAGGGCCCTAAGTATGTCCTGATTCTCCTAAATCCATTCCTTGGCTCTTGGAGCCTTACTTTCCCCAAACATAACTTTAGAAAATGAGAGTGCAGCATACCCATATAGGGCCCGGAATGGAGTCATACCAATAGACATATGGTGAGTAGTGTTGTAACAATACTCCCCCAAGTGGAGCCAATGCAGCCAAGCCCTCTGCTACCCTGCAACATAGTTTCTCAAGTAGCCTTCCAGCCACTTGTTCACTATCTCAGTCTTTCCATCAGTTTGGGTGTGATAGCTAGTGCTTGGTGTCAAATCAGTCCCCACTAACCGGAAAATTTCTTGCCAAAAGCCACCAATGAAGCGGTTGTCCTTATAACTCACTATGGTCCTTGGGAGACCATGGAGTCTAAACACATCTCTAAAGAATAGCTCAACTACCTGTGAAGAAGTATAATGTGCAGAAATGGCAAAGAAATGAGAGTACTTTGTTAGTCTATCAATAACTACAAAGATACAATTCTTACCCTACACTAGAGGTAGGCCGGTGATGAAGTCCATAGAGATGCTTTCCCACTTCCCATCTGGAATAGGTAGTGGCTGCAATAACCCAACAGAGTGGATGTGCTCTCCCTTGTTCTACTAACAAAATGTGCACTCCTTGACATGTTGGAGCACATACTTCTTGAGACCCTTCCATGATAATCTCTCCCTTATGGCCCTATAAGTCTTTGTGAAGCCTTGATGCCCTGCAAGTGGGGAATCATGTGATGCTTGTAAGATATTCTCCTTGAGCTTGGAATTATTAGCCAAGAAGATCTGATCCTGGTAATAGATGACCTCATCCATCACCCTATACCTCTCATCCGGTACCACTCCATCAAGTATCTCACATGAAAAATCATATTTGGAATACTCAACCAAAAGTTGAGCCTTCTAGTCTGCGTCCATGCCCCTCAAGGACAGTGCTGCAGGTCTCTTGGATAGAGCATCAGCCACTAAATTTCTCTTCCCTTTGACATATTCTATGTCAAATTCATATGCTTGGACTTTTCTCACCCACTTCTATTGTCTTTCTTGGAGTTTCTTCTATTCAAGAAAGAATCTAAGGTTGTTATGGTCAGTCTTCACCCTGAATTTATTCCCCACCAAATGCTGTCGGAATTTGGCTAATGCATGCATGATAGCCAACATTTATTTATCATGGATGGGGTATAACCCTTCATGAGGAATAAATTTCTTGCTTTCAAAGGCTATAGGGTGCCCTCCTTGCATCAAGACTTCTCCAATCCCTTCACCTAATGCATCACATTCTAGAACAAAAGGTTGAGAAAAATCAGGTAAAACTAATACAGGGCAACTACTCATTACCTCCTTGAGCTTATCAAAAGCTCTCTATGCTATAGGTGTCCAACTAAAAGCTCCCTTCTTGGTCAAGTCTGTGAGTGGTGCTGCTAGTTGTGAGAACCCTTTTACAAACTTCCGGTAATAAGTACATATGCCTACAAATCCCTGGAGTTCTATGACATTCTTGTGCTTAGGCCAATCTCTGATAGCCTGGATCTTCTCCTCATGCACCCTTACTCCATCCACTCCAATAATTTGACCCAAATAAAGCATTTTTGTGGGTCCAAACTCACATTTGGAGAGCTTAGCATAGAATTGATGCTCCTTGAGAATATGTAAAATTGTCTCAATATGCTACAAATGCTCTTCCCAAGTGTGGTTGTATATAATAATATCATCAAATAAAACCAATAAAAAATTCCTCAAATGACCACGGAAGATGTGGTTCATGCAAGGTTGGAAAGTTGTCGGGGCATTGGTCAATCCAAAGTGCATCACCAAGAATTTGAAATGCCCATAGTGACACATGAATGCTGTCTTGGGTATATCTTGATCCCTCACCTTGATTTGATGATACCCAGATCTCAAATCAATCTTGGAAAAGTATTTAGATCCCCTCAGCTCATCCATTAGCTCATCGATCTTGGGTATGGGGTACCTATTCTTCATGGTCTTCTTGTTCAATGCCCTATAATCAATGTGAATCCTCAATGTGCCATCCTTCTTCTTACCAAGACCACTGAAGAAGCAAAAGGACTGGTACTAGGCCTGATATGTCCTAGAGCGAACAGCTCTTGGATGGCCCTCTCAATCTCATCCCTATAAGCCTTGGGATGCCTATAAAAAGTGGTGATTACTGCTTGGATCCCCTGCTCCAACTCAATAGTGTGTTCAAACCCCCGGTTAGGAGGCCTCCCTGGTGGAATATCTCCAAACACTATAGAATACCGGTCCAAAAGAGCTTGTACATCTGGATGTACCAGTGATTCCTTTCCCCCTACTTCTGATAGATGTAGTTCTACTGCCCATTCTACATCTCCTCTGCGCAAATCTTCCTCCATCCTGTGTGCTGAAACAATCTGAGGGGGGTATGTCTTTATGCCCTTGATCTTCTGATGCTTACCATTCTTCCCTTCTGTCCATTCCATCTCCAAATTTTTCCAATCAGTGGTAACTCTCCCAAGAGTGATCAACCACTTGACCCCAAATATGACATTGGTGTCCGGAATATCAACCATAAAGAAGTGGTCTTTTAAAGTGTAGGTCCCCATGGTGATGGATAGTGCTGGAACATATTTGGCACATTGTATGGTTCTCTCCCCTGGAACCATAACTAAGAATCCCTCAAACTCCTCCATGTGGATCCCTCTACTTTGTACCAGATGTGCATCAATGAAATTATGAGTAGCTCCACTATCAATTAGCATTGACACTTTTCCCCATAATAGTACCTCTTACCCTCAAGGTAAGATATTTTGGGACCCCTCTTAACGCTGCAATAGCTCCCCCTCTTGGAGCGAGCAAAGTTTTCTACTGATGGTATAACGTTAGCCTCCTCCCCCTCCTTGGAGAAGGTCTCAATAGAATGTGTCTTCCCTGCAAAAAATTCATGGTTTGGCACCCATGGCTTCTGATATGCAAGACAAGACCCCTCCTTCCTCAAGTTCTTCAAGTCATGATTAAGGATTGTCTCCCTAGGCCTTGAAGAAGTCTCTTGTTGCAACAATGTTCTTACTTTGGGCAAAGTATGTTGCAAGTCTCTAGCTCTCTCCATAGCTTCAAGGAGAGTCGTTGGTTTAGTGGATTTTACCAACCCATGCAATGGTTCAGCCATCCCATCAAAAAACATGCATACCTACCTACTCATAGTGAGGTTGGATACCATCACTGAAAGCTGCAAATATTCAGCAATATATTCTTCAATATCTCCCTCTTGTTTGAGCTTGGTTAACTTGACAAAATGGGCTTCCAGATTTTTCGGATCAAATATCTCTACTAGCCTCTTGGTAAAGACTGAGTATGAGGTGATGTGATCATTTCCAAGTGTGGTTAACCCATGAAACCAACATTTATGAGCCTCCCCTTCTAAATGCAACGCAACTATCTTGATGGCTTCTATTTCAGAAACCTTGTTGAGTTGGAAGTAAGTGTCCAGCTTCTCCACCCAAGCCTTGGTTGTACACTTATATGTTCCATCATATGTAGGTAAGAATAACCTCCCCATATTGCGTTGTAGATCTGATCCCTGCATAAAACTTCCCTTCTTTTGATGAGGATTAACTCTCCTCCCATCCTTGATCTGGAAAAACTCCTGAAAGCTCAAGTGCTCTTTGAACCTTTGAGATTGGGATTCATATTACTCAAAATAAATTCCTAGGGTTTCCTCCTTATCTTCTCCAGATAGGAATGAAGGCATGGTAGAGCGTAGTGGTGCAGCTGAATGCTCCATGCCATATGAAGTGCTAGTGCTTGCCTCATGGAAAAACCATATAGAATCCCCTTTATGCCTCATCTCCTTGAGGTCTCTTGCAATGTTCTACATGGTATAATTTAATAGCTTTGAAATATCTTCCTCCTCCATACCGTAACTAGATTATCCCCACAAGATGAGCCAATATCAGAGCTCTAATACCACTGTAATATTCCTTTTCAGGAATTATTGCACTCTGGACAGTGAAAAGGTTGTATTCATAAAATTACGCTATAAAAACTTGAAACAGGACTTGGATCCCCTTATATATGTTTTATTTTCCTTACATACCAAAGGGCATCATAAACAAATCATCCTGGCTACATTAAACATATCTCCCCATCTTAATATAACTTAAAAACACCCCAATTCCATGACTTTCACCTATAGAATTTCCGAATACTGCAACAACGTAATTCACATGAGCGTTTCTACAGAAAATGATGAATCAATACTTATCTGGAGTTTATATTAATCATATAATGAAGAAATGGAGGTTTAACCTCTTTTATACAAGAAATAAGACAACCCGACAAGGGTTTCTAACATTACACAAGTATAAAAGGTAGTACTGCAGAAAATAATGCGGTCTACTGCAACTATGTATTTGATATGAGTGAATAAAACATGAAATAGCTGATCAATACATAAAATCTCTAAAGGCCCTCCTTATTAGACTTTTCGGAGAGAAATATACACCTTCTCCTTAAACACTAGCACAAAATCAAGGGATTTAACCCTGCTACTGCTGCACCTACAGAAAAAACATAGTTTCTGGAAGTGACTGCGCTATAGGTGTTGATGGCTGATTTTCCTTAAGTCGGATGATGGAAAATTAGCTCAGAACCTTCCCTTTAGATCCCTTAAACAAGTTTATCCAAAGAAGAGGATGGAATTCCCGCATGAGAATCCCTTTCACTAAACAGTGCTGCAACTACAGCTAAATAGCTAAAGCATGCAAGTAGTCAAAAGACCAAACATAGATGAATAATGAATGCCTTCCTTGCAGCTATCCCTTCCTTCTTATCCTTGGTGAGCCTCCTCACTCCTGACCCCACTCATTAATGAGGTGACTTCCTTCAAAAGATTCCTCCTTCAGAACTGCATTTTCCTTGCTGGTTTCCCTCCTCATGTAACAACGTTGTTGACCTAGTCAACTGGATCTAGTCCTTCTACATTGTCTCCCTTTCACACCAAGGTGGCTTTATTTTCCTTCTTATGATGATCCCCTTTCACATTGGGATTTTTTTATTGCCATTTTGGATATTTAAGGGTCTCCCTATCCCATTTATTCTTTTAGCTGAAAAATGGAGTAAATATAATATTCCAACTAGTAGTGGCTAATTGGGAATATTACATTGATCAAGTATTCATGCGTCTGTTGCACGATCCTGTTCTTAAGTTGATCAAACGTTACACTGCACACATCCATGACACTGTCTGCTGGTGGAGGTGTGATTCCCATTTCTCCGAATGGAAGATGATCACTTGTGAGGGGAGGTTCCCCTAGAGTGTATGGCTCATCATCCATGGTTTGGATGGTATCCTCTTCCTCCAACCATTCCTCTTCTATCTCTTGAGTCAACTTCTCTTCTTCTAGTCTCTATGCTGCTTCTTCCTCATGGGACTACCTTTTTTGTTCCTCCTCTATTCTTCTCCTTTCTTATTATTCTTCTCGTTTCTTCTCAAAAAAATCATATTTCTTCCTCTTATCCTCTTCTTTTGATTCTCTCCTCTCCTAATATTTAATAAATCTTATGTTCAAAGGATAAAATTTCCATTTCTTGTTGATTTCTCCCTCTTAATCATATCATATCTAATCCTTTTCCTAGGAGCACTCTTTACTTTAGGATTATTTGTTCTTCCTCTTGTACCTACAAGTCATTAGTTATTGGATCTTGGGGTGAACTGTTCTCCATCCTTGAATGTTCCTTCATGTTTGCATTGTACATTTTATTTACCTTCTCATCTTCAATTGTGGACATTGATGAGTACCACGTATTGAAATCGGTCCTTTCACAATGTTGCCTGCACATTCTCCTGGGATCGTATCCATGGAAGTCTTTAGTCATAAAGTGCTGATGATCCATATCCTATATATATGTTTTTTTCTCTTTGTGGCTCTTCAACTCATATAATCTGATCCTCAATGGGAAGGTTGGCCAAGGGGATTTCTTCCTCCTATGAACAACTCTTGAAAATCCCTTGTCCAACTAATTTTCCACTTCCTGCGTGAACACCTTATTGGTCACATATTTCAGCATGAGATGAGGGGATATCTGACAACCAAAACATCTAATGTATGTGCCCTCACGAGTTGAAAATAAATTCACGATATCCCGGAGTGACTCCTTCACCTGATCAGTCATGCAAGGAGGATCAATATTGAATATCATTTGGAGGATGAGTACAAAGAAGTGATCGACCAATCTATCATATGTTCCTTTGAAGCTTGATTCTGATAACAATCTGTAATGGAATTAAACTTGAAACTTTTTTTGAGGGGTCCAGTTCCAATACAGTGCCAGGAAAGCATATTGTGCGCAGATCTCATAAAAAAAAACACAAACATATGGAATTTTGGTGCCTGTTTCGCCCTAAAATATGCTTTTGTGTTCCAAACATGACAATGTAATTAAAATGAAAATATTTCTTCTCAATTTAAATATTTACAATGGGTTACCAAAGTATGTAGTCAGCATTCTTGTGCCCATGCAACTGACAACACATGGCTATCAAATACTGATATAAATCTATGAGAATATTATTCAGATAGTATGTGTATGGGCAATGGCGAAAATTAGCAAGCTCTCGACACCATGATTTGATAATGTCACTTATTTCGAGGTCATCCCATCTCATGTAGAAGTTATCATCTGCATATTCTATAGGTCGTAGCATCTCGTAGTATGTCTGCATGTATTATCCATAATAAGTGGTGAGATGACCGCCACTATCACTACGAAGCACTAAATGGGAGTCGTCCATGTGTGTAATAATCCACTCAATCTCCTCTGCACATGGGATGATAGGGAATATGCATGCGATTGTATGCATTCTTAACCTATTGATGTTGATATATGCTTGCAAGTCCTCCAAGTTCTCAACAAAAGTTTTATGCATTAATATGTTGTATATACTTCTCCATGTGACCTCAATAGAATTATCAATAAAGCACTGTGTATCTACATATATTGTAATGGTTGGCTTGGTAACTTCAACAGGTTCCTCAGTGCTTACTTCAGAGAGTGATTTGGAGGCCACTTTGCAGGGAGGCATGGCTCCAATAGATGATGATAGGGTGACGATACTTGTAGCATGAACACTTGTTTGTGGCAACACCCACATAATGACAAGATTAGCTTAAAGAAACCTAACTATGCAACAATACTTGTAAATCATATACAAAGAACCATAAAATGTAACTGAACATGAAAATCTATCAACGACAGTACAAAATCACTTGAATGCATCATAAAACAGACATGCAAAATAGGAGGGTGGACTTCCAAAGCATGAAGGAGTGTCGAGGGTCATTCAGGGCTTTATAGTGTGCTCATGCACTAAAGCAAGAGGAAAAATATATCAGGGGCGCACTGTAAAACTCTGAAATGTCGAAGGGGTGAGTTTTTAAGCCTTCAGGCCTTCATAGTGCACTCATGCACTCAAGGGGAAAAAGAGGGCGCAATAACACACTTTGAAGAGAGGAAGGAACATGTTGAAAATCATTCATACCTTCACAATGTGCTCATGCACTCAAAGGAAAGGAGGGCATGCTGGAGCATGGCGAAGGGATGAAGGAAAATTATTCGAGTCTCTGTGGTGTGCTCCTGCGCTCAAGGGAGGGCGCAGTTCTTCATGGCAAAGAAGTGCACTCAAGAGGACAACTTGGTCATTATGGGAGAAATATTTTTAAGGTTGATTAGTCTTAGAGCTCCAGAAATGTGCTATGCCTAGAAATCTTAGAAACATGTTTAACAACAAGATTTGATGATAAGATTGAGAAGAAGAAATATCTGCAAGATTATATAGATGATGTCACATTCATGGTGGAATATGGAAGGTTGGAGAATGTGAAGAGTTTCAACGTGCGGCAACATATTAACACTTGAAGAGAAAATCTTGAACATAAACGCCAACAAACAAACTCAAAAACCCAGAAACAATAGCAAGAAAATAAAGAACGACAATGAAATCATGAAAGGAAATGAAAAAATTTGATATGTAAGACTTACTTGTAAATTTGTTTGATGAAGAGTTTCTTGATCCACAGTTGTGCGCTCAACTCAAATGAGAATGATTATGCAAAATAATTATTAAACGGGTTGATTTAAAATAAATTACATGAAAATTAGTTTCATGCATGATCGTTGCTTGTCGACAAGTGAAAGGGTTAGCTAAACAAGTGAAGTGGGATGCTATTTTCTAGGAGTGCGTCCACATGCAACCAAGAGGCTCATGCATGAACAAAGTAAGGGCGCATATCTTTGGTACGAAGGAGCGTGCTCAAGGTGGGCACACTTTCTCAACATGAAGGAGTGTGCTCAAGGAGGGCACACTTCTTTAACTCGAAGGAGTGTGCTCTACTCAAGTGCATGTCTTCATCAACTTGGAGTGTGATTTTTACATTGTAAGTGATTTTCTTGATTTTTTTTCTTTTTTGGTGCTTTTGAGTGTTTTACAAGCGTGTGCATGGTGAAAAGGAAATTTTATAAGTCAATATAAGTCATGAGTTCACCTAACCATGGACAATATAACTCAAACACTTCTAATGGTTAAGTGACATCACATAGGAAACATCGACTTAGGAGGATGTGACACTAGGAGAAAACACTCAAATAAAAAATAAAACAACGTGATGACACTAAGGGACTTGAAACAACAATTAACGCAGGATCCAGAATTGACTTAGGCAAAAAATTTGGAGGGTCATTGTTGTAGCAACAACAAGTTAGTTGATAATGAGAAAATATTTGAAGTATAATACTACTATAGAAGCCGGGTGATTATTTTAAGCCACATTATAATACGAGTTAAAAACTAGGATTTTATGGACAATTTTTGAGGTATGCATGTGGATTTATTAAGGGGAGTGTTTAGTGAAAAAATTTATAGGTCGTGAGAAGCATACCTTCAAGTTTGTAAAAGCCTTTTTGGTTTTGAATGTTTTGAAAATCCCCGTGTAGCAGAAAGAAATCTATAACCTTGAGTAAATGCTGCTATTAGGTGGGAAAAACTTCTCTTTGAACATATAATAAGCCTAAGCATTGAAAATTGAATAATGAAGAACAAGAGTTGAAGAAGTTGAAGTGCCAGATGGGCAGACCTCTTTTTGATCAAGTACAAAGAATTAAGATGCGGGACATCAAGTCTAAAGAGCCAAGTCAAGAACCCTAGTTGAAGAGCAGAAATTTTAGGTGTACATGTCAAGTGGCTGTGATCAAGCTTGAAGGCGCAAACCTGAGGGTCAAATAGTTAGATGGAAACTAACTTAAGAACTTGTTGAGGACCATAAGTTATTGAAGATAGATCCAAGGAACAACTTGAAGACATAGGTTGGTGCTTACAACTTGCTAAGTTGGTGCTCAACTGGGAGGAAATGGTGTCCCTTGTAGTTTGGTGCCTACATTTTTTGAGTTGGTGCTCAACTAGGTGAATGAAATCTCCTATAGGTTGGTTCCTACGAAAGTTGTAAGTTGGTGCTTACTTTGTACAAGGAAGTTTACAAAATATTTAAAAAGAAAAAATTCTAGTGTTTGTTATATAAGGATACGTGTTTCTTGATTTATGTGCATCAATTTTTTTTAAATCTAAAATTAATTAAAAATAACAAAATACTGTTTCACCCTCCCATCAGTATTTCTAACACTTTATTTTGAAAATTCTATGGTTTTTAGTTAATCACACATGAAAGGGTATAATTAATGCATAAAATATTTATGAGATAAGGATTTGTGAAATAATGAATAATAAGGGATTCAAAAAAGAAAATATGGCACTATATAAATATTTATCATGTTAAGTGAGAACATATAGAGAGATTTAGAGAGTAACATGATTAAAGAATATCTCAATATCTTTTTGTTGATGATCTACAATTTCTATGTAGAGAATTTTTTTGTCAGAACTGAAAAGAAATTGTAAGATGACAAAAGAAACTAATAATAATTTTGATTAAGGTAAGTTTTTGCAACCCAACATTATGCCATATTATTTTTCTATAGTAATTGTATCTTCAAAGTCTCAACTATGACTAGTTTCAAATGAGCACTATTAATTAGTGATTTATTTAACATGACTTTGAATACTTCACTTAGCACTCATTGCATTAGATGATCCTCATAGGAATAACTAAGAAATATTAAAATGCGTAAAATGAATCACTCAATCTCAATCATCACCTATAGCAACCAAGATCCAAGATTGATCAAGCTGAGGGCATACAATTTTTTTGCAAGCATACAGGTCTTTGGATATATTTAGGGTTATGTAGACAAAATACACTTTCTCAATTTATATTTCTCCATATAAAGAGAGAATTACTTTTTGGGAAAGGATGAAGGCATGTGATATCCTCAAAATTGGGTTCCTCATCATGGTTGGAGACTACAATGCTACCATACCCAGGGAACAAGTATGGGGCACAAGATGTAAAAGTGATCCCCTGGCTGATAGATTGATTGACATTTTTGCTTCAACTCATATGGTTGATATTAATCCTGCCCCGCTTGTCCCTACCTATTTAATGGTAGATTTGGTGATCAATATATTGGAAAGAGGTTGGATAGGTTCATGGTGCACGAGAATCTAGATGAAATTATGGGTAATTGGTGATCATGGGTGGAAAATTCCATTCTCTTGGATCATCTCCCAGTGGTACTATAATGGATGATGGAAAGGTATCAAGTGGGTATCCATTTTAAGTTCAATAAGGTATGGCTGGACGATATTGATTTCAACAATATGGTACAAACAAAATGGAGACCTGTCGTGGGGACTACATTGGTCTCTCCGATAAAAAATATGACGGATAAATTAAAATCCTAAAAATAAAAGTTGGGATCTGGGAACGCAAGAAAAAAAAAGGAAATGTGCATGGATCTCAATGATATTATGGAGGAGATGAAGCAAATTTGGAAGAGCATGGAATTGGATCCATTTACAATGCACAAGTGGGATTCTCTGAAGGCTTTGGAACAAAGATGACGTGAGATTCTACATATACAAGAAATTACATGGAGGTTGAAGAGAATAGCATTATGGATATGGGAGGGCGATAATAATACACATTTCTTCCACAAAATTTTCAATAATAAAAAAAAGATATATACTATTTGACACATATTGGATAGGTCTGGGGAGAAGGTATACACTACAACAAAGATACAAAGAGAGTTTGTATCCTATTTTGAGACTTTTTTTCAAGAGAGGATAGGGATGGACATAGAGACATAAATTTGGGTCGTGAGGGATTTACAAGTGATGTTTGATGAAGAAAAAAATAATGCCTTATTTCTCCCTGTTTGCACTGATCAAGTGCTCAAAAATACGCTCAAAAATTAAATTTTTCAGAATGGTGTGGAACCTAAACGACCACATAAATCTATTTGTTCTGAATCTAGTGCAACTTTTTTCACGAAAAACTAACATCGTATGCTCCCGGAAACAAGTTTTGTTCATTTTACCAAACAAGCAAATTTTGCAAAAAAGGGAAGTTGACTGGGAAAATTTTGGGCCAGTGGCATGATACCACAAGGCCTCTTTTGATTGGTCGAAATCAAAATTTTTTGGGCTTGACACATGGAAAACCCTGAATGGTGCTAGTGTGGGTGAATTTCATTGGTTGGATGGTGGACAACCACATGTTGCCACGTGGCCCAACTGGAGGCTGCCACGTGGCAAAACAGGGGTCACCAAAAATTTGTTTGAGGTCTGAATTAACCTCCAGCGGAGTTGAACTTCCAACCTCATAGAAAACAACACAATGCCTTAACAGACTGGGCCACCATGCTTCTTATTAAACCATAGCCCATGTTAGTCATCAATAATTTTTGTTGTTCTGAAGATGACTAAGTAATGGTCACAGATTCCTAGAAACAAGATTTGTGAAATATTGTGAGTTCTAGAAATCTCACTGCCTTCATTATCCTAAATCAAACTGTTTCACCATATTTTTCCCTCTCTGCCTTCTAAAGTTCACCTCACTACTCCAAAAAGGACTTCATTTTGGGCTTATTAACCTCATTTTTTCACTCCCCCTACCCACTCTCTCATTCACTCCTTTTTCCTCTAAAAAACACATTTTTTCCCTTTCCTAAAACCCATAAAGGACACCCCTACTCCTCATTTCCCTTTTCATAAATTAAAAAATGTAAAATTCCACTTTTACATTGTTTAAAACCAAGGCTTAAGCCTGCCGGGTCTCTTTATTTTATATGAAAACTCTATTTTTTATATTTAAAATCCCGCCCTTATGGTTTATAGGCCTAAGCCCCTTTTTCTTTAAACCCCCAGCCCCTTGCGCTCATATAACCGCGACCTCCGCCTATCCATAAGCCTCTCTCCTATATATTTTTCACCTCTGCCCTCTCATTTTATAAACCCCGTAAAACCTTATAAAAGGGCTCCTTAAACCCTTTGATATATTAAAATGGGCCCCGCCTTCCACCATGCCCAGCGCACCTCCCAAAACCTTATAACTTAACGCATTTTTGTTAATTTATTAAGGTCCTGGGCCCATCCTCCACTCAACCTCGACATCTAATTAACTCATGCCACCTGTCCCCCACTCCGCCGATCTGATCACCTACTCACTGCCTCTAGAACGCGCGATAGTCATTGATCTCCCACCCCGAGATCTAATTGTCCCCGGTGCGTATTGCATATTTAAATGCACCAGGGTTAGCATATTCTGACCCATGAAAAATAAGTGGTTTTCCACTGCCACGCATCGCGTGCTAGGCTATATCGCATGCCCTCTCCCTAAAACGGCTTACCACCATTTATCCACGTGATAAATTGCTTCCGGTTTTCAAAACCACTTATCCCTCCGTGCCCTTTTTCAAATCCTCCCGCCTCCATTCAAACTCCTGCCTGGTTCCGCCTTCAGAACCCTACCTTCCCACATCAGTTTCTCCTCTGCAAACCCTTCCAACCGATCCAAACCATAGAAAATGCAATCATGTGCCCTCCTCGCAGGTTTTTAATTAACCAATTGTGTTTATGTGCATATTTAATGGTGGAATGCCTAAGGGGCATTCCGATGGTCCAAAAAACGACCAGGTGAGTGTTTGGATGACGATCCAGGAGCTTAAATTAAATCAATGGTGGCCAGAGGCCTTGTATCAATGTTTGCCATCGATGAAACGTGATCATCGATGGATAAGAAACCCTCCTGCCATGAAAGGAAGCCTCCCCTGCACACAGAAGTTAAACACAGTCAAAGGACACAATGAAGAGAAGAAGATGAAAGATTAAAGGGCTAATCCTTAATCAAAAGAAAAAACAGAAGATTAGCCAGTTAAAATAGAAATAAAAGGATAAACGCTGAAGATCAGAAAGATTAATAATAAAATATTAATGACAGACAGAGATCAAACAGATTAAAGAAAAATATAAATATAAACAGACAGTCAGAGCTTAAAGACAAATTTTTAAGGCCTAAACACAGACATTAAATATAAAACAAGGGGCAGATTAATCCAAAGCAAATTCAAATTAAATGCACCTACAGGCAGTTAATTCTTTCAAAGATATTTCTGCCACCTAATGCCTTTTTTCCTTCAATAAAGCATTAAAAAATTATTGAACCTAGTTAGAGATATTTTCTATCTACCAAGCAGTTATTGTAAAGTTATTAATAGGCCTTAAATTCAAACATTTCACCTATATTCCCTCAGAAGTTAAGATAGGAGTTATTGTTCAGAGAAGTATCTTAAGATATTTTTGCCTTGAGCCTTGCATGGTCTTCAATGCAGAGAATGCATTTACTCTATAATAAATGACACCCAAACCCCAAGACTTAGCTTCACCTCCTCTTTTGCAAATAAATATTGCATTTGATCTCATTATCTTGTTGGCATTTGATGACTCTTTGAAGTAAACATAGTCTTTTAGAGGTTAAAAATAATTTGATGTCTTAAAGCTTGTGAAGACCTTGATTTGTTTGTTGATGGAGGAGACTTGCTTGCAAGATCCCTAAGCTTGGCTTATGGTGAAGAGCTTCTTTTCTGTTATTGTTTTTTCCTGTTCATTATGTTTTCATATTTATATACTGCAGTAGAATAAAGGATTTAGACTAAGAAATGTTTTCAAAGGCACCTTAGCTATGTTTGTTCTTCACTGTCTTTATGTTTTCCTCTGCTAGGACATTTTAGAGAATTCTTAATTACTCTCTAGACCCCCTAAGCTTTTTTATTTCAGGAATGGTTTAATACAATAGGTATCAAAGATGATTTATGGCTAGCCCTGCTTGTTTGATGTCGCTAAACATTGTTTTTGAAGTCTCTCTCTAAAGTACCATTAGTTAGGTCTTCCAAAGAGGTTTTGTTTCGATCATACCCTTTGTACTTGCTTAAATAATTGTTTTGGAGATCTTCATAGCTATAATCAAAGATGTTTAGGTATTCCCTCTTCTCTGATTACAGTTATATGTGTGTCTTGAATGTTTCTGACCTTGAAGGTGAAATCACTAGAAGTTAAATGAGTTTCTCGCCTTCTATATTTCATTGGAATGTTTGTCTTGAATAATTATCTGTTTAAAGTTGAATCAAAGAATTTATGGTTTGCCCTGTCTATTGATTGCCTCTTTATGCTTATGATATTTAAGTCCCTTCTTGTTGAAGGTAAATGATAAAGGATTCTTAATTTCCCTTTGTCCTACCTTTATTCTCACAATTGATGTCCATCTCATTGACCTTAAAAACCTTGAAGATCGATTGACCAAGTTAGATTTTCCTTGTTATGCTCCCAGATCTATTGATGAACCTTTCATGACTTTTATAGACTCCCTTGCCCAATGACTTGAAAATTTCCTCATTCCATCTATTCTGCTAGATCATCTTACCCAACCAAAAAAAATAACAAACCCTACACTTAACAACTAGCGTAAAATCAACCATCTAAAGCAAACAAGTTCTCATACTTTGCATATAAATAGAGAGAGCCCTCTCTGAGTCCAGGAAGGCTAGGTCCTAGGACTCCAAATACTGGTTTCATGTTACCATGTGCATTTGATCTACGAATTTGCTAAATCACGGGACCCCAACATTATGGCGTTCACGGTGGGACCTTCTGAGTTAGTGACAATCTAAGTACTCCTTAGGACTTCAGAAACCCTTATCAAATCATAGAAATCTCAAACTGATAGCCAATGAGTAGAATCTAGTTGTTTCCTCATCCTAGCAAGGTGATGACTCAGCTGTAGGATACTCATTCAAGCCTTAAAGCTACATAAAAACACTCAGAAAACCCCAAAAAAAATCCTAGATTGGTTTTTTTCAATTATTGGTGGTGGACCAGAAACATATATCCTCAAAAAAGCTAAAAAAATCCACCTGGTGACTCCACTAGCCTCCAAAAGGCCTATTACTTCACTAGTTCTCATTAGAATTCCTTAGGTTTGTGTCAAAACAACCCTGAGAATTTTGCAAGACTAGTCCTATACTGTGTAAGTTTACTACGCATTAAGAGAGGTTATCCCTTCTGAAAAACAGTCCTAAATTTCCAACCTCTCTAAATTTTGAGTTTGAAAACTGGCTTCACAAGAGGATCAATACCAGATCTCATCCAGAACCAAATCCTCCTGCCATAGTTGATGACCCAGAAACAATTTTGTGGAAAACTTTTAAAAGTGGAAATTTAACTACTATTAGGACTATTCATAGAGAAAGCTCTGTAACTAAACATCTTATAGCCTTGCAAGATCCTCAGTTTGACTTGCACAATACAAAGAACCTATTCAGAACCAAGTCACATAGTGAGATTTTCCAAATTGACCTTGAGCCCACAAATTTGCAGCATAGTTCTAGTAGAGAAGCTTCTCCTTCCACCCCTCCTGATTTCTAGCTTCTCCATCACTTTATCTCTTTCCATACCAAATCTTCTCATAATCAGCTTGTTGGTCCAAGTACTTCCACCACACCCATCCACATATCCACTATTCAAAACACTACATTTCATCCCACATTCCCTCTCACAAACCCATCTCTTGTAAATCTTCCATTTGCTCCTATCATGGCAGCATGGTATGCCCCCCTAGTGTTACCTCAACCTCTGGTTCCTTTTCCAAATGATTACCAATCCAATATCCCTCATTTCACGGGAACTGACTCAATCATTTCCCAACAACATGTGGACAGAATGAATGATACCTTTGACTATATGGAATTGGAAGAAGAAACCATCAAAATGAGGATCTTTGCACAAATATTAGGAGGAGAAGCTAAGAAATGGTTTAAAAACTTAACTCCCAATAGCATCAATGATCTCCCATCCCTTTACCAAAATTTCATAAACAAGTGGGAAATCAAGAAAAATCCCCTCCAAATTATGTCAGAATATAACAATATTAAGAGGAATGTAGGAGAAAGTGTACAAGATTATTGTACTAGGTTTAATAGTGTGTACAATGCCCTCCCCCCTCATATGAAACCCCCACAAGGCCTAGCACTAGTAAAATTTCCAGAAGACTTTGATCCAGATATGAAATTCCAATTGAGGGAGAGAGACCCCACAACCTTAGAAGAGATGCAAAGGGGAGCTATTAGTGGAGAAGCCAACCTCGTTGAAAAGGAAGCTAGGATGAGGTTAGAAAAAAGAGTCATTTACAAAGATGAAATCTTAGCCTCAACCTCCTCATCCGAGGCCAAAATTGATAACTTAGTGATGGTAATGGAAAGAATGATGGAAAGGATAAACTTAATTGAAAGAGCACCTCCTAGGGAGAATCAAGAAAATCCCCAAAACAGAAATAGAAATCCAAATTTTAGAAGAGTTCCCCCTTAAAATATAAAAAGAGACAACGACCAACAAATTAGGCCTCCTTTCCAAGATAACTATGTAGATGAAGAAGAAAGGGAGACAGAAAGGTTGGAAGAAAATCATGTAAATCTGATAGGATCTGACAGTGAGGGAGATATTTTTCTCACTGAAAAAGAACAAGGATTATTTTCTTTAGACCAAACTGAAACCAACCATGAGGATTCTGAATATTACCAATTAGGATTTGAAAATGGCATAATGGAAGTCCATAGGCAATATGACCTTAGGAGAAAAAGGAACCAAGAGAATTCCAAGAAAAATAACACAGACATTGTTGTTAGGAAAACCTCAAAAAATCTTCCTAAAAAGACAACAAACAGTACCAACACCATGGCTAAGAAAGTTGATTGAACAAAGATAAAACCAGCCAACAAAGTGTTGACCCAAGCTACCCTAGTACTTCTACTAGTGGCCCTGGAAAATCTATTCAAAATAACAGTCCTAATAAAACTCAGCAAATCAAAATTGCTGAAAAGACTCTATGTGACAAAACAAATGTAAATATGTCAAAAACACTAGCACTTTTCATCCTTGAGGGAGAAATTTCCAAGATTAAAATTAACATACCCCTTGCTGAACTAGTAACTTTGGATGTATATAAAAATCAGGTCTTGAAAGCTTTGAATATAGGAAATGATACTGATACTTTAAACCTGACTGATGATAAACCAGAACTATTGTTTGGTCCTAAAGTAGAAGGAAAATACCAAGAAGGATCTATCCCTCCATTCTAAGTTAGTCTGAACATACATGATAAAATATTGCACAATTCCATGCTAGACTCTGGTGCCTCTCACAACCTCATGCCAAAAGTGGTGATGGAGAGATTAGGCCTAGAAATTACTAAACCTTACAAAGACCTGTATTCTTTTGATTCAAGAAGAGTCAAATTTTTGGGTCTAATCAAGGATTTATGTGTCAATCTGGCACAAATTCCTAATAAAGGTCTAGTTATGTACATAGTAGCTGCTGACATTCCCACAAAGTATGGCATGATTTTATCCAGATCATGGAGAGCCAAACTTCAAGCGAGCCTTCAAATGGATATTGCTTATGCTACCATCTTGGTATTTAACCAAACCAGGAGATTATACCGTGAATCATATGAAATATATGGTAAGCAGCCTAGATAGGCCAAACAACACTCCTATTTATTCCATTCATCCAGACCTTGATTCATTTATCTTGTTCAATGAAGATGAAATAAACAAACAAGAAAATTAAAATGAGAAATAGGTAAGCCCACTAGAATAGTCAAATCATTCCTCAAATGAAGAACATAACAACTCAAACTATAACAGCCTTGAACAACGACATAACAATGAATATGAGACAGAAGCTCTTTGGAACATGAGCTTTGATGGCTCTTGTGGCAAAACTGGTTCTGGAGCTGGTGTATGGATACATAATACAAACAAAGGGCATTCCTACAAACTTGATTTCCAATGCACTAATAACATTGCAGAATATGAAGCCCTCCTCCTTGGCTTACATTTGCTTAAAAACATAGGAGCCAAGTAAATATCAGTCCAAGGAGATTCAGCACTAATCATTAGGCAGATAAAAGGGGAGTATTCAGCAAAAAATCCAAGATTAAGAGAATATAGGAATGATTCCCTTGACCTCCTAAAACCTTTGAGAAATATGAACTCACTTTCATCCCTAGAGCTCAAAATAGTCTGGCAAATGAACTTTCCTTTGCTGCCAGCAATTGACAAATACCCCATGAAAATGAACAACTCACTGTCAAAGTAAAAAATCGGCCTACAGTACCTGAAAATCAAAACTATTGGCAAGTGTTTGAGGGTGATAAACACATTGATGATTTTCTGCAATCTAAAAATGATTTTGCTATACCAACACCTAGCTCAAGCTATGAAGAAGATTGTTTTGCTGAAAAACAAGCCCACAAAATAGAGTTGTCCTCTACTACTAATATAAACCAGTTTAAACATATTTATAAGGCAGAATTACTTGACAATATAGACCAAAAGGACTTTAGGTTTTACAATGTAAAGATGATACTATACCAAGGGGCCTTACACCATTAGAGGAGCTTTTTTATTTCAATGATGTAGCTAAAAAACCAAAGATGGAGCCTACATAAACAATGTAGAATAATATAACATAGGCAGCATGAAGGAACCCAAAATGATTAAGCTATCTAACACTCTTCCTCCTCACATAAAATAGGAATATATTGAGCTTTTCAAAGAGTTTGAAGATGTGTTTGCATGGGGGTACAAAGATTTGAAATCATATGATACCAGCATTATTCAACATAAAATTTCTCTTAAGGAAAATCAGAAGCCTTTCAAACAAAAACTAAGAAGTATAAACCTTGTTTTACTACCTTTAGTTGAGAAAGAGATTAAAAATATGTATGATGTTGGGATAATAGTTCCCCTTAGATACTCAGAGTGGGTTTCCAACCTTATGTCAGTCAGGAAGAAGACCAGGGAAATTAGGCTTTGCATTGATTTTAGAAATCTGAACAAGGCCTCCCTGAAAGATAATTATCCCTTGCCTAAAATGGATCACATACTTCAAAATGTGGTTGTATCTAAAATAATATCAATGTTGGATGGTTTTTCAGGCTACAACCAAGTGCTAGTACTCCCAAGTGATCAACACAAAACTGCCCTCACCACACCTTGGGGTACATTCATGTATGTTAAAATTCCATTTGGTTTGATGAATGCAGGGGCCAATTTCCAAAGGGCCATGGATATTGACTTTTCAGAAGACATGGGCTACTTTTAAATCATTTACATTTATGACATCGTGGTTTACTCTAAAACTAATAAAGAGCACTTAGTCCATTTGAGAAAAGTTTTTGAGAAATGTAGGAAATGTGGCCTATCTTTGAATCCCAAGAAAACACTCTTTGGTCTCCAAGAAGGAAAACTCCTAGGCCACATAATCTTTGAAGAGGGAATAAAATTAGACCCCAAAAGGATTGAAGGCATATTGCAAATCAGCCATCCTAGAAACATCAAGGAGTTGCAATCTTTCATTGGGAAGATAAAAATTTTGAGGAGATTCATCCCCAACCATGTTTAACTTTTGAGAAATATCACAAACATGCTCAAAAAGGAGACAGGAGTTAAATTGACTTTGAAGGCCAAACAATAATATGAACTTGTAAAACAAACCCTCACTCAAACACCAGTTCTCATCAGTCCTGATTTCACCAAGGATTTCTACATTTTTTCATTTGCATCTAAACACACCATTTCTGCAGTGTTGTTGCAAAATAATAGCATGGGGAAAGAACAACCAATAGCCTTTTTTAGTAAAGAATTAAGAGATGCTCCACTCAAGTATAACATCATGGAGAAACAAGCCTTAGCCTTGATAAAAGCATTGAAATATTTTCGAGTCTACATTTTGCACTCTCATATCATTGCTTTTGTCCCACATACAGTTGTTAATGATAGTCTAAATAAAGACCCTGATGGTAAAAGGGGGAAATGGATTGCTATTATCTTAGAGTATGATTTGGAAATCAGACCTACCAAGTTGGTTAAAGGACAAGGAATTGAAAAACTTATGGCTGAATGAAATTTCTAAGCATTAGATATGAATATTGTTGATGTTTTAGAAGAACAGGAAGAATTCACTGCTCCATATATTGAAGAAATATTTCTGAAATCATCTTGGTATGCTGATATCACATATGTGCTTCTTTATCTCAATACCCCTCCTACCTTATCAAAGACAAACGCTAGATTCTTGAAACAAAATCTTTAAAATTTTGCATTTTAGATGGGGTGTTATATTGGAAAAATTTTGTAGGCATTTGCTTAAATGTTTGCTTGAGGATGGTGTAGGTAAAATCATGCATGAGTTGCATGAGGGAGAATGTGGAGGTCGTCTTTACTGGAAAACCACAACTAACAAAATCTTTAGAGCTGGCTACTATTGGCCCACTCTTTTTCCTGATACCCACAAATTGGTCATGACTTGCCATAAGTGCCAAATTTTTGATGGCAAGAGAAAACTCTTACCTTTGCCTTTGCATCCCATTACTGTTGAAGCTCCTTTTCGACAATGGGGTTTAGAATTCATTGGAGAGATTCACCCCACCTAATTTTCCCAACATAAGTGGATCCTCACTGCTACTGATTATTTCACCAAATGGATAGAAGTTATCCCTTCTATGAATGCTACTCACTAACATCCTGTCTAGATTTGGTTGCCCCAGAAATATCATCACAGATAATGTTGATGCCTTTACATCCAAAAGAATGGTTGAATTTTGTTATAAATATCACATCACATTAGGACATTCCACAGCTTATTACCCCCAAGGTAATGGGTTGGCTGAGTCTTCTAACAAAAGCTTGGTCAATATTATCAAGAAGCTTCTAGAACAAAATAAAAAAGCATGGCATAGTAAGCTAGTTCATGCATTATGGACTGATAGACTAACCACCAAGAAATCAATTAGTATGTCTCCCTATCAGTTGGTATATGGCATATATGCAGTCTTCCCAACATCCTTGGGAGTTCCAGTCATAAAACTCCTCTAAGAAGTGCAATCAGAAGAAAATGACATGCAGAGAAGGCTGAACCAGACCATTCATTTACAGCAGTCAAGAGAGGAGGTTTACAAAAGAACACAAGCAGTATAAGAAAATATCAAGAATATCTTTGACAGAAGGACCAAAGCCAATAATTTCAAAATTGGAGACACAGTTTTGAAATGGGATTCTAGGAGGGAAGACAAAGGTAAACATGATAAATTTGAGAATTTGTGGAAAGGGCCTTATATCATTCATTCAATTAGGGGTCATAATTCTTTCTTTTTACAGCGTCTGAATGGAGAAGAGTTATTTGGAGGTCCTTTCAATGGCAAGATGCTCAAACACTATTTTTGTCAAGAGTCCTAGCTTCAAATTTTTCATTCATTATATATAACATCGCATGATAAGAGATCATAAAAACAAAAAATTCAGAAAAACAGAAAAAGGAAAAGAGGGAAGATTTGAAAAGAGGTACATCCCCATACCCAAAAAATAATACTGTTGAAAGTGTACAATCCTAAATGCCACTACTTGTTCAAATAATAAGATCTTGTTTAGTCATCTAGCCTAATCATGGTTGAACATGTTTTAAATTTATGTTGATAAGTTAAGTGTACAAATGATTGTCAATATTTCTCAAACTTGACTTACCAGAAAGGATAGATTAGGAAGTGAAAGATAATGGTTCCACATGCTCAAAACAAAACCAAAGAGAAAGATAAGGATGTATAGCAAATGATAGATCTCAGCCCTTATTTTTCTAGTTACTTTCTATGCAAAATAATGTTTGTGTGCAGTTTGTTCCAATGCCGCAAATCATGGTAAATAAGATTGCCTAATCCTGATTTAAACCATGTTTTCAATTTATTTTTAATAGTTTAGAGAATCAAGTTTTCCAAACAGCTTCATCTTGGCAATCAAATAGTCTAGGTAGAGAATAAAAGAGTTCACTAGCATAATCTGAACTCTTGGAAGCAATAAGGATAGAAGTATATAGTTTGTTTTTGTTTTCAAAATAAAATAATGTCAAGAGTTAGCCAATTCAAATACACTCAAGGAATAAAAAATGTTAGGCCAAGTAGGTTGGGTAGGTATAACTAAAGTTGAAGTGATAATGTTGCAGATTATTAAGATCACAGCTTCAAAGGAATATCAGCAAAAGAAAAGAAGGAAAAATCTGCCCAATGGGAGAGGCACTTTTCTTCATAAACTCAGAGATTTGATATCTGAAAGTTTTGGACACCTCCAGAGAGAGAGCTACCCTCCCCAAGTGTAGCCACTGCTAGTCATCAATAATTTTTGTTGTTCTGAAGATGACTAAGTAATGGTCACAGATTCCTAGAAATAAGATTTGTGAAATATTGTGAGTTCTAGAAATCTCACTGCCTTCATTATCCTAAATCAAACTGTTTCACCATATTTTTCCCTCTTTTCCTTCTAAATTTCACCTCACTACTCCAAAAAGGACTTCATTTTGGGCTTATTAACCTCATTTTTTCACTCCCCCTACCCACTCTCTCATTCACTCATTTTTCCTCTGAAAACCCCATTTTTTCCCTTTACTAAAACCCATAAAGGACACCCCTACTCCTCATTTCCCTTAGCATATATTAAAAAATGTAAAAGTCCACTTTTACATTGTTTAAAACCAAGGCGTAAGCCTGTCGGGTCTCTTTATTTTATATGAAAACTCTGTTTTTTATATTTAAAAACCCGCCCTTATGGTTTATATGCCTAAGCCCCTTTTTATTTAAAGCCTCAGCCCCTTGCGCTCATATAAGTGCGACATCAGCCTATCCATAAGCCCCTCTCCTATATATTTTTCACCTCCACCCTCTCATTTTATAAACCCCGTAAAACCTTATAAAAGGGCTCCTTAAACCTTTGATATATTAAAATGGGCCCCACCTTCCACCATGCCCAGCGCCCCTCCCAAAACCTTATAACTTAACGCATTTTTGTTAATTTACTAAGGCCCCGAGCCCATCCTCTACTTAACCCCGACATCCAATTAACTCACGCCACCTGCCCCCCACTCCGCCGATCCGATCACCTGCTCGCCGCCTCCAGAACGTGCGATAGCCGTTGATCTCCCACCCCGAGATCTAACGGTCCCCAGTGCGTATCACATATTTAAATGCACCAGGATTAGCATCTTCCAACCCACATGAAATAAGTGGTTTTCCACTTCCACGCGTCGCGTGCTAGGCTATATCGCATGCCCTCCCCGTAAAACCGCTTATCACCATTTCTCCACGCGATAAATCGCTTCCGGTTTTCAAAACCACTTATCCCTCTGCACCCTTTTTTAAATCCTCCCGCCTCCATTCAAACTCCTGCCTGGTTCTTCCTTTGGAACCCTACATTCCCACATCGGTTTCTCCTCTGCAAACCCTTCCAACCGATCCAAACCATAGAAAATGCAGTCATGCGCCCTCCCCGCATGTTTTTAATTAACAAATTGTGTTTATGTGTAGGTTAATGGCGGAATGCCTAAGGGGAATTCCGATGGTCCAAAAAATGACCAGGTGAGCCTCTGGATGACGATCTAGTAGCTTAAATTAAATCAATGGTAACCAAAGGGCTTGTATCAATGTTTTCCATCGATGAAACATGATCATCAATGGATAAGAAACTCTCCTGCCACGAAAGGAAGCCTCCCCTGCACACATAAGATAAACACAGTCAAAGGACACAGTGAAGAGAAGAAGATGAAAGATTAAAGGGCTAATCCTTAATCAAAAGCAAAAATAGAAGATTAGCTAGTTAAAACAGAAATCAAAGGATAAAGGCAGAAGATAAAAAAGATTAATCATAAAATATTAATGACAGACAAAGGTCAAACAGATTAAAGAAAAACATAAATAGAAACAGACAGTCAGAACTTAAAGATAGATTTTTAAGGCCTAAACACAGAGATTAAAGATTAGACAAGAGGCATATTAATCCAAAGCAAATTCAAATTAACTGCACCTCCAGGTAGCTACTTCTTTCAAAGATATTCCTGCCACCTAATGCTTTGTTTCCTTCAATAAAGCATTAAACAGTTATTGAACCCAGTCAGAGATATTTTCTATCTACCAAACAATTATTGTAAAGTTATTAATAGGCCTTAAAGTCAAACATTTCACCTATATTCCCTCATAAGTTAAGATAGGAGTTATTGTTTAGAGAAGTATCTTCAGATATTCTTGCCTTGAGCCTTGCATGGTATTCAATGCAGAGAATTCATTTACTCTGTAATAAATGAAACCCAAACCCCAAGACTTAGCTTCGCCTCCTCATTTGTAGATAAATACTGCATTTGAGCTCATTATCTTGTTGGCATTTGATGACTCTTTGAAGTAATAAATAGTCTTTTGGAGGTTAAAAATAATTTGATGTCTTGAAGCTTGTGAAGACCTTGATTTGTTTGTTGATAGAGGAGGCTTGCTTGCAGGATCCCTGAGCTTGGTTTATGGTGAAGTGCTTCTTTTCTGTTATTGTTTTTTCCTGTTTCATTATGTTTCCATATTTCTATACTACAGTACACTAAAGGATTTATACTAAGAAATGTTTTCAAAGGCACCTTAGCTATGTTTTTTCTTCACTGTCTTTATGTTTTCCTTTGCTAGGACATTTTAAAGAAATCTTAATTTATCTCTAGACCCCCTAAGCTTGTTTATTTCAGGAATGGTTTAATAGAGTAGGTATCAAAGATGATTTATGGCTAGCCCTACTTGTTTGATGTCACTAAACACTATTTTTGAAGTCTCTCTCTAAAGTACAATTAGTTAGGTCTTCCAAAGAGGTTTTGTTTTGATCATACCCTTTGTACTTGCTTAAATAATTGTTTTGGAGATCTTCATAGCTATAATCAAAGATTTTTAGGCATTCCCTCTTCTCTGATTATAGTTATATGTGTGTCTTGAATGTTTTTTGTCCTTGAAGGTGAAATCACTAGAAGTTAAATGAGTTTCTCACCTATATTTCATTGGAATGTTTGCCTTGAATAATTATCTATTTAAAATTGAATCAAAGAATTTATGGTTTTCCCTGTCTATTGATTGCCTCTTTATTCTTATGATATTTAAGTCCCTTCTTGTTAAAGGTACATGATAAAGGATTCTTAATTGCTCTTTGTCCTATCTTTATTCTCACAATTGATGTCCATCTCATTGACCTTAAAAACCTTGAAGATCCATTGAATAAGTTAGATTTTCCTTGTGATGCTCCCCAAACTATTGATGAACCTTTCATGACTTTTATAGACTCCATTGCCCAATGACTTGAAGATTTCCTCATTCCATATATTCTGCTAGATCATCTTACCCAACCAAAACAAATAAAAAACCCTACGCTTAACAACTAGCCTAAAATAAACCATCTAAATCAAACAAGTTCTCATCCTTTGCATATAAATAGAGAGATCCCTCTCTAAGTCCAGGAAAGCTAGGTCCTAGACTCCAAAGACTGGTTTCATGTTACCCTGTGCATTTGGTCTACCAATCTGCTAAATCACGGGACCCCAACAACCCATAAATATTATTTAAATGTTATGTGGTGGAGTAATGGGGTAAGGGGCTAGGGCTTAGCCCCAATCACCCCCCCCCCCCCCCCACAACAAACCATACCATATGACCTCTAACGGGAACTGTGAGCATGACCCCATTATGATTTTTTTTATTAATTAAAAAATTTGAACCTTAAGCCTTGGTGCGCTTTTTAATTGTCCCACAATTCACGCCAAAATTTTACCAATTTGTTTCTCCATTAGCATAATTCAGTGCAGAATTGTAGGACGGTTCCATATTTTGGGGAATTTGTAGAGCGACTAGCAGAAAATATAGGGAAACTCATAACTTCTTCATTTTTTAACCTTTTTGGGAGGAGAAAGAGGCTAGACAATGGTTTTCGATAGCTCGGAAGTTTTTAGAGCAAGTATTGAACCCATTTGAGCATTGTAAATGTATGTAATCACCTTTGTATGAGCATAATAAAATATGGCCACTCATTGGAAGCTGGACCAGGAGACATAGCCCAGGAGGGGTGAACTCCTTCATCACTTGTTGTGTTGTGGTTATTTTTAAGGTGTATTTTTCTATTGTTTTATGATATTTCAGAGTTTGAATTCATGCTTTATGTGTAAAATAATTTAACATAAAAGCTCATAAAACTCAATTTTAACACTTTCAAATTATACAACCTCAAGCACATTTACATATAGATCTCATATAGATCAAGCTTGGTATCATAGCTTAGGTTTTCTTTGTTGTTGTGAGGGTTTAATTGTTTTCAAGTGTATGTGATGCTTACAAGGTTGAAGCTCAAGAGAGGAGAAGGAAATCTTTTGGTTTCAAGTCCTCAAGTTAGGTCAAGGACAAGGAAAGCAAGTTTGCCACAATCCCCACCACAATTTCTTCCTCAAGTTATAGTTGAATCTTCAACGAGTATCTCACATGAAGGAGAGCCTAAAAATATGTCAGAGGATGAAAAATCCTTCAGGAAAGCATTCTTTGATATGACAATAATGGTGAAAGTTCTCTATGAGGAGAGAATCATAAGAATGAAAGGTGACAGTTCCAATATTCCAAAGGGAGATAAGTCTTCAAAAGGAGATGGAGGAGATGGAGACAAGCCTCCAAAAGGTAATGTGAATGGTGACAAACCACCTTTGACACCACCATTCTCTTCACCTCCATCCTCGCCACCATCTTCACCATCATATTCTTCCACAACAAGCCCTTCACAAACACCTCCATACTCTCCAAAATGTCATGGTAAAACTCCATTTTTAAATCTTGACATTAAGTTTGATTTTCCTATGTATGATGGAGAGGTAGATGCTAAAATATTAGACAATTGGACACATCATCTTGAAGGGTGTTGTAGGATACAAAGAATCAAGGATGATGACACAAAGTTTCAGCTTGCTTCATTGATATTGGAAAGTGCAGCACTTATTTGGTGGGAATCAAAAACTCAAGAGGACATGAAGAAACATGGTAAGTTCTTAACCTCTTGGAATGATTTTGTTTATGCCTTGAGAAGACAATTTTATCCATTAGCATACATGCAAAAGGCTATAATGGATTGGCAAAACTTTAGGCAAGGTAAAGGACAAAGTGTGCAAAGCTATACTCAATAGTTTAGGAGAAGAGCACTAATTTTGGGTGTAGATTTGACATCTCAAGAAACTTTGTTAAAGTACATTGGAGGTTTGCATAGTTACCTAAGACATACTATTCTCATGTTTAATCCTTCAAATTTTGATGAAGTATGTCTACAGGCCATGCATATAGAAGCAAGATGGAAACATGTTTCAAAGGAGACAAGTGATGATACCTTTGATTCTAAAGAGAAAGGAAAAGGTAAGTTCAAGGGTAAAGGTAAGAATAATTCTTCTCAAGATGGAGAAAGAAAAACTCACATGCAAACATTGTTCCAAATATGGGCATAATGAATATCATTGTTGGAAACTTCATCTAGAGATGAGACCCAACAAGCTTAAAAACAATGAGAAGGAGAAGGAGAAGATAACTGAAACAATAACACATGATTTAGGTTCTGATTCCAAAGATGAAACAAATATCACCGCTATGGGTTTGAAAATTAAGTACATTGCAAGTACTAGTTCTTAAATTTTTCAAGATATTACGAAGAGATTATGAAACAAGAATTGAGCTTTTCCATGTTAGAGTTATTTCAAAGCATACCAAGATAGACACCCTATTTGATAGTGATTCACAAGAAAACCTTATTTCTGAAGACTTAGTCAAGAATTTTAATTTAGAAACCGTTCCCCATCCAAGACCTTATCCTTTAGGTTGGATATGTAATAATGCAAATTTTTTAGGTGACAAGGAAGTGCATACTTAGATTTTCAATCACTGCAAACTTTCTTGATGACGTTGTTCCACTTGATATTTATGGTATTGTTTTGGGTAGCCCATATCTTTCTAATAGGAGAGAAATATTTCATCGCCATGAGAATAAGTATCACTTATTCAACAATGGGATTGAGTACATTGTTAGAGCGCATAGTAATAATATGAATTCATCTCTTATGCATGTTGGGCAAATGAAGAGAATTGTGAATGCTAGTCAAAATTTTGCTTTGTTAATGTTTAAGCATTAAGATGTTGTGAATGAGGCCTTTCAAGGAGATGCATCAAATAAAAATTATGATTTCATTGAAATTGCTAATGGTTGTAATAAGTTGTTTCAGGAGTCTAACATGTTGCCTCATAAAATAGGTAAACAAGATGTATTAAAATTGCAGTAGCATGCATCATTATTGAGCACTGATGTGAACAAGATGCCAGTGCAAGAGAGCGTAAAGGTCAAATAGAAAGCACCAAAATAATTTGACAAAGAGGGAATTGGGTTTAAAATTTATTCTTGTGGGTCTCACAAAGTATTATCTTTGAAATGGGATGTTACATGGCGATGGCGATCACATTTGGTCAAGATTCGAGCCAAGCACAAGGCCAGACATGCTAAACATTGTCATGTTGACAATGTTCGAGATGAGAATAAATTCAAGTTGTTTAAGTTTTCTTTGATTAACGACCGAGGAGGGAACATGTTTGTTTCTTCAAGGAAAATTTGATGTTCTGCAAATTCTGGGAAATTGCAGCAAGATGGTATCTACAACGACAAGACAAGGTCTCCAGAATCAAGGGAAAAGATTAGTTTTCATCAAAAGCTCAAATTTTTGAATTCAGGAAAATTCCAATGGATTGAGACTAGAAGAGTGAGGGGGTTTTACCCTCATCCAAATGTTCAATAATAAAAGAGCATTTGGGGTCCAAAAGCTTCCGGTGGGGAGGAGTGATTAGGTGCTAAAAATAAAAGTTGTTGGAATGGTGTGGAACCTAAACGACCGCATAGATCTCATCGTTTTAAATCTAGCACAACTTGTTTTGCAAAAAATTGACACCGTATGATCCCAGAAACGAGTTTTTTTTGTTTTCCCAAACAGGAAAATTTTGCAAAAAATGACAGTTGACTAGGAAAATTTTGGGCCAGTGGCAGTCTGCCACGTGGCCTCTTTTCATTGGTTGAAATCATTTTTTTTTGGCCTACCACTTCCTAACACGTGGCAGGCTCTGAATGGTGCTGGTGTGGGTGAATTTCATTGGTTTTATGGTGGCCAACCACATGCTACCACGTGGCCCAAACAAAGGCCGCCACATAGCAGCATGGGGGCCACAAAAAATTTATTTGAAGTCTAAATTAACTTCCAATGGAGTCGAACTGTCGACATCACAGAAAACAAAATAATTCCTTAACCGATCAGGCCACCATGGTTCTTATTAAACCATAGCCCACAAATACTATTTAAATGTTATGTGGTGGAGAAATGGGGTAAGGGGCCAAGGCTTAGCCCCGAACCCCCCCCCAACAAACCATACCATATGACCTCTAGCGGGAACCGTGGGCGCGACCCCATTATGATGTTTTTTATTAATTAAACAAATCAGACCTTAAGCCTTGGTGCGCTTTTTAACTGTCCCACAATTTGCGCCAAAAATCCACCAATTTTTTGCTCCGTTAGCAAAATTCAGGGTGAAATAATAGGACAGTTCCAGATTTTGCGGAATTTGTAGAGTGACTAGAAGTAAAGCTAAGGCAATTCATAACTTATTCAAATTTTATCCTTTTTTGGAGTAGAAAGAGGCTAGATAGGGGATTTTAATAGAACTGAAGTTGTTGGAGCAAGTATTGAAGCCATTTGAGCACTATAAATGTATGTAATCATCATTTTATGAGAATAATGAAAGAGGACCACTCATTAGAAGCTTGAACAAGAGACATAGCCTAGGAGGGGTGAACTCCTTCACCACTTCTTGTGTTGTGGTTATTTTTATGGTGTATTTGTATGTTGTTTTCTGCTATTTTAGAGTTTAAATTCATGCTTTATGTGTAAAATAATTTAACATAAAGCTCATAAAAATCAATTTTGACACTACAAATTATACAACCTCAAGCACATTTACATATAGATCTCATATAGATCATCCACTGATGAAGTTGTGTGTGTTCTTAAATCCTTGAAAAAGGAAAAATGCCCTAGACTCGATGGTTGGACATTAGACTTATATATTCATTTCTTCAATTTGATGGGTGGGGAGCTTCAGGACATGGTGGAAGAAGTGCACATTACTAGAAGTTCTCAAAATTATAAACCCGCCCTTTATTACATTGATTCCGAACGTGACTGATACAAACACCTTCTCGTACTTTCGAGCTATCTCCCTGTGAAATACATGTTACAATCTTATATCTAAGATTATTGCTGAAGGGATAAATGACCTGCTATCCAAATACATCTCCCGAGAACAATTTGGCTTCCTAAATAACATATTGATTCACGATGTTGTTTCTCTTACACAGGATACAATACACACTATACATACAAATAAAATGGAGGCTTTGGTCATGGAAATTTATTTAAGGAAGGCTTATGAACGTGTGGATCGGTCCCTCCTTCACCTCATTCTCAGTAAAATTGGCCTATCTATCCAGATGATCGAATGGATTATGGGATGTGTCTCCATTGTCCAATATGCGGTGTTGGTAAATGGGTACCCATCCAATTTTTTCAAAGCAAGGAAACCCCTACGTTAGGGATGCTCCCTCTCACCACTACTCTTTATATTAGTGATGGATGGTCTCAGTCTCAAGATAAATGTTGCATGCAGGTCAAGATTATTCAGGGGTATCAAGGTGGGATCATGGGCTCTCATCACACAAAGTTTCTTTGTATATGAATTTTCGGCCTATGGGATGGTGGGCATAGCACAATGGAAGGAGATATTCCACATCATACAAAGGTACGAATAAGCCTCAGGTATAATGATTAATGAATATAAATCACTTGTTATATTTTCAAATGGTGCACAAGAGGAGATTCAATATATTGTTGCACTATTCCATTTCCGCGCACAACCCTTGAGAGAAGGTTTCACTTATCTAGGATTTCGACTGAAACCAAACAATTATAAAACAACAGAATGAAAGTGGTTAATTGACAAGATTCACAGGAAGATACATACATGGGCTCACAGATGTTTATCTCTAGGTTGCAGATTCATCTTGGCACAAGAATTTTTACAACAACTCATGGTGTACTGGGAACATCTTTATATTCTCCCTACATATATTTCTAAAATAATCAACTATATAATTTCCAACTTCATCTAGGAAGGTACCGAATCTAAACACAAATATAATTTAATCAAGTGGGAAAAGATCATTGTCCCAAAGGATCTAGGCGAATTCAAAAATTTTGGATGGGCACTTATGATGAAATCTATATGGAGAGCTCTGTTCACGGATGGAGTTTGGAGAGATATTATACTCTCTAAATATATGAGACAAAAGAAGGCAGTTGATTGGATTAGATTCATAGATTGGACTTATTAAAGGATATTTCATATGGAATGGATTTCACAAGATCAAAACATGGTTTCTTCAACGGATCATATGGACTTTTGGGATGGACAATCATATCCTGATCGGTGGAGATAACATATTGGGAGTGGAAGGAAATCAAATATTATCAGAACATACACTACATGCGGTATAAATTTCAGGGGTTTCTTTATCTTAGCTCAAGTTATCCATGGATGGCGAGGGCATTTCCCTATGTGATGAGGTGCAAAGGACATGGGACTGATAAGAAATGTGGTCGCATGATGGAATGCATACATATTATCCTATGTTGGTTTTTTAAATATGGAAGTATAAGGCACCTTTCAAAATTGTTTTGTACACTTGGTTGGTTTGGCATAATAAAACATTGACATGGGATAATCTTCAGAGAAGGGGCATGCACGACCCTGGTAGATGTGCTTTGTGAAAAACTAAGATGGAAACAAGCATACACCTCCTCCTGGAATGTCCCATCTTTCTGCAAGTCTGGAGATACACTATGCTACAGAGAAATATTCCTTTTAGACATTTTTGTTGCATAGAGCAATGCCTAAAATGGTGGATGGGCAGGGGGGCAGACTACAGTTAATGTCACTTTACATTTTCTGGGAGATATGGAAGGCCAAGAATGGCCTTGTATTTGAATATTATGAGATTGATTTCTACAGAATTATCTTCAAGTTTGGTACATGTTTGGACACACATGGATCGGGAATTCAAGGCATAAAGGATCTTACTATTCGAAACGCGCCTACTCCGATTATTTATCACGCAAGATTTTTTGATGGAGCGGCTCAAAAAGGGCATTGTGGTTGCAGAGCGTGGCTAAGGATTCACCACATAACTCATTGCAAAATCTCATGGTCTGCTATTGATTGTACAAATACACGAGCAGAGGTTCTGGTGCTCTAGGGGTTACATTGGTTTTCAAGAAGAATGGACATAGATAATTTACATATTTTTGGCGACTCAAAAACTCTCATAGATGGGATCACGAACAATACCTCTTTTTCACCTCCTCATCTAAATGGTTGGATTGCCCACATCAGTTTTCTGAGATAGACCTTCAACCAAATCACTTTCCAACATATTTATAGGGAGGCCAACACTGTAGTTGACTCTCTATCGAAGAAAGGATTGAGGGAAGCTTCAAATAACATGTTCTACACATATATGGTAGACAATATTATCAGGGAGGAAGGGCACAACAGACTGCCATAATTTTCAAGTTTTGGACTGTCTTTCTTTGTGATTTCTAAACTATACGATGATGTAAAGCATAGTGTTTTATTATGATTTCCATAATGTTCATTTTGATTTTGTTGCCTCATACAGATATTGTGGATTCAATGGTAAATAACTTGCTGAATATGATTTTAGATGATATGTATATGACTATGTATATTTCAAAATGTACTCTTAAATTATATAAACCAATGTTAAAAAAAAAAAAGAAAAAAAAAAAGAAGAAGTCACCTAACCCAAGACTCCTCTAACTCAAATATATTTAATCATGAAGTTTCTCCATAATCAAGCCCACTTAAATTGCTACCTCATTTACAAAACCTTAAAACATAATGTACCTAATAAAAAAAAGGTTACCTAACTCAAGGCTCCTCTAACTCAAATAGACTTAATCATAGAGTTTTTTTTCCATAATCAAGCCCACTTAACTTGCTACCCTATTCACAAAACCTTAAAACATAATGTACCTAATAAAATGTCCAATTAAAATAGTAAGTAACACACATATACATATATATATTTTTTTCACTAAATCAACAATTATGTTAATAGTAATATTTTTATTATTGTAAATATTATCAGTAAGCTTAAAAATTGTTAACCCGTCGTTATATATTGATTATAATGATTTTCCTGGCATACTTTTAATTTCAAATTGAGTGAAAAGTATGTATCTATATATTTTATATTTATATCAAATTTCCTTTTTAAAGTATAATTGGTAAAATTATATTTTTATAATATTTGGGGTAAGTAATATCGTTATCTAATTCAAGTTTCATGGAGAGAACATTGTCCTCCTCATCTGGATCTAATTATATTATTCATCCATCATTTTTTTAAATAGAATAGTTTTTGGTACATATTTAGTTTGGCTCTTGATCGATCAATGAAAAGCACATATTTCAATCAAAAAGCTGACAGGTAACGCATATTTAAAGTAAGTAAATAAATTTAAAGATCGGAGAATCACATTTTTTTTTTTCATGAGACGCAAGTTTGATTCAAGTATAAAAAAAACAAGTTGTTTTTAGTGAAATTTTGGAAAAAAATTTATGGGTTTTTTGGTTTAAGTTCTTTAAAAAAATTCATTGAAATCATAAAATTGATGGTAATTTTTGAACAATCGAAATGCTTAATAGATTTTCTGAATCCATATATACAATTTAAATAACATAAATCAATATTTGACATAAATTCGGATAAAAAAAAGAGAAAGAAAGAAGAAAAAAAAAACATATTCGATGCGTTGAAGGGGTTGGAAGATTTTATTATCTATTATTCAAAGTTGAGCGCAATATTGTTTACGTATTTCTTTTTGTGCAGCAAGTAGAACTTCACAGGTATGACTTAAGCATTCAATATAAACCTTAATTTGCATCAAGAAAATTAACTGCCAATTGACAGCCCGGTTCTTCAACTTTTTGCATGACAACTTGTGATTTTTTTAAAGTAACATGTCCCTTTTATCGTGGCAGACCATGCAGAAGAGACGGTTGGTTGGTTTCCACGTTCATGGTCAAAGCTCTCTGTAATCACATGAAGATGTCGAAATACCGTGTTGTTCACGATCGCACTAGCGTAACTATCCCGTTCCATTATATCCGGTTAATGTCTTCTAACACTGGTACATAGCAAATTCATTTCAACGACTCTGGATTAGGATAAACCAGTTTTAACTATTTCACATTGTGGAAGCTTTACTGAATCTATTTTGTGGTGAAATTGGAGCAAAATTTGTTAAGGATTTGTTGGATTCACAAGTTTAAGATGTTGAAGTTTTGTGAGATTTTATGATCTAAAATTATTTTAGGAATTCTAACCAAAAACTTTAAAATCTAAAATAGTTAGACAACACCCAAGAAAATATAAGCTTGTTATAGAATTATGGAGATTGACAACTATTTTAGAATCTAAAATGCAAAAAAGCATAACTACTTTGAAAATAAATCTCAACTTTTTAATTTATAAATACTACCAAAAATATATTAAAATATTTGATAGAGATTGAATCTCTTTCATACATCTAATAATTATTAATACTTAAACTAAAATTCTATTTATATAATAAACAAATAAAAATTAATTAAAAGAAAAAAAAACACTATAATTAATTAATTAGATATTCAAAAATACCATCTTACCCTGCAACAATACAAAGCATAAGAGCCTATAGTTCATTCAAAATATTGAAAAAAAAAAGGCTCATGCATCCAACAAAAGTCTCTATAGCAATGCTCATTAAATTTTGAAACCAAGCATGTGAGCCAACCTACCAATCTCCCACATTCCCACCATGCCTATACCACCGAGTGCCCAAATACCTATCCCAAAGATCAATAACAAAAATGCAATGTCAGGTGGGAAAATGATGGATGTGCTTTTCTCCAATAGGAAGATGGCAAGGTGCTTCATTCATACAAAAATAAAATGATCATTTGGCAAGGTGCTCCATTCGTACATAAATAAAATGATCATTGAACTTCCAAACCACTTTCAAATGCACCTCCTCCATCCTTTGAAATGCCCTAGCTCTTACGTTATTAAGTAATTATGTAATCTTAAGGGTCAAACATGTGCACAAAAGATAAACAATAAATAACGGAATCCCTAGTACCATGATCACATTTACAATTTAATGAGTTACATTATTAAGTACTTATGTAATCTTTAACTATGTAATCTTAAGGGTCAAACATGTGCACAAAAGATAAACAATAAATAACGGAATCCCTAGTACCATGATCCCATTTACAATTTAATGAGAGTTGAGAAACATGTTCAAGATATAGTTAAATTGAGGTATACGTAATTGAATATGGGAAGATGGAAATGTATTTTATTACCCCTTAGTTGCACTTTATGCGTAGTTCATTTTCTTTGTTGAATATGTTTCAGCATATAAGTAGATTATGTGCCTATCTTGATGTGAAATTCAAGAAAGAGTATTATGATTGGATGTGCCATCACGATGATTTACATTATTGTAATATGATTAGCCAAAAGTCTAACCATTATATCATATTCACTGCATTGGACCATGTTTAGATGATTTATGTCAAGTATGATTTTCATATAAGTGGTTTTTCTAGACTCAGTGGTTTTTCATGGTTTATCTTTTTAGTCTCCATTTCAAGATAGTGCATGTCCTTATGGCTCATATTAACCATAGTTTGGAGGTTTGTTATGGCCGAGGAGGGTGCACAATGTAATGACCCATTTACTATTACAAACAAAATGTGAATTATTAGCATGCATACGAGGCATGCATATGATAGCTACATATGCATGCATCACTTTCAGTGTACTACTATTCATATTAATTTATGAAGAATTTCCAAGCATAGGATAAAAAACCTAATTGTTGAAAATACTAAATAAACACCTAACTCGCAGAAATATATTGAAATATGTATTTTGGTGTGTGTCGTCATCATAATAGGTAACCATAGAATATTATAATTCAAAATAAAAGATTAATGCCTTATACTATGCAAATTAAAATGGAATGTAATTTGTACGAATAAAATGAAAGGGGCAATTATAAATAAAAGAAACGAACATTTTAAAAAAAAACAAGATATCATGCATGTTATACAAAATTAAATAAAAGAATATGAGGTAAAGCAAACAAAAAGGGAATATAATATTTTATATTTTACCTAACCCAACAAAATAATAAATCCACATTACAACATTAATATTAGGGAGGGTGGTTGATATTATACGCTGAGGTTTCAAAAGTAATGGTAAACATGTCATCTTAAGAGAGACCACCACCTCTAATTATAAATGTTTTACCCTCCTAAGGAGGCAAACACAAAAAGAGAAGCAGACATGCAACCGATTGAGAAGGGAGAAGAGTCCTCAAGGTGGAATTTAAGAGGAACATAGATGAAGTAACAAGAGAAGAATTTTTGGGGAGAAGGAAGGAGGAATTTTTTTAACAAAGAGTTACAGATAGTGAGGACCGAGCCTTGGTTGTTCTTGAAGCTTTTGGGCATGGGAGCTAGAATGCATCAAGTGTGAAGTATTTTAGAGTTGGGTACCAAGGTTGTACACAGTTTGGTAGGTAGGTTTTGGTCTTTTGGTAACTGGAGAAAATTTGGGGCAACAATCGTCTGGAAACAACTTCAAATGAAAGGTTAGGTAAGTACCTACAAATGAATGGTTGAAATTTAGGTTCTCTAGATATTCTAAGTATAATTTCATTAAAATTTTGTTAAGTTTCCAAACTTAGAGCTTTTATGAATTTTTAAATTTCGGTTATGAATTCACTGTTAAATTAAATTTCATTATTCTTTGTTATTATCTAACTTAGGGCATTAAACACAAGGGTCTTGGAGTGGATCTACTAGGACACATGATTTAAATAACCCTTAAGTTTTTTCACTTTACCCTTGTGTAAAAGTGTTGTTTGTGTTTATATGCCTAGAGAGCACATTGATCTTATGCCTAAGCATGGATCTTCTTATATATTTGTGAAACTTTGGCTCGGGCGATTCTCTCCATAGCACTCCAAGGATTCTTAACATGTATCCTTCACTTTAAGCTACTATACACATTTTCATCAAAGACATATCTCCCAAGGCATCTTCACGACTCACTAGGTAGGTTCATAACTTTCTATGCATTGATCACAACACCTTAGACACTTGAGGTCCCTTCTTCATGCACCTGGACTATCCATTCCATGCCATGTCATAAATCTTGGAGCACTCAACCTTTTTAACACACATTTGGAGGTATGTTTGACATATTTTTATGGACGCCCAACTTGGAGGATATATTACTTAGTCGTTGGGACATCTATTTGGCACATGTGGACCTTCTTGGGGCATTCATTGACTTGAGGATATAGTTGACATGGTTAGTGGAGAAGGTTATGCATTGGAGATCTCTCATATGACCATTGGAGTTCACATTGGTGAGTTTCCCACTCTTTAAAACTTCCACATGACGCACATGTAGGTCTTCGTCATCTTAAGCATAGTCGTTGGCATATTTGGTGGATATTTATTCATTGGAGAGGTATGTTAAGGAGGTTACGTTGCATTATGGAGGGATGTTATATAATCACTTGACCTCACATTGACCATTTTATGGGGTACCTCCCTCTTTTACAAGAATATTGTACATGTGGAAAATCTACTTTTTTATTTTATATATTATTTGGATTTGTATTCATAGTTAGTTGAAAGACTAGTCTTTGTGAGATCTCCTAGGCTAGATATAAGGGGATGGAAAATAATATTATAATAAGAGAGATTTTGAAACCTCCTCTATAAAGGCCGCCCCCCCTCCTTGGCTCACACTTCTACTTGTTGTTGGTAATTGAGAATACAAATTAAATCTCTACCTATTGAGGTGATTTGGTGCCAATTCTTGAAGATCCTTTATCTTGGTTACTAATTGGTCCTTAAAGATTAAATTGTGAATGATAAATTTTTCTATAGGCTAACAAGATTGATTAATTGAAGGATAATACTACCTCTTGGAACGAAAACATTTTGGGGTGAAACCTCTCCTATTTCCTTTATCAGTTTGATAATTATTTGACTCCTTGCTTTATCAATCTAGTAGGAGTAATGGGTATGTTTAATGAGCTAAAGTTTTTTTTCTTGGTGAAGGTGCTCCCTTGACGTTCGCTTCTTGTTGGGCCTTGGTATTCATAGTTAATATTGATTAGATACAAGACTATTCTGCCCTTTTGATTCTAGTCTCCTCATCCTAATCCTTAGATAAGATAAAGAAAATTTGAAGAGAGGATTTCTTTAATCCACAATCCCTAGATAGATATACACTTGTCTTCTCCCAACAATAATAAAAAAGGATAAAAAATTACAAAATCCTTTTCTACTTGCAAATAAATCCAAAAAAATACATTGGAAATCTTAAGTTAGATTTATTTTCTACTCTAACACTCACTACAAGGAAAAGACCCTCTAGTGGATGTTTTTGAGGAACCCCACAGAAAAATACCCTAGACGTTCGTTTCTAGCAGAGGATCCTAGAGGAGGTTGGCGGGCGGAGGTTTTTGCGGATGTATTTCTTCCGGTGCTCTTATCAACCTAAAACGCACTGGTGGGTTCAATATGACAAAGCACCGGTGCATTACAAAAATTGGCACACCAGACACCATGCGCTCCGTACACACACGCTCGGTATGTTTTATTTTTGTAGAGCATCGGTGCTTTACATGTAGACCGCACAGATACCGTTCAGTGTGGAATAAATGAAACGCTACGGGGCACCCACAAAATGCGCGTACAAGTGGATGGTTAAATAAAAAAAATTACGGCAAAAAAACCGCATAAAACATTGGCACAACGGAAATAGTGCGCTCCGTACACACCCTCCCGATGCTTTTAATTCAACAACCGTTCCGATGCGTGTCATATCGTCAGCCTCAGTGCCTCATAAAAAGCGTGTGGAACATAAATGTCCTGGTGCCAAATGACTGAAACGCACCAAGATCCCCGTAAATTCCACGCACCGGAAAAGGGTTTAAAACAAACAAAACTACGGCCAAAAATTCGCAGAAATCATTAGTTCACTGGGCACCATTATCGGTGCGCCAGGTTACTGTAGAGCCCCGGTGCATCATATCCCCATGCCCCGGTGCAACATAAAAGCGAGCAGATCATAAAATTCCCGGGGCAGAATGATGGAAACGCACCGGGGTCCCCATAAATGTCACGCACCGGAATAGGGTTAAATAAAAAAAATTACGGCCAAAAAACAGCAGAAATCATTGGTCCACCGGACACTATTACCGTTGCGTCATGATACTGTAGAGCACCGGTACTTTAAAACTACGCCGCCCCGGTGCCTCCTAAAAGCGCACAAAAACAGAAAGAGCCCGGTGCGGCATACAAATAATGCACCGCTACTCCAGCAAAAATCTCACGCACCAAAATAGGGTTAAATTAAAAAAAATTATGGACAAAAAATAGCAAAAATCATTGGTCACCAAACACTGTTACCGGTGAGTCATATTACTGTAGAGCACCGGTGCTTTAAAAATACGTTGCCCCGGTGCCTCTTGAAATCACGCGAAAACAGAAAGAGCCTGGCACGACATACAAGAAATGCACCGGTACTCTAGTAAAAACCCCGTGCACCGGAATAAGGTTAAATTAAAAAAATTACGGCCAAAAAACTGCAGAAATCATTGGTTCACCGGACATTGTTACCAGTGCGATAACATTACGTCGCCCCGGTGCCTCCTAAAAGCGCGCAAAAACAAAAAGAGCCCAGCGCAGCATACAGGAAATGCACCAGTACTGCAGTAAAAAGCCCGTGCACCGGAATGGGGTTAAATAAAAAAATTAGGGCCAAAAAATGACAAAAATCATTGGTTCACCAAACACTGTTACCGGTGCGTCGAGTTACTATAGCACACTGGTGCGTTACAGCTACACCACCCCTGTGCCTCCTAAAAGCATGCAAAAACAGAAAGAGCTTGGTGCGACATTAAGACAACGCACCGGTACTCCAGTAAAAACCCCGCGCATCGAAATAGGGTTAATTAAAAAAAAAGTTATGGCCAAAAAACCGCATTTTTCACATTTTTCAATGCTATAGAGCTCTCAAGCACCGGTGCAAGTTATCCTTGCTTGAGCCACACTGACATTTGTGCTCCCATTGCACTTATTGCATGCACTATTGTTGTACATTGCCACCAATCTCTAGCTTGAATTTTATAAAACAGTGGAAAATTTTTCTTTTTTAAATTGTACAGCCAATATGCCTCCTCGACGGGTAAATGTACAGGTATTTTTCTTGTTTTTCCATAATTAAACATTTTAGCGAATTAGAATTTGAAAAAACCTTAAAATTAACCATTAAAAAAAAAAAGTGTCGCACGGTGCACTCGAGTCGTTCGGCTCACGCCAGTTTGTGGTGCTGCCTATAAATTTACAGGCCGCACTGCACCCAGTGCTGAAGGAGTCCACGCCGGTTCCAGGGCATTACCACGAGGTGCACGATGTTATTTTAAAAAAATTTTAAAGTGCGGTGCGGTCATTTACCAAACCGCACCATTGAAAATGTTGAATCACGGCCACCCAGTGCGTTGACCAAATTATACGCCCCGGGGCACGTAAGTTTTTTTGCGCACCTAAACTGCAAATCGACATTGTCAATGGTTCGGGTTGGTAAACCGGTGATAAGTGTATCCACACCAGTTCCTGGGCGGATTCCAAAGGCGCACCATGTAATTGTAAATTTTATGACAAAGAGCGGTGCGCTCGGATACCTGGCCACACCGTACGACTATGTACGGTGGTAGGAGGGTGGTGTGCTGACTTAGTTATAAGCCCCGGGGCGTATAGTGAAGTCAGCGCACCGGCCTCCTGACACCGCACTTAGTGAACGGTGCGCTAAAAATATTTTTTGGAGCACCGCTCTTGGTGCTTTTTATATCATTATGTGCACCATCGTCGGTGCATATCTGTGGAGGGACGCACCATTATCGGTGCGTGACTGTGTTTTTGGAACACCGACTCTTGTTTTATTTATTTTTCAAAAAATATTTATATACGTATATTTGTAAATACATGTGTCATTTAATTAAAAAATTGTGTTTAATATGTCAATCATTCAGAGACGTGAAAGGAGAGAAGAGGAGCAACAACATCAACAATAGGTGGAACAATATAACATGGTTCGCCTATGGGAGGCAAGAGAGAGGGAGAGAGATGTGTACCCTTGCCCTATTACAGCAGCGACGCAAGGGCTCCTAAGGCAGGTAGGCCTCCTCAAGTTCTATGAGGAGGCTACTTCCCTAAAGTCCCATAGTGGTTTTTTGAGACATCTTATCCGAAGGTGGAATGCCCAGCAACAATCTTTCCAAATTGGTATCGACCAGTGGTACATGCCCACTGAGGAGGATGTATATTTTATTACAGGGCTTTTGAGGATAGGGGTGGATTTTCCCTCGTTCCCCGAGGTTCCAGCTGGCTGTGTGGCAGGGAGTCAGTTAGTTTCCTCCTAGAGATACATTGGAGCAGATATATTGTCTCCTTCAAATTTTCAAGTCTCTGGAGGACAGTTACGTATTGGTGCGTTTGGTCGTGAGGAGGTCCAGTGTCTCTCACTTATCATTTCGACCATTTCGCACAACACTAGTGACGGGCAACACATTAGTTGCCAGCTTTTATATTATGTTGATTCTTTACTACAGCGGCCACGACTTGTCAGGTGGTCTGCCATTTTTTTACGGCAGTTATGTACAGCATTAGATAGATGTCGTGCTCGTGCACAAGGGAGGTTCAACTTCCCTTTTTCTTCAGAGCTTTTTGTTATTTTTTGAGAGGTTTCCAGAGACGAGGCCTTCTTTTCTTTGGCAGCCTCTTAGACCAATTACTGAGGCACGTATGCATATGTGGGGGCAGATGATGCCCAAGAGGGAGGAGACTCTATTTCCAACAAGGATATCAGATGATGCACTGGGATTGCTAGCCAGTGTTTATGAGCATCCCTTCATTATGGTCCCCTATCCTTATGCGAGGTTGGATTGGCGAGGGTGTGCCAACATCCTCTTCACAGATGATGAGTCGCCAAATGATAGAGGTAATATTACTGTTTTATTTAAATTTATTCTAACATTTTCTTTAACTTGTTTTTATTAAATTGTGTAATGAAATTGTCTAATTATTGTTGTGTACTTGTATATATTTTGCAGACATTGGCTCTTATGATGGTGAGGAGATGTGACCACCACCACCTGATCCAGTTGTGGATCTTGATGAGGATGAAGAGGGCATGATGCCAAATATTTACGAGGATCAGCAAGAGGCCGGTGCAGATCAGAGACCTACTCCTGCTGGCGCGCTGGCCCGCGGTCGACGTCTGAGTGATGCTAGATACAGGATGGAGTTGGGCGAACAACTCATTGCATTGTTTGTTGAGGAAGGCATCCACCCCACTGATTTCAGAGATATACATGCCGATGATAGGCTCTTACAGATGTGGAGAGGCATGCCACATGACATGTACAGCCTGATGCGGGATGTCGTAGGAGTTACGACAGCTTTTACGCGACTGACGAGGACTGTCGCACGTTACGAGTGAGCCGCAGCACATGATGGAAATTCTACGAGGCACAACGTACCATCGACATCTCATGATCGATCACAGCCTCACACCGCGCCAGATTTGCATGAGCCTCCAGTACAATCTACCAGCAGTCATCATGGAGATGAGGCTTGATCATTGGCTGATCCATGACATTTATATTACAGTTGTATATTTTTAACATTATTCAGTTATATATATATATATATATATATATATATATATATATATATATATATATGGTCCATCTATTTTATGTTTATTTTGCAGTTGTACTTAATTTACATGTTGGTGATCATCATTATGTGTATGTTGTTAGGTCATGTTAGATATGTTCATTTAATGTGCAGCTTGCAGATAGATGTGTATGTGATAGCATGAGATGTATATTTGATGTTTGTGTTGTATTGATGATGTTAATATATAATGTTAATTGTGTTTTGTTAGATGATCATGATCACGATGATGCAGTTAGCAATTTTGAATGTGTTTTTTAGTCAAATATGATGTTTGTACGATGCTTATCATGAATGTGATGTTTATTAATTAATTTATAAATACCAAATGATCATGATATTGTAAATTTGTAATATTTGTATTTCTAATTGTATTTAAAATTATAAAATTGTAATTGTAATGATATATATGTAAATTTCTAAAATTGTAATTGTAATTGTAATTTTTTAATTTGTAAAATTGTAATTGTATATATGTAAAATTCTAAAATTGTTACTGTACGTAAAATTGTAAAATTGTAATTCTAATTCTAATAATTCTAATTCTAATTATAATTTTAATTTTAATTGTATGTAAAATATTTGTAAAATTTTAATTGTATTAATGTGAAATTAATTTATTAAAATTTTTGAATTTGTAAATTTTAAATAATTGTAAAATAATAAATATAGAATAATATGATTTATTGTAACATAAGGAAATTTAGAAAATAATGCAAATAAATTCTTGTACTTAATTAGAATTATCATTATTTTATTATGATCTTAGATACAAAAAAAAAATTAATTTATACAGTACACCATTGTGTTTGAGATCAAGTACATAATACCAAATTATCAAGTGAATTATTGATTTTAACATTAACAAAAAGCAAATTACCAATTAATTCAAAATACATATTACATTCATATTTCGAAAAACTCATCTTAAAAGGTATAAATATTGATGAAATAACACATATTGTACCATATCACTCTCAGTTCTCATGATCACCCTCATTATCTTCTAGCTCGCATGGCATGATAACACTATTGTTCTCAAAAATATGTTTTGATCTAGGGTCATGTGTCAATACGAACCACCAATCCCTATCCAACACATCTGGGTAGAAAAACACCTAGTTGCAGTGTTTAGGGAAAACATAGGGCTCCTTAGCTTCATCCCACATCTTTCTAGAGTTGATACATATCAGCCTACTATCACGATCTTCCTTTACATTATTTTGATCAAAGGTGTCCCACCACTTGCACCTAAAAATAACACATTGGAAAGAAGAAAAATCCACTTCAATGATCTCTTGTATCTTTCCGACGTAACCTAACGTCCCTCTTACTAGTTGTTGATCACGGTGGCTAGATCAACTAGATTGATCAAACTCGACTTCCACTCCACAGTCTTGTGTGATGTTTCCAACATCGGCATTTTCTGTGTGAAAATGGTGTCCATATGCCCACATAGATGGGAACAAATGCACCTATTATAAAAAAGTTTAAAAAATCATATAAGTGTCATGTGTCTTATAAATAATAATCCAACAGTTAAAATATGAAATGTATATGTCTTAATATAAGTTTCAAATTTACATATAAATTATTACCGAGTTGCTGCACCCAATCCATATGTTTAGCGCATCGTCTTCAACACGCGAGTAACCACTGATAGCACCGTATTTCTCTCTGACTTGGTCAACAGCCTAACTGTTGGGGCATATTTTTGGCATATTTTCTTTTAAATGATCGGGATAAGGCACACTTCTACCATTCAACCGTCTGAATTCTTTCCTGTCACTATCCCATTTCATTCTTTTTTGTTCGTACAATGCGACCCACGGTTGTGTCGCTTCAGAATTGTAAAGAATGAATTTATTGATTGCTTCAATTTCTGCATTCGCTGATGAAATCAAACCAACATTATATAGTACTTAGAGATAAAAATATACATTATATCGAAGTTCAACATGAATATTAATTAATTTTTGTAAATTTGAAAAATTATAAGTCGCTTACTCTTTATCAAGCGCTTTTTTCCACTCGTTTGGAGCAACTCTCCTTCTCTTTTGTCTTCATCCATTTGATCGTCCCAAATCACCGCACCTGGTCTGTTGTCGATCTGCTTGATGTACTCACTAGCATAGTAGAAAGACTCATACGATATGTAACCTTCTACCATAAACCCCTCGGGTCTTTCCATTTGTCGAACAAAACCTTTCAATTTCTTCATGTGCCTCTCTAAGAAGAACATCCAACGACAAGAAACAACCCCAACTAATTCAACCTCATCTACCAGGTGGATTAGAAGATGAACCTATAATTCCATGAAACTCGTCAGCAGTTCCTTCTCAAACATACAAAAAATCTCAACTATCTCTTGACGCCACCATGGAATGCTAGCCACATGAATCTCCTTTGATGTGATCCAACGTACAAATGCAGATAATTTAGATATGGCACGTCCTAGGTCTTGAGGGAATTCATGTTTCACACACCCATGCACAAACAAAGGATAATGACACTGCAAAGTTATAAAAACGTGCAATAATATACAAAATTAGTTATGTTTTATGATCACCGCATGGGATAAAATTTATTAATATAAAAAATAATAAAATCATGCTTTTGACATTATATGTACTCTTAGAAGATTCAAATGGTCATGTGATTTCAACCCCAACAAATGGTCATCCATGGTGAAGCAGTGCCGTAGTGAAGACCCATATGAAGTTGGCACCCTCACATCCATTATAACTTCCTTTGCCAAAGATATATCATCTTTTTTTAAAATCCATGGGACATCACCTTCTTTGAAAAACCATGAATTAGAGGGACTAGCGCCTGCCTCTTATCCTGTACTTTCTAATCGTCTTGGCCAATATTTCTTTTTAGTTTTTGAAGTAATAAGATCTTTCCTAACCGCCAATGTGTCACTTTGTTTCGATGATATGTGCCTCCATAAATAAGATGAAACATTTTTAAATATATGCATGGGATCTAATAAGTGGGCAATCTTAAGATGCTCCCAATATGGGAGGTCATAAAAGATAGATTTCCTTTTCATCCTAATGGAAAATTTCTCAACATAGGTGTTGAAGAAATCTGGATCATCGAACTTAGGCTCCCCATTTGAATCGAACATTTCTGTGAACTCCTTCTCCTTCTCTCTCTCATATGCTCTAAGCCATTCAGCTGGTGTCATTATTGGAGGCCTTTGGGTTCTTTCTCGTTTACCATTGAAAGCAGATGTTGCTCTTCTGTAAGGGTGTTTTTCTGGTAGGAATATCCTAGAGCAATCATACACTAGCTTTCATAGGTCCTTGGACCATCTAGCTTTCAAAGAAGGTCCACAACATTTACATCCAAAATACCCTTTTGTTACAAGACCTGCGAGATTATATTTGTATACATTAATTAATATGCATGGCACGTTAAAGACTATCATGAAGATCAGAACAAATAATATTACAATGAATTAAATAACTAATATGTGAAAGAATATTGTTACATTATATATAAACAAATCAATAAATTAAACATGTAATTTACCAGAGCAAACTCCTAAGCCTGGATAATCATGTGTCGTGTAAGCACATATGCCATACAACTTAACCCTCCTCTCTGCTGCGATGGGTATTGATACATCGTATACATTTATCCCATCCCATAATTCCTTCATTTCATCTACTAGTGATTGTAAGTAGACATCCATATTCTTCACTTGTCTTCTACCAGGGACTATGAGAGCCAACATAAGATGTTCATTCTTCACGGACAACCATGGGGGGATATTTTCATTGATCACTACTACAGTCCAAACAGAATAATTGGTGTTCTGGAGGGAATATGGGTTGACGCCATCCATGGCTATGCTGAGTCGTAGACTTCATACTTCATTCTTGAATATTTCGGGCCATGTATCCTCTATATGCTTCATGGCTATTGAATCATTTGGTATTCGCATAACTCCCAACTGACTTCTGTGTGAGGCATGCCATCCCTGCAACATAGCTAATTCTTTGCAGTAAAAGAACCTTTGAATCCTTGGGATTATAGGCATGTGCCTCAATATCTTAAAAGGAGGACAAGTACGTGATTTACCCTTATTTTTTATTTATCATACTTGTCATGCACAAATTTTAGACACATCTCTTTGTTTGCATATTCTCCTCTATATAGAATACAATCATTTGGACATGCATGATATGATATGTACTCAACACCCAACATTTTCAACAATTTTTTTGCCTCTTCGCAGCTACCGAGAAAGACATTATCACTCGGAAGAACCTTATATTTGAATAACCTGTACTTGGTGATCATGGAAAAATATATTAATAAATGTACATTAATGTCGATATAATTATTAACGTTCATAAAATTTAACATTTTTAATGTTCATTGCAGTGTACTGATTATATTTCAAATTTATATATAAGGGAAGAAATTTATGGTAACTTACCTCAAAAGTTCCGAGAAACATGCATTCGACAAGCCAAATTTTGATTTCAAGTTGTACAGTAACATCGTTTTCCCCAACTGGGTAGACTTTTACTGACCGTTGGGTCCAAAGAGAGGGGTGGTGGAAGCAAACTTAAGGCTTTCGAAGAAGGTGTCAACGATATGAGCATCATCCCCTAGTTGATCATCATTTTGGAATGCATCTAACAACATTGTCTCCATGGCAGTCGTATCCCTTAAGTAATCATCCATACTAACCTCTATTTGATTATCTCCATTGTCAGCTTGTGAATAACTACTATTGTTGTAGTCATTCCTAATTGGTGAATCTAGACGTAGCGAGAATTGAATCGGTGGTTGATTCAACCATTCTTGGTATCGTTCCTCTCTGATTTTTTCTCTTATTTCAATATTCTCTCAATTTGAAATTGTCATGGGGTGCAACGAAAGATGGTAGGTAGGTCGTTCATCATCACTAGAATCCTAATAATTAAAAAAAAAAAATTTGAACATGGTTAGTACAAAATATTATGATATCAATTTGTAACCACGTTGACAATATTGCATGATTATAAATTGGTTTGACGTTTAAATAATTACATATTAATCAATATATATACCAAAAAATTATAATTATAATTACCATCATTGTCCTAGGATTGTGGCTAGAAGATGCAATATTGTTACAATTGGCAGGGTGAAGCGACTGTCCATTTTCATCTACCAAATGCCTCTTGCGGTATGCAGCTCCTGATAAGAACTTTCGATGTTTTGGAGTAGTACTTTGAATATAATTTTGTGCATATGAACTCGATGATGAATCTGCATGAACCTGCAAATTTGTATACATTATAAATTTAATTAAGTTGTGCATGATTGACTACATGGATAAAAAACATACATAAATTCAATTAGATAGTGAAAAATAAAACAAATCTGAAGTAAATATTACGTCTCCACATGGATAGGGAGAACTCCACGATGGACTTTGAGAAATATTATGGAACGAGCTAGATTTTGAAGAATTGTCCATTTCATATAATATATGATATTTTCTCCCTGCATTTGAGCAAAACAACAATAAACTTTGGTGCACAAACCTAAATGTAATTCTGGTGCATATTGTTCAGATAACCGCACTGGCCAGTTCTTTATTTTGCGCACCAATGCGCTTTTGTAACAAGTAGCATCGGTGTGGTTCAATTAAACGATGCACCGGTAAATGAATAACCGCAATAAAAAAAACCGCAGCCCTATTTTCTTTAAGTGAAAAAAAAAGCGGTAAATTGAAAATTGGGCAGCAAATTATTTTCGAAAATCTAATTTCATAAAATATTTCTATAAATACTAAACACTTTTCATTATTTCACTATTTTTGCAAAAAAATTCAGCTAGAGATTTGCAGGATACATACCTGGAGCAAATAGAGCACAAGAGCACTGTGGAGCAGGGAAATACGTTTGAACAGAAGTATTTAGACAATTTGAATTCCAAACCTCTGGTAATTCAAACCCTATACCATATAATTTTAAACGATGTGAGTAAATTTTATTGTTTTTTTGTACTTTTTTCTGCAGTTTTTTTTATGCAATGAAATAAGAAATCAAAGTCTATTATTTTATTTTATTTTTTCTCTATTTTTTTATGAATTAAAATACAAAATCAAATCTTATTTTTTTTTTAACTTTTTTTTTCTGCAATTTTTTACCTTTTCTACAGTTTTCAGAAACAAAAATAAAAAAAGAAATCAATTTTTAGAAACAAAACCCTAGATTCTTTTTGTTTCTGCCATTTTTTCTTCGTCTTTCTTTTCAATTTAGATTTATAGGGTTTCTGTACTCATAAGAAATCCAACCCACGAGATGACTTGCATATTCAGATCCCAATCCATGTTGGCCCTTGCGTCAATCTTAAAAAAAACACAGATTATTTTTCACCGTTGCGCACCAGTGCGCTTGGTTATACTAGCGCACCAGTGCGCTTGGTTATACTAGCACACTGCTGAAGTACAATGATAAAAAATTAAAAATTAAAATATATTTTTATCAGTGCGCCATTTGTAACATATGGCACCGGCGCACTATTACATTATGGAGCACCGCAAAACGTGTTGTTTTGGAAAAAAACCATTTTACAAACATATCCTACATTATTATTTTTTTTGCCATTTCTTCTCCCACTTACTGTGATTTCAGAATTAGGGTTTTTCAATTTATATTTATAGGGTTTGTATTGCTAAATATAAGCCTAATACATGCAACCAACGGGAGGATCTACATAGTCAGATCTCAATCCATGTCGGCCCTTGCGTCAATCTTAAAAAAAGACATTTTTTTCGTCGGTGCCCCCTTCATAACATAGTGTACCGTGCAAGTACAATGATAAAAAATTAAAAAAATAAATTATGTTTTTATCAGTGCGCCATATGTAACATATGGCACCGGTGTACTATTACATTATGGCGCATTGCACAACGTGCTATTTTGAAAAAAAAAAAGCATTTTACAAACATACCCTACATTATTTTTGTTTCTGCCCTGTCTTCTCCCACTTGCTGTGATTTCAAAATTAGGGCTTTTCAATTTATATTTATAGGGTTTATATTGCTAAATATAAACTTAAGACATCCAACAAATAGGTTGACCTACATAGTCAGATCCCAATCCATGTTGGCCCTTGCATAAATTAAAAATAATAAATAAATAAATAAATAAAAATTTGGTGCGTCCTGTCTGAAAGAGTGCACCGGGGTGCTTTGTTATCACAGCGCACCGCAAAAGTACTGTCATAAAAAAAAAGAAAAATATCTAGCCGGTGCGCTATTTCATTATGATGCAGCGCGAACGTTCAGTTTCGAAAAAAAAAACTTTCAAAAAATACAAACCTTAATTTCTTTTTGTTTCTCCCCTTTCTTCTTCTTCTTTTTGTGATTCAGAAATAGGACTTTTCAATTTAGATTTATAGGGTTTGTATTGCTAAATATAGACCTAAGACATGCAACCGACGGGACGATTAGCATAGTCGTATCATAATCCATGTGGACCTTGGAATGATTTTAAAAAAACATATTTTTTACCGGTGCACCCTATGTAAGGTAGCGCACCGATGCTCTGTTGTTTACAAGAGCACAGAATAAGTAATGTGAAAAAATAAGATTTTTTTAACGGTGTACCATATGTAAAATATAGCACCGATTTATGCTAAAAAAATTAACACTGGAAGATTTTTATTATTTTTATAATGGTTAACCGATACGGTAATTGACGTGTAATGCACCGGGGCTTCTTATTGACACAGAGCACCGTACGGTGTATTATACTATTTTTGCGGTGTTTGGGAAAGACATACACGCATCGATGTCGGTGCATTCACCATGAATGTCGCACCGGTTTTTTGAGATTTTTTTTTTTGAATTGAGAAGTTGACAGTTTATTTAAAAATATATTATTAACTGATATGATACAGGTTTGATATTGTTAAAGAAATGACTGACAAGAGATCAAGTAACAAAAATATTAATAACACATCAAGAAAAGAAAAAAAGGCAAGTTCTTTGTAAAAAAAAAAATTTAATTATTTTTAAACTATATGTAAGTTTAAATAATATGTATTGTTTAATGTGTATCATGCAGAGCCACAAAATGACGAAGCTCGATAAGATTATTTCTGATCTAGGACTAGAAGAATGTATAAGCTTGATGGAAAAATTGCAAAAGGATGAATCAGGTGAATGAAAAAATACTATCGATCCAATATGAGTTTCTTTTTTTAGTTTTCATTAATAATATAATTAAAATTATTAGATAACATGTGTGAAAAAGTCTATTAATTCACCTCTGTTTATTGTTCTACAGGAACCAACAACTCAAAAAAGGAATGTTGTTCTAAGAAAAGAAAAACAATAGAACATGTAAATGAAAATGAATTGCTCCTTAGCTCATCTGGAGTGGTGTTGGAGGTTAACGAAAGGGGGAAAAATTTTTACAAATGTTTGAGGAATCTAGTGGAACGAATGTATAGACGTTCTTTCCACTTACAATACAAAAACCAATCCAATGATTCCAAGAACCAAATTTTATGTAAACTACAGGAGGAGTTTCCAGAGAATTGGTCGATGAGACATATCAGACTTTTAATAGAAAAAACGTACAACAACAAAAAAGAAGGAATGACAAAGTAATATTCCTTTAGATGTTTGTCTAGAATTATTTATAAATATCACTTTTGTTATACTTACTTTTCATATATCAATATAAAAATTAAATAGTTTATTGTCATGTTACATTTTCAGGAAGATTATGAAAATCTCAAAAGATGAACGAGCTAATATCAAAAATATGCCAATAGGAATGTCCAAAAAGTTGTACAAGGAGATGGTCAAAGAAATGGACAAAATTGCATCGCAGGAGGAGCCATCTCAACAACAACGTGCTTCAAATGTAATATGTAATCATTGAATTTTTTTATCATTAGGTAAAATAAATAAACAATTTAGCATTAAATATTAATTTTCAAGTATTTTCTTGCAGGAAAGAAAAGAAAATGGAACTCATTCAGCACATAAAACAGGACGACAAGGAAGAAAAAGATTGATATCTAAGTTTATGAGTAATTGTTACTTCCTTATAACAACTTAACTAGATTTCATTTTTGTATTTTTAATTTGTTTTACAAAAATCACCATTGAATGTCTCCAAACAAGTGCTAACATACAAAGAAGAACCATTAGAGGAATTGATTGAAATTGGTTTAAATATGGGTTGTGCGTATATGTTGGCATATTAGAACTTAATTGTGGAATTTGTAAGCATCTATCGATCTTGTTTTACTTAGCTACGTCTATAATTAATAGAAAAAATAAATCTTTTATATTAAATATATGATTTCTTATGGGGTATAAAACTTGCAGGAAACAAAGTATGGCACTGCGCCAATAGATCAAATCTTGAAAGATGGCATGTTACATGGTTTTGAAAGAATGTTTATAGTTTATGAGTCAATTGTTGCATTGGTACGTCATTTATTTTCGATTTACATTGATGTATATTATTTAATATTGCAATTTTCATTATTCTCACCAATGTATATACACTCATTACAGTTTATTTTTATGTTTGTAGATGGAAGAAGGTGAAGAAGAAGAAAACAATCAACGTCGTGAACAAAACATTTTTGAAAATAACCCAAGTCATGGAAGTAGCTCTAGCAGTGATAACAATTCAAGCGAAGAATGATGATCACTATGTTTGGATATAAAAGCAAGGCGTTGTACTATTTTTGGAAAAATGTCTGTGAAATTAGACATTTTCTTTAATGTAATGACATAGTGTCCCAATTGAAAGATAAATGGATACCAATAACTGTCCCATTTTGTATGACAAAGAATGTCTTATTCATATATATACATATAATAAAAAATGTTTTAATTTATTCTATTGCATTCTCTATTGTCGCTATTGCGTTCTCCATTGTCGTTCTCAAATGTGGTAATAAAAATTTAATTCATATGAATATTGTTATAACATATATATGTGTCGACTTTTGATGAATAATGAATTTTAAAAAACCACAATAATTATGATATGATATAACAAATTAATCTAAACATCACATTCAAATCCATTAATAAAAATTTAATTAATATGAATATTTTTATAATATGTGTCGATTTTTGATGAATAATAAATTTAAAACAATCACAATAATTGCACTGCCACAGGTCGATGTTTTTAAAAAATACAAAATGAAAACCGGTGTGCTTGTATTATTAAGCGCACCGGTGCGTTTTACTACCTATCAGGACCACACAAATACCAAAACTAGTTAAAAATATCGAGGCCTTTGTGCGGTACAGCGCTCCGGTATGTTTATGTATCTATACGCACCGATGTCGTTTTACCGCCTATGAGCACCACACGAATACCGATACCAATTATAAATTGCGGTGCGTCTGTGTGATACTATGCACCGGGGCGTTTTTTTTTTCTATACGCACTGGTGCATTTGGATGACCAACAAGCACCGCACGAATACCGATACCAATTACAAATCTCAGTGCATTTGTGTGATAGTACGCACCGGGGCGTTTATGTGTTGATAAGCGTCGGTGCATTTGTATGACTTATTTGCAATGCACGAATACCAATACCAATTGTAAACCTCGGTGCATTTGTGTGATATGATGCACCGGGGCGTTTATATAAGCATACGCACCGGCGCATTGATACGACCTATGGGCACCGCTCAAATCCCAAGACCAATTAGAATGGCCCCGTGCGTTGTATCACCAACACCAGGCCCGGTGCTGTTATTTTCCTTAACAGCCCGGTGCATTCTCCTTCGACCACCCTGGTGCACTGTCTACCGATACGCACCGGTGCGTTAAAACCTGATAAGAGCACCGATGAAAAAACATCCGTAATGACCTCCGATCGCCCATTTTTTTAGTTGTGTTTAATTTCCGTTAAAATCTCTACCAAAACCTCCGTTACCAGAAACGGATGTGGTAGAAATTTACCATTAGGTTTTCTATTTTAAAATCCTGAAATCATGAAATTAATTGAAATTTCTATGTTCAATATTTCGGTTTGTTTTTTTTTTTTTTTAACGTTTACACAAGTGGAATCACACACAACCTTGTTAAACTCCCAAGTATATTATGTACTTTTTTTTCTCTCGTTACCCAAAGTTTTTTTTATTTTTCATAATCACAATTTAGGTTATGATCCTTATGAGTGCTATTTGTGTCACAAGTATGTAATGCTATTTACAGAGTGGTGGAAGTATGACTATTTCACAAAAGGTGATTTATCTTATTCAAAAAATTAAGCCTTGACTTCTTGTTTTTTTTAAATGACATGATCAAGGTTTCTTTTTAGTTATACACGCAAACCCTATAAGGGTATAAATTGCATTTTTTGGCCCTGGCCCTGTACTACTATAGGTCAATTAAAATAAAATAATAACATCGTCACATACTCCTCATGGATTCCCTAGCCATTAAATTCAATAATAGTTTTTTTTGTGTAAAAATAGCAAATGTTTTGAAAGAAAAATCATAGGGGTGTGTTGGAAATATTGTCATTGATGGAAAAGGAATAGAAAGGAGAAGTAGTAGAATTATCATTGAGAACAAAGTCGCAGATCAGGATCAGCTGGAGTACAAAGGAGCAATAAGGCAAAGAAGGTAAAAGTTAAGAGGCAAGGAGCAGCAATGTGCATCAAAGAGGAAGGGAACAACATTAGAATCATTTTCTAAGGCAAAGGAGCAGAAAGGAGCATCAAAGAGACAAGGAGAAACATCACAATGATCAAAGAAGCCAAAGGAGAAAGTCAGGTTGAAATGTGTTCAGAACAGTGCGCGTGCAGTTCACGATTGATTCATGTATTTTTATGTTTATAATAATGCAGCGAGTCGTGAACGAGTCAGGTAGATTCGGGTTGTTTATAGTGCACGAGGGCACATGCAGTTCAGCGGGTCAAGTCAGGTAATTTATAGAAGAAACGCATGCAGAATGCATGTGGAGGACTTAATTGAATATCGTAATCGCAAGCAGAAGGATGATCACAAAAACACAGGAATCACAGAAACTGTGAAGTGCGATATAATGACGTGGCAGTGACGTAGGTAGTGATGTGGCAAGCTAACGTGGTAGGTGACATGGCCTTGACCCCACATATTGAAATAAAATTTTGATGACGTGGCAAGGTGACATGGCATGGTGACGTAGTTGTGACGTGGCACCCCCGGTGGGACCCAAGCCCTTTATCGCAAATCGCAAGTCCTAAGAGGTGATAACTAGAGATCAGAACATTGTGCAATAAGAAATCTGTGAAATGGAAACTGCGATGGAAATCTGCAATAAGAAATTGCAATGGGAGAATTGCGATAAACCTGAGTGGGATTCATTCGCATATCACGTATTGAGAAATCAGTGAGACAAAAGCGCAATGGATAACAGGACTTGTCAAAGTGTGAAGTGCAATTTTGAAGCGGATGCGATGGAGGTCAATGCTGAAGCCTAAAGGATTTCAAGTCCGGGAGTACGGGAAATTTGAAACCTACATAACCCACTTCCAAAAGTGGCTGAATAAACTGAGCACACCATTAGACTCGTGGTGTCGAGTAATGCAGAAATGACATAAAATTTGTCGCATTTGGACAAAGTCAAAAATTTTCCCTCCTGAAATTTGAGCCTCAATCAAGGTTCCGCCTACCTCTTTTCTAGCTCATGGTTCCACATGACCTGCAAATAAAAAAATATTAAACCTCGATCTGCGTGTGCACTCTTTGCTCCTCCATGGCCTGGACGTAGTGTGCAATTGCTGCATTTAGGTATATTTCGTGGGCGGAGTTTTCAAAAAAACCCATTTGGACGAGTTGGTTTGGATCCATGTTAGGAGGGAGAAGGTCGGGTGGTCAAACCCCAACCCCTCCATAAAAAGGTGTTTTTTAGTTTTGAAAACTATGCTGTCACATTTTTAACCCCACCAAAATATATTTTGAAACCCACTGCATTAATTTGATATGTCAATTTATGGGGGGGCCAACCCACATTGGGCGGCTCGCCCATGATCTCTATCAGCACACTGTATCATGGTGTGAGGGTTGGGTTTTAAAACAGTTTTATGGTTTATATGGGGTGACCGCATGGGCAGAGTGGGAAACCGGCTAGCCATGGGTTCAACTCCCACTCATCTCGGTTTTAATTTGTTTACGTAGGGTTGTAACATGTGGTCGAGTGGGGTGGCAGGGGTGGCGGCCCGCCACCCCTTTTTTTAAATAATTTTTGTTTTGTTAAAAATAATTAGCCATTTTAAAAATACTGGATTTTTTATTGTAGGAGGAAAATTAAATAGGCCACAAATTTTCCCGGAATCTGCCCTAAGTGTGAAAAAATCCAGTGGCTGGGTTTGGTCCAATTTGCATCCTCCTTAAGGCTGCCCAATCACCAAGTCAACCCAAAACTTTGACCAATCCTAACTCCTTCATACGGACTCGGATTTGAGTGTCGTCTACGCCATTCGAATTAGAAAGACAAGATCTACAACATGAACCTAGTTCGAGATATTTTCGAACACTTGATTTTTGAGCCCTCTGTGCTGAGCCAGTTGTACTTATACTTGTTTAATCCACTTGGATCATTCCTCCCCACTGAGGAGATTTTGGTCCTCCAAAAGCATCAAGCTTTACTTATCATCAAATTTTTGCAAATGTTGTTGAAAGGCACATCCCCACATGACTCCTTCACCTGGCATACTTCAGAATCAAGATGCAAAGCCATCATCTACAACTACTGCAATGCGATGTCTGAAAATGCACATCCCTTCAAGAATCCTTCACCTCTCATACTTCGGAATCAAGATGCAAAGCCAACACCTGCAAATGTGGAAATGCAAATTTCTGAAAAGGCACATCCCTTGAAGACTCCTTCACCTCACGTACTTCGGAATCAGGATGTCAACACCTGCCTAAAGCGGCAATGAACATTACATTCTCAATGTGACCAACAATGACCCAAATATTTCCATACTTTCCACGAGTTTATAACATGTACTCGGTGGTCAAGCTTACAACAAAATGGAAATCATACCTCAACCAAATTACAAGACCAGACCTCATCGTCGCATTTCGAAGTGATGGAAGAACACCTCATCACTTTTACATGAAAGAAATGCATCAAACGACTCATAGAACATGACCAAAACATAAACATCGCATCTTTAAGTGATGGCAACACATCATCACTTTTACATGAAAGAGATCCAACACACGACTTATAACACAAGGCCAAAAAAGTATCATGGTAGCTTAAACATTATGAGGATTCAAATACCGTGCAAAAGAAATCTTCATCTAGCAGCAAAGCAGATCTCTCAGATCCCAAAGATAAGACACCAGTGTCCCAAGGATTAGAAGAGATGAAGGAGTTGCAAGATAAAGGAAGTTGGAAGACCGTAGAGAAGAAAAAAAAAGCTACAACACCAATCTCACCAAGAAATATGAGAAGCTAGACAATTAAGAATTAAAAAAATTATAGGTCCGATAGACCAAAGTTTGGTCTCAGTGGACGTTAACCATCATCATTTATCTTTATTTATTAATTAAAATTATTTTTTACCCCTCCCTATTTATTTATATAATTCACTTAACCTTTTTAATTTATTTAATTAATTAATTTATCATCAAAAATTTTAATTCCTAACTAACTAATTCTTTTATAAAATTTTACCCCTCCCTTCTCCTTATTATAAATTAAAATTTCTTAACCATGTTTTATTTATTTAATTAATTTATCATTAAAATTTTAATTCTTAACTAACTAACGGCTAGTTCTTTTATTCATTTTATTAAAATAAAATTTTTAAACCCTCTTTAATAAAATTGTTTAATTAATTAATTAATAAAATTTTTAATTCCTAACTAACTTTCAATGGCTATTTTCGGGCAATGATGCATCTCCACTATTTCTTCATCAAGATCGATTTGTTTCTCCACCTTGACCACATTAGCTGGTTCAAAACTTGGACTAAATCCTAATAATTTTCAGGCAATGATGCATCTCCACTATTTATTCATCAAGATTTTCTCCACCTTGTCCTGAGGATGAACCACATTAGCTGGTTCGAAACCTGGACCAAATCCTAATAATGTGATTAATCCGAAAGACATTTTTATCTTATTTTATTTTTATTTTATTTAACTAAGTCAAAATGTTTACAATGCATTACAATATCTCTACATAGAGCCCTTTTACTTTTAACTTTTTATTATTTTTTAATTGAACCCAAATGTAAAAGCTTACAAACATTTACACCACTACAACATCTCTCCATAGCTTTTTTTTTCTTTTAAATTTAATTTTAAAATAAAATTAGACTAAAATATTTATAGATAATTTGATTTTGAAATGAGTTATGGTTTTTGGGAAGGTGGTATTGATAAGCCATGGTATTGGCCCATGGTATTGTAACAAAACTTATTCATAAGTTAATAATATCCATGGTAAAATAAGGGTTAATCAAATTAAATTATTTATAATTTTTTTTTAAATGAGTTATGGTTTTTGGGTATGTGGTACATTGATAAGCCATGGTATTGACCCATGGTATTGTAAGAAAGCCTATTTAGAAGTTAATACTATCCATGGTAAAATGAGGGTGAATATTCATGGTAAAAAAATCTTAAAATTTTATGTGCTTACTAATTAAATTTAAATATGGTTATGGAATCATTATTTTAATTTATATGGTAAATTGGATCTAAACTTCTAAAAATAACTTCTAACCATGTAAGAGGATAAAATTTTCATGTTACTTAGTTGAAGTTAAGTCATCTAACTAGAGGACATTGGGCCAAATTCGCTAAATATATCTTATCCTCACTTCCTTGGATATTTCCTTGGTACAATGCCTACAACTACTACACTTGATATTGAAGGCACTGCATTTCTATGTTCAAAATTTTCATCCTAACATCATCATCAAAATCATTTTCATATAGATGTTCTCCTCACCTTTTTCCCATTTTATCCTCTATTACAATAAAGTGCAAAGTTTGATTGTTTTTTAGCATGTAGATTTTCACAATTAACAATATGTTGTTGAGAATTTTTTCTGGACTATTGTGTGCTCACGTTGAGGTGTTCGACATTTGAGACAAACACTTCACCTATATTTAGGGACAAAAATCTAAGTTTTATTATTCTTGAATGGGTAGAATATCAACCTATTCTTGTCAGCGTTGCCAATTACCCAAGCATCAATGTCCACTAGAAAATTCATCCACAAATATCTCATAGCAAAGACACATAGATACCCTAAATTTATTTACCTCTTCGGAAACACTAGTTGTTGGTTTTTCTAGGACATTGAATGAATGGAAATATGAATAAGTGATCTACCCATGATCCAAGTTCCATGGTTCGACTAAGTTTCAAGTATTTTCAGGAAAAAAATTGCATGAAGGGGATTGATGTGTATATGAAAGCTTGAGAGTTTACATTACAAATTGCCAGTGAAATGATTAGGGTTTTTAGTCAATTATTTCAAATTCGTTAATACATTAACTTGCTTTGAAACTTAATTTTGCAGAAAATAAATAATACATCAGTACCATAGTTGTATACACAAGACAACAAATGATGGAGTTCACACCTCCTGGGCTACATCTCTTAGTCCAGCTTCCAATGTTGGGCCTCTTTCATTATGTTCAAAAATATGTGTTTACATCAATTTAAAATTCTCATAATGCTAAAAAAATGTATCCAATAGCTCCAAAACAATTGAAAACCCCTAGCTGGGCTCTTTCTGTATCGAAAAACGGTAAAAAACTGAGTGAGTTATGGTCCATAGAAGTTTTTTTGCTAATTGTCCTACAATTCACACTTTTCTGCAATCATTTCTACAGTTTCTACCTTTTGCAGCCACGTGGAGTGACAAATTCACCCCGCACTGGCAATATTCCTTCCACATTGGGTGAAAATAGTCGCTTCATTAATTTGACTCATTCGACCCATGGCCTGATCAAAATGTGCCAAGTGGCACTCTCTTGACTGTTTAGATGTAGAATTTTTTTTACTGTTTTCCTGCTAGTTTTCAAAATCTAGTTGCCTGTGGGATTAGATTCCACTATGGTTTGGGGTTAGGAGGAACCCTGCCCAAGGAAGGCTCCATTCCCCTCCCGTCGACCTTGAATATGGCATTAAAACAGTTGCATACCATATTGGTGCCTTCGTTTTTGGAATTAAATTTCATTTTTCAGATAGCTGGAGCAATAGCAGGTGGCGAGAACCCTGTTGTGGAGTTGCAGATGCAACAGGGAGTAAACTAGAGTAGACTCTGAGTTGCGATAGGTAAAAGGAAAAGAGAAAGAATGTAATATTCCCAATTTTTGCAGCTAATGGGAATATTGCATTTTATTTTCAATTTGCTTAACTCATGAATACAAGTGTAAAGGAGGGACTCTAAAACTCCTAATCATCAAAATAAATCAATATCCAATGTGAACATGGAAAAATTTGGGCCATTTCAATAAAATACACTTAGGTGTGAAAAGGAATAGAGAAGGTTGACTAGGTCAACAGGACCAAATCATAGCAGTGTCTAGATGCATTGAACCTCCTTATTGATTAACGCAGTTTAGATGGAGACCCTTCATGTGAAAAGGGTTAACTCATTGGAGGTGGTTTAGGGTTTTCCAAACCATTATGTTATAAAAGAAAGAGGAAGGCCACAAGGAAAAGGAGTTGAAGATAATTCGATTTTGAGATTGCTTAAGCAACTCAAACTCTCTTGGTTGTTTAGCTAAAGAGAGAGGAATTTCCTGTTTAGGAATTCCTCCTCCTTCATTGAGGAGCTCTTGAAGGAGTATGTTCTAAAATGCCTCACATCCAAGCTTGAGGCCAAGCTTCCTCCTCCAGCTACAACCTTTTCTGTTGGGCAAGAATTGCTGTGTTGCAGGGTGTTGCAATGAGGGGTTTTCAACACCACTTCCAGATCTAGTTTTTCAGAAAAGGGAGCATTCCTTTCTCTGGAAGATTAGTGAGGAAGCCTTAAGCTTCATATTCAGATCTTGGCATCAGGTCAAAGGACCTTCCAACATCATCTGCACAGTATACTTCAGAAACTGCGTCATTTTTCCAATGCATTGCTGTCGCAGGGTTTCTACCCTAGTTTGGTGCTTATTTCCTTGAGGAAGGGCCATCCCTTCTTCCGGAAAGTTTTTATTGCAGCCCTATTCTTTAATTTTGTACATTTCAGCTCATCTACTCATAGTTTTAGTGATTCTGCATTTTCCAGAACCATATTCTGCAGATCTAATACTTGTATTTGTTCTTTCATGAAATCCCCTTGCTGGGTGATCTATTTGATATATAAAAGGAGTTGAATCTCCATTTTTCTTCATGCTCTATTATAATAAACTTCAGATATGATGTTTCAGACATATTTTGTCTAATGTCTTCAGAAATCACACAATGTATGCATCAGCCATTTTCTGCATACTCCAAGTCATGGGAAATCAACGTTTTTAAGCTTATTCGGGAATGGAGGAAATTTTTAACATAGATAGAATGCTTTTTTTGAGCTGAAATTTGGAGCATAGGTCCCTCATGACCTAATATAAAATAAACTCCCGTAATTTCCCTTAATTTTACATATATTTCTGAATACACCTATTTTAGGGTCGAAATCACTTCTTTTCCTCACTTTTTGGATCCTAAATTTAGATCTAAGTTGTTGCTGTAATTGAAATCAGTTTCTAAGTGTCTATCAGCACATTTTATACATTTATATCTCTCTTCACTTTTAGTAGAGCGTTTTACTTTGCTGCAACCCCTCATTGGGCCTTCTATTGAAGATAACTAGGTGTGGGAGATCTGTTTAACCCACTAGTCTTATTTGTTTCAGCTCAAATATTGCATTTAGTTTTTATATTGTGTTATCTAAAGGATCCAAGGGTTATTTTCCTATTCTAAAGAATATTTTTCTGAAAATTCGTTTTGAAGTGCATGATTCATGAGCTGTTCCTAAATAGGAATATTACAGTGGTATTAGAGTCAGGTTCTTTGGCCCAGCTTGTGAGATCAAGATATCAAAGAAGTTAAGAGGAGAAATAGAGATCAAAATTATGGAGAGGATGGGATTACTCTCATCAGTGTTCAGATCTAAGAAGGGCATCTCCAAAGAGGTTAATCAGAAGAGAGAAAGAAGATGCACTGAGACTCCTAGAGGGTTTCGAGAAGAAGCAAGCTACAGTAAAATCTGCATGAGGTTTCAAGAAGAATAAGGAAGCCCTAGCACTTCCTATCAAAAAAGTATAAGACAAGAGAGTCCTAGATCTCCTCATAGATCCATTATGCCCACTTTCTTTGAAGAAGGTGAGAGGTATAACAATGAAGAAGAGAGATGCAAAGAAGCTCTTAAAGGGTTTCAAGTTGAAGAGGAAGAACTATACACTTCTTGTCATCACAAAGTAGGGAAAATGACTAAAGAAGAGATCTCATTCCTTCTTTTTCAAACATTGAAGAGTATTGAAGAAAATCTCAAGGAGTTTGATGAGGAGAGGAAAAAGATGAGCTACAAAGAGACATATCACAAGGAAACAAAGGAGAATGTCAATCTTGTCACTTTGGGCAAGAGATCTCCATTTTCACCATCTGGTGCTAAGGTGCTTGCATCTAGAGAAGAGGCACTTGCTTCTTTGCAAGGTAGTCTTGAGCTCTTAACATATGGATTCCCATGCATGAATCAGGAGATGCATGAGGAGGAGAAGAAATATACCAGCGTTGGTATGCTTGAAGAAAGGAGACCATCATTCTTGCCAGCAGTTGGAGGCATCATTGATCTGGGTGGAGGAACTCTTGTGTTCTGTCAAGAGGTTCCCACATATCAGTTGATCCAAGGTATGCATAAAATTTCAGCACATATTGTTTCAAGATTAATGCATAGCCAAGGATTAAATCAAAATGCTGATTTGAAGCAAAGACATGTCACAGCACAGAGGACCCTTGATATAATCAAGGAGATTGGAAACTATCCCTATGCATCATTTTTGAACTGCATTCAATCTCTTGAGTTGAGATGAAAAGTTTCAAAAAGGAGGATTAGTACTATCCTATGTTCAATGGCTGACTGTGAGATCAGAAATGTGACTTTATTTAAGACAATGCATGCATCACTTTGCAGATCTACAACACTGTCACTTAGTGACTATGAAAAAGAGGCTTTAGCTCTCTTGGAGCATTATAGAAGAAGCTTCAACCTTGAAGCAGTGAAGAAGAAGAAGAAGATGAAGAGTAGACATCTTGAGATGAGAAGAATTTTCTCCCCTCTAGATGACACTCTCTCAATGAGCATGCTACAGCTCAAAGAGAGACTTCTAGTTATTACAGATTCAAAGCCTCACTGGTTTTGGAAGGCCATAGATGGAAGAAAGGTCTCACTAAGAGATCTCAACAAAGATGCATTTCAATATTTCATGAGATGCAAGGCTCTTCATTGGTTCAAAGGAGATGGTATTCTACAAAGGGAGGATGCCATGATTATGCAGCACATCACTCATCTTCCATATTGGAGTGAGTGGATGAGGATGATGAGTAAGAGATCACATGATCACTTGTAGACATATATGGGCCAACAAGCTTGGTTACGTTGGTTGCCCTTGGGAGACTCCTATCACTCTCCAAAGGCACCTATTTCTCTTATCTATGCCTTGAAGAATGGTCATGAAATGAATAAGGAGGCATGGCAACGTTGGTTGCTTTGGGGTAAGCATGATCACTACCCAAAGATTCTCATTCTCTCATCTCATGCTTTATGCATCATTAATAGAGTACATGAAAAGGAAGCATGGTTGATGTGGTTGTTAAAAGGAGAGTTTGGACATCACATGTTAAATCTCATGTCCATGTATTCACCCATGTTTGAAATATGTCTCATTTATCCACATGTATTTCTGTTGAAGGTATATTTCATGCATGAACTTTGGCTTGGGAGGAGGAATGAGTCCCACATGATGTGGTATGAGGGAGCTTGCTTGTACTATGTTGATGAGACATTTCGCATGTCCATCATTGTGTTATTTCTCCATGATCCACATGTTGATAAGGCAAGAGGGCTGCAAAATTCCTTGTTGCTATGGTTGCTCTTGGGTGAGTATGGTTACTACCCAATAGCTCATCATTTTTTGAATCATGCCTTGGATTTCAATGATATGTTGCAGCAAGAGAAGGCATGTATAATTTTGTTTCGCTTGAGAAAGTATGGCCACCGCATGACATCTCCTATGTCTATGTGTTTTGCATTGTGTAAAATTTGGCATATTGATCTCATGATGTGCATTGATTATAATACTTTGTATTGGGCTGATGTGACATATCATATGCCCATTAGTATGGTTTGGTTTCATGATGCACATGAGGAGGAAATAAGGCAGCAAGACCTCTTGTTGCTTTGGTTGCTTTTAAATGAGTATGTAGACCACCCCATAGCTCATAATTTTCTGATTCATGCCCTATGTATTAAAGAAAAATTTCAGCAAGGGAGGGCATGTACATCATCTTTTGGAAATCTTGGCTTGCCCATCTTACATGGAGGAGATGTAGGATGGCAGCAAAGGGCCTTGCTCCGGTGGTTATTATTAGGGGAATATGGTTTGAAATCTTTGTCCATCCATGTTGCTCCTTCACTTCTTATTTTTCATAACGCTGGAATGATGGAGTTTGGATCCAACAAGGCCAACAGGGCTAAGAATGAAAGCATAACAATGCTTAATCAAGTTCATAAAACATGGATGGAGGAATTTTCTTGCATGATGAAGCTTTTCCTTTATGGAAGGAGCTACTTTATTTTATGTCTCTCATGTGTTTATGATGGTGTTGGACATCATGTAATTTTCATTTTGTACTTCATGATAAGAAGAGGACATCTAACCTTACAGTTGGAAGTCATCTCATGCATTTTTGGAAGAAAACTTTGGAACCAAACATACATAACCTATTGCAGCAAATGGAGGAAGCCTTCCTTATGTGGATGCCATTTGGAGAGGAATAGGTGGTTTTCATCTACAATAAGAGTTGCTTGAGGGAAAGCAACATTTTTCTGGGGGATATTGTAATATTCCCAATTTTTGCAGCTAATGGGAATATTGCATTTTATTTTCAATTTGCTTAACTCATGAATAAAAGTGTAAAGGAGGGACTCTAAAACTCCTAATCAACAGAATAAATCAATGCCCAATGTGAACTTGGAAAAATCTTGGCCATTTCAATAAAGTACACTTAGGTGTGAAAAGGAATGGAGAAGATTGACTAGGTCAACAGGACCAAATCACAGCAGTGTCTAGATGCATTGAACCTCCTTATTGATCAACGCAGTTTAGATGGAGACCCTTCATGTGAAAAGGTTTAACTCATTGGAGGTGGTTTAGGTTTTTCCAAACCCTAATGTTATAAAAGAAAGAGGAAGGCCACAAGGAAAAGGAGTTGAAGATAATTTGATTTTGAGATTGCTTAAGCAACTCAAACTCTCTTGGTTGTTTAGCTAGAGAGAGAGGAATTTCCTATTTAGGAATTCCCCCTCCTTCATTGAGGAGCTCTTGAAGGGGTATGTTCTGAAATGCCTCACATCCAGGCTTGAGGCCAAGCTTCCTCCTCTAGCTATATCCTTTTTTTTTGGGCAGGAATTGTTGTGTTGCAGGGTGTTGCAGTGAGGGGTTTTCAACACCACTTCCAGATCTAGTTTTGCAAAAAAGGAAGCATTCCTTTCTCTAGAAGATCAGTGAGGAAGCCATGAGATTCATATTCATATCTTGGAATTAGGCCAAAGGAACTTCCAACATCATCTGTTCAATATACTTCAGAAACTGCGTCATTTTTCCAGTGCGTTGTTGTAGCAGGGTTTCTACCCTAGTTTGGTGCGTATTTCCTTGAGGAAGGGCCATCCCTTCTTCCGGAAAGTTTGTATTGCAGCCCTCTTCTATAATTTTGTAAATTTCAGCTCATCTACTCATATTTTCAGCGATTCTACATTTTCCAGATCCATATTCTGCAGATCTGATACTTGTATTTGTTCTTTCATGAAATCCCCTTGCCGGGTGATCTATTTGATATATAAAAGGAGATGAATCTCTATTTTTCTTCATGCTATGTTATAATAAACTTCAGATCTGATGTTTCAGACATATTTTGTCTAATTTATTCAGAAATCATGCAATTTATGCTTCAGCCATTTTCTGCATACTCCAAGTCATGGGAAATCAACATTTTTAAGCTTATCCGAGAATGGAGGAACTGTTTAACATAGCTAGAATGATTTTTTTGAGCTGAAATTCAGAAAATAGGTCCCTCATGACCTAATATAAAATAACCTCCCGCCATTTCCCTTAATTTTACGCAGATTTATGAATACACCTATTTTAGGGTCGAAATCACTGCTTTTCCTCACTTTTTGGATCCTAAATTCAGATCTAAGTTGCTTCTGTACTTGAAATCAGTTTCTGAGTCTCTATGAGCACATTTTATGCATTTATAGCTCTCTGTGATTTCATTAGAGCGTTTTACTTTGCTGCAGCCACTCATTAGGCCTTCTCTTGAAGATAACTAAGTGCGGGAGATCTGTTTAACCCACGTAGACTTATTTGTTTCAGCCCAAATATTGGATTTAGTTTTTATATTGTATGATATAAAGGATCCAAAAGTTATTTTCCTGTTCTAAATCATATTTTTCTGAAAATTCATTTTTAAGTGCATGATTCATGAGCTATTCCTAAATAGGAATATTACAAAGAACAACTAAGTTGCGGAGACATCCAAGTGAAAGGATATGATAGAATAGAAGTGTTTTTGGAAGGTAAGGGGGATAAGGAAGGAAAAATTAGAAGGAATAGGGGGGAGGACAGTCGCGAAAGAGAAGAAGACTACTTTGGGATGTGGTTTCTCTACAACTTTATATTTTTAGTCCCGACTGTTCTCTAGGAGAGACATATCTATGGTTGATGTAATGTATTATGATAAATATAATATAAATAGATGCTTGTTGGCCTATATCTTGTGTTATTTTCTGGATTACTATTATTATCTAAATAGTTTGATTTTTTTTTATTATTATGTATCTCCCAATCCTTTTAACTTGATGGTATGTTTAGATCTTGCAGAATGATACCTTAGTTGTGATGCTTATATACTAAGGAAGTAACGATTGATGGTGTTTTATGATATCCCATTCTCAACTCTCTCATATTATTAAGGTCACGACACGCCTTGGGTGAGACTCCTTACTCAATATTAGGTAAGATCTTAGACTACAACGGAGCCTTGTTGGCCCCTTTTCCTAAAACTGGGTACTATCCATGGTAAAATGAGAGTGAATATTCATGGTAAAGAATCTTGAAATTTTATGTGCTTATTAATTGAATTAATTATAGTTATGGAATCATTTATTTTAATTTATATAGTGATGGATCTAAAATTATAAAAATAACTTCTAACCATGTAAGAGGATCAAAATTTTCATGTTACTTTGTTGAGGTTAAGTCATCTAAGTAGAGGATATTGGGCTAAATTAGCTAAAGATATTTTATGCTCACTTCCTTGGATATTTCCCTAGTACAGTTGATATTGAAGGCACTACCTTTCTATGTTCAAATTTTTCATTTTTTGGCATTCTGAAACTGGATTGATAAGAGGCAATCCTTTTTTTTTTTAGGTTTGGAACCAGAATTTATGTTACCTCTCTATATTACTAGTGTAGTTCCTTATTGTTGTTAGTGTAGCCCCCTTATTGTTATTGTTGTACCCTATAGCCCCCATATTGTTATTATTGTGCCCTTGCATTATTATTGTTCGGTCAGCTAGGATTATATTGTGACCCCATGGACTTCTATATATAGAAATGAGGTTTTTTCATTTGTATCATCCAAGAATTGTTTATTTATGTAATGTAAAGGAGGTTGCCCCGTCGAATTGGCTTATTTATAAGGCATCGATCTCTCTTTTCTTCTATTTTTAGAGCTCGTTTCATAACATGTGGTATCATTCGAAGGAAGAATCATAGGGCTATTACAAGACCGAATATTAAATCTTGGGGTCTGAAATTACAGAGATACATCAGTTTCAATATCGAGCTCCTCAAAAGCAAGAAAAATGTGTGTATTGTTTAAAAAGTTTGCATAACTTTTGTTTGAAAAATCATTTTGAAGTGATTCCAAAGGCATATTGAAGCATAGATATTAGTATTGAGTTATATAATGCCTCTAAAAAATAATTCCATGCCCATTAAGCCCTCAAAAATCTATACTATGATGCATGAAGAGGAAGAAGTGCAATATGATATATATCAAATTACGGTACCAAGTGCAACAAATTTCGATCTTTCAAAGAGCAATCAAAGATGACATAGATGGTTTAAAAGTAGAGATGAAGTCTAAGTTGGACGGTTTGAAGGATCAAATGAAAGTTAATATGGATGATAAAGTAGCGGAAGATTACATCGAGCATCAACAACAAGTTCTCCAACTCTCAAAGGATAACCTAAATTTAGTGCATAATCGAAGGAAACAACAAGAAGATCAACATCGTAGTGAAAGAATTTCTGAAGCAGTCACAGAAACAAGAACTCGACAACTACGAAATCGATCAATTTCAGAGTATCTCAGCAAGTGGAAGAACTTACCCGTTGAAGATTCCACATGGGAGGATGAGAATTTTATAAAGAAGCATCAAGAGATAATCAAGCGTTGAGGACAACACTTGTTTGAAGGAGAGGGGCATGTTAGGTCCCTACATTACTAGTGCAGTCCCTTATTGTTGTTAGTGTATTCCCCTTATTGTTATTGTTGTACCCCTGTAGCCCCCATATTGTTCTTATTGTGCCCTTACATTATTATTGTTGGGTTGGCTAGGATTATATTGTGGTCCCATGGACTCCTATATATAGAAATGAGATTTTTTCATTTGTATCATCCAATAATTGTTCATTTATGTAATGTAAAGGAGGTTGTCCCCTTGAAGTGGTTGATTTCTAAGGCGTTGATCTCTTTTTCTTCTATATTGGGAGATGGTTTCATAAAAATTTCTTAATGATGAGATTCCAGTGGAGATCATAAGGTTATAAGCCTAAACTAATAAATTCTCAGGTTGTTCTCTATGTTCTAGAAATTCCATACAAAATTTTTCCTTGCAATTTCATATGTAATTTTCCATTTCAGAATAATTAGTTGAGGCTTCTGGAAATTATAATTGCAAACACAAATTTTAAAGGAAAATGCACATCCATAAAATTTGTCATTACTGAATATAATATAAAAAATTCACATTGGTTAAACATAAATTACTTGTGTGAGATGCACATTTATAAAGTTTGTCATTACTAAATATAATATAAAAATTTGCACATTGGTTAAACATAAATTACTTGTGTGATTTCATAAGCACTTATTGTAATAAAATATGATAACATAGCAAAACAAAATTATGTTCATAAATAGTTACTGCAATAAAATAATATAGCATAACACAATTGTTTGCAAAAATATTACCATTATGAGAATTATTACATCTAGTGGCAAGCCACTCATTCTTATAAATTGTGATTAGAAAAAAATAAATTGGGTTTAGAAAAAAAATACCATCCAAAAATATTGAGGAACCATGTATAATTACACCGAAGGTGTTTACTTTTGAATCATTCCACCCTCACCATAGTCGACCTTTTTATTTTCTATCGTTGATTCAAGTAAACAACTGTCACATTGTCCACCGTTGGATTTGTATAGCATTAGAAATGGAAACTAATTGAAAGACAGCTTGAAACTAATTGGAAACTAGTACGTGAAATGGAAATTTCTAATTGAAACTAGTTTCCAATCTCACGTACTAGGATGGGAAATTGCTAATTGGAAATTTCTAATTGAAACTAGTTTCCAATATCACGTACTAGGATGGTACTCCTCCAGTATTGAGCCCTCTTATATTAAGGTTGTATGGTTCCTGGAACCATGCACTGAGTTGCATGCATTTGAATGTACTTCTGGAATTATGGTTTTAGCCCATGAGGGTTTTACTGTCTTAAGAATTGTCTTATCTTTGTCAAAAGATTGAATGGTTATTTATATTAGGTTAATTAGCACTATCGAATTCACGAACCTAGCTGTCATTCTCATGTGTTTGGAAAGGTCAGTAGCTCTCTGAAATATGCCATTGTGTGTTAAATTTAGATAGCAAAGTTGGTTGGAAAATATTGAAGCAAGCTTTGATGGTTTTACTGTCTTAAGAACTCGCTTATCTTTGTCGAAAGATTGAATGGTTATCTATACTATGTTAATTAGCACTATCGAATTCACAAACCTAGCTGTCATTCTCATGTGTTTGGAAAGGTCAGTAGCTCTCTAAAATACGCCATTTTCCATTAAATTTAGACAGCAGAGTTGGTTGGAAAATATTGAAGCAAGCTCTAATGGTTTTATGTCCATCAATCGTGCTCTACTGTTACTCGATCTTTATATTTCACCATTCACTGTGTGTGACCTTTTGTGCGTCGTGTCTATATTTTGGTATCAATATTTCATTTATTTTGCTTTAATATAAAGTTTAGTTTTTGTCATTTATATCATTGCTGTCTGCAAACTCCTGAGTATTCCTTTTCTTTAAAAATTGTGATTTTGTGTAACTATGAGGTTCACTTTTGTCTGTAGAAATTTGAAGGCATTAAACAAAGGTATCTGGAGTCCATGCATAGGAGCGATTTGGAGTTCAAATATCGGTTTAAGTTGCACAAGATCGACATAAGAAATGTGGCCTTTCGATAAGATTGAATTAATATTATAACTTAAATTCTTGAACATCTTGAAAATTGTATCTTTTATTTATAAATAATCGATAAATTTTAATCTTGCACAAGGAGATTGCAACTGTTTCTCTAATTTCTGAATAACTACACACTAACGCTCCTCCAAATACTTGGCAGAGCATCCAAGACAACATCACGGTAAAATTAATGATTTAGTCAAGGAATTTTAAAATTTTAATTGATATTTTTTGTTCCACAATTCCACTTATCAACGATGGAGAAATTACAAGCTAGAAAGCGTAAAATCTAACGTTTATTTATGAAAAGTCGAGAAATCCAAGGTAAGCATATGATAACTTTTATTTATGAATAATGAACAAATTTTAAGCTTGGAGCCGCACATAGTAACCTTTATTATGAATAATATGTAAATATTGAGATGGGTAAATTTCTGAACAATGAATAAAATTAGAAACACGATTGTAACATTAAATTCTGGAAATCGTAGCTTTTATTTTTGAAAAATGGACAATTTCTAACCTAGGATGAAAATATTATTCCTTGAATTGCTGCATATTGTAGCTTTTTCTGTGAATAATGGAGAAATGTATTGGAGGTTTCCCCCTCGAAGTGGCTTATTTCTAAGGCGTTGATATCTCTTTTCTTCTATTTTTGGAGCTAGTTTCACAACATTTGGTATCAGAGCTTTGGATTTTAGGGTTTCGCTGCTCCAAACAGGTCATCGTGGAATTTTTGCTATAACTTATTTTCTATGAAGTTTCAAAAGCTGAAATTTTAGGGTGCGAAACTGAAATCTGGTGGAACATTTTCGCAAAATTTTAGAGCTTGGTTCACAATATTTTCGGAGATATGATTTGTGGAAGTTAGGTCTTTTTGTAGGCTCCTCAATTTAATCTAAATAGGTCATCGTGGCATTTGCACTATAACTTGTTTTCTACGAAGGTTCAAAATCTAAAATTTTTAGGGCACGAAGCTGCAATCCTGAGGAAACTTATCACAAAATTTCAGATTTTGGTTTGCAATATTTTTGGAGATATGATCTATGGAAGATAACGCTTTTTCAGGCTCCTGAATTTCATCTCAAAGAAGTGATCGTAGGAAAATCTTCATAACACTCTCTCTGAGCATCAGATTGGAGTGCCGTAAAAAGTGGTCACAAGTACATGGACTGTAGTTTCTTTTCTATCAATTTCAGAGCTAAAATATGAAACAGTGACACGTGGCAAGTCATACAAGTTCGCTCTACTAAACCAGTCCATAATTAGGTCATTGTGGGAGATTGGACATAACTTTGCCTTGGAGAATCCAAATCAAGTCAAACCTGTGACATTCGAAATATAATTCATAAGGCTACCTCAGTGCCAAATTTCAGATATTGAAGAGCCGAAATCACAGAGACAATCCAATTTCAATATTGAGCTCCTCAAAAGCAAGTAAAAGGTGTGCATTTTTTTTCCTGAATTGCATAAGTTTTGTGAATCGATTCCAAGGGAATATTATAGAATATATATCAGTATTAGATTCTAAAATGGCCCTTAAAAATAATTCAATACCCATTAAGCCTTTATAAGGCTCTACTATGACTCATGAAGACGAAGAATGGCAACATGACATATCAAATTTACAAGAGAAAGTGCAACAAATTATGCTCTCGCAAAGAGAAACAAAAAATGAAATGGAAGTTTTGAAGCAAGGCGTGGAAGCGAATATGGATGGTTTGAAGAAAGGTGTGGAATCTAAGATAGATGGCATGGAAGGTGGCATGGAATCTAAGATGGATGACATGGAAGCTAAAATGGAAAATATGAAGAATGATATAAAAGCAGACATGGAAGGTTTGACAAAGTTGATACAAGAAATGTTTCCTAATGGTGAAAAGATAGTAGAGGAAACTCATGATGAGAACAAAATAAATGTTAATCGTGATTTCATAAACTCCAATGTTGGCGGGAAGAACCACCATATTCCAAAAATGGATATGAGGAAGTTTGATGGAAAGGATCCTGTAACATGGATACTACAGATGGAGCAATATTTTGATCTCCATAACGTGCAAAACACACAAAAAGGTACGCATTGCAACTTTACATTTAGAACAAAATACATTTGTATGGTATCGATGGCTTTGTTCCCGTAAAAAAATTGTCACTTGGTCAATTTTTACGGAGGAAATGATAGCACATTATGAGGATACAAAGAGCAACACCTTCTTTACCCAATTGATAAATCTCAAACAAAGGGGTTTAGTGGGGCAGCACATTGAGGACTTCCAAAAATTGAATATAAGGGTAACTGATCTTACAGAGGAACACAGGATTGATCTCTTCCTAGGCACTTTAAAGGATAACATCCAACATGAAGTTCGCGTTTTGGAACCTCATTCATTGGAGAAGGCATTCAGGTTGGCAAGAAAAGTTGAATGTAAAATTATGGCGACAAGGAAGCCTACCACTCAATTCTATAAAGAAGGAAGTGTTTCTACGCCTAGATTTCCACAATCTACAAGGTTGACACCACAACAATTGGAAGAAAAAAGAGAAAAAGGGCTTTGCTACAGTTGTGATAGCAAATACACTAAAGGTCATAAGTGTGCTGAGAAGAAATTATTTTACATAGATTGTGAAGAAGAAGAAGAAAATAAACAAGAAGAGGATATACACCAGGAACCAGCCCTAGAAGAGGAAGAAATGAATCCGACCATATCGTGTAATGCACTGGCAGGAATTACCACTTCTCAAACTCTCAAGATAGAAGGACAAATCAAGAAGAAAAAGGTAATAGTGTTGATTGATTCAGGTAGCACCCATAATTTTATTCATTGTAAGGTAGCCAAGGAATTAAATTGTTTCCTATACCCAGCACCAGAATGTCAAGTGAAGGTTGCAAATGGAGGAACTATAAATTGCTCTGGAAAATGCCATAATATCAAGTTAACCATGGGGGAATATGTATTGACTAGTCCAATGCTTTCCATTCCTATGGGAGGTGCTGATGTTGTACTAGGAGTACAATGGTTACAATCTTTGGGGATGGTAGCTTTTAATTTTCAAGAACTTTTCTTGAATTTTTTTTCAGAAGGAAAGGAAGTCGAATTACGGGGTATTGAAGGGAAGCCAGGAAGGATAATAAGCTCTAATGTCATGAAAAAGCTTCTAAAGAAATAACAACGAGGCGTAATTGCACAATTATGCTCACTAGAAGTTCCGACATCAAAATCATCTATTTCTGCAGATCTCCAACAAGTCTTGGACAATCATTCCAAGGTGTTTGAAACTCCCAAAGGACTCCTACCTATTCATGATCATGATCATGCTATTCATTTGATTCCAGGAAGTGTTCCTCCAAACATCAGGCCTTATAGATATCCTTACTTCCAAAAGAGCTAAATTGAACGTATGATTGCAGAAATGTTAGAGGCGGGTATAATTCAACCTAGTCAAAGTTCTTTCTCTGCTCCTGTAGTATTGGTACACAAGAAGGATGGATCATGGCGAATGTGTCCGGATTATAGGGAGCTCAATAAGCTCACCATTAAAGACAAATTTCCATTCCTGTGATTGATGAATTATTGGATGAATTACATGGAGCAATTTATTTTACCAAGTTGGATCTTCGTTCAGGATATCATCAAATTAGAATGAAGACCGAAGATATTCCAAAAACAACATTTCGAACTCATGAGGGTCATTATGAATTTTTGGTCATGCCTTTTGGCCTTACCAATGCACCTTCTACATTTCATGGGTTGATGAATTCCATTTTCAAACCCTTCCTTAGAAAATTTGTGCTAGTATTTTTTGATGATATACTAATCTACAGCAGGTCTTGGAAGGATCATGTTGAACATGTTGACAGGGTGCTCTAACTATTGCAGGAGAAACAATTATATGCAAAAAAGTCCAAATGTTTCTTTGGAGTACAAGAGGTGGAATATCTGGGTCATATTGTATCTCACGAGGGTGTTAAAGTGGACCCTAGCAAAATTAAAGCCATTAAGGAATGGAAAGTTCCCACAACCATAAAGCAGTTGCGAGGATTTCTCGGGTTAACAGGGTATTATCGCAAGTTTGTTAAGAATTATGGGAGAATAGCAGCACCTCTAACAACATTATTGAAGAAAGATGCATTTTCATGAACTCCTGAAGCAACTAAGGCCTTTGAACATCTTAAAGAGGCAATGTGCCTAGCACCGGTCTTAGCTACGCCAGACTTCACAAAAACCTTTATTGTGGAATGTGATGCCTCAGGAAATGGAATTGGTGTCGTTTTAATGCAGGAAGGAAGACCCATTGCTTTTGAAAGTCGTCCAATCAAAGGAAAGTATTTACAGAAACCTATTTATGAGAAGGAAATGTTAGCAATACCGCATGCACTAAAGAAATGGTGAACTTACCTAATGGGAAGACACTTCAAGGTAAAAACTGATCATGATAGTCTTAAACACTTTTTGGAACAAAGACTATCTTCAGAAGAGCAGCAAAAATGGGTCACAAAGATGTTGGGTTATGACTTTGAAATAATCTACAAAAAAGGAAGCTTAATGTTGTTGCAGATGCACTCTCAAGAAAGAATGAAGAGGTGGAAGCATTGCTTTGTGCCATTTCTATTATCCAACCAGATTGGATAACCGAAGCAAGAGATGAATGGAAGAAGGACAAAGAAGTATGGACATTCATTCAAAAGTTGCAGCAAGATCCTAGTACATCTGATACATTTAGTTGGAAAAATGATTCCTTATGGTACAAAGATCGCTTATATCTTTGTAAGAATTCCCAACTAAAACAAAATATTCTTCTGGAATTGCACACTTCTCCATTAGGAGGACACTCAGGATTTTTAAAAACTTACCACAGGGTGAAGAAAGAATTTTTTTGGGATGGCCTTAAATCTGATATTCAAAAGTTTGTGGCGGAATGTTTGGTTTGCCAGCAGAATAAAGTGGAAACAATTAAGACCCCGGGACTTTTACAACCTTTATCCATTCCAAGTCAACGTTGGGAGGAGATTTCAATGGATTTTATCACAGGTTTACCTAAGTCTGAAGGAAAGAGTGTCATCATGGTGGTAGTTGATAGACTTACCAAGTATACACACTTTTGTGCATTATCTCATCCATTTAAAGCAAGTACAGTTGCTACTACATTTATGGACAGAATTCAAAAGCTACATGGAAGCCCAAGGGTTATTGTGAGCGACAGAGATCCCATTTTTACTAGAAATTTTTGGATGGAGTTATTTTCTTGTTTGGGTACTCAATTAACTCATAGCTCATCTTATCATCCTCAATCTGATGGTCAAACTGAGATAGTAAATAAATGTTTGGAAGGATATCTTCGTTGTTTTGTATCCGATAAACAAACACAATGGGTCAAGTGGTTACCTCTCGCTGAATGGTGGTATAACACTTCCTTCCATACCGCAGCAAAAATGACCCCATTTATGGCACTTTATGGATATCATCCACCATCCATCACATCATCTTTAAGGGAAAATTCGAAGGTTCAAGCAGTGGAAGACCACATCGAGCATCAGCAAGAAGTTCTCCAACTCTTAAAGGATAACCTGAATTTGGCACAAAATCGAATGAAACAACAGGCAGATCAACATCACAACGAGAGAAGTTTTGATGTAGGAGATTGGGTATTTTTACGGCTACAACCATATAAACAAATGTCCCTCAAGCAAGCTAAGAAGGATAATAAATTATCGCCAAAGTACTATCGTCCTTACAAGGTGTTGCAAAAGATTGGTACTATGGCATACAAATTGGAGCTTCCTGCTTCTTCGCGAGTACATCCAGTTTTCCATGTTTCATGCTTAAAGAAGGTTATAGGTGAAAATCTTCCAGCTCAAACAATATTTCCAGAACTTGATGAGGAAGGAAAAATCATATTGGAACCTGAAGCGGTCACGGAAACAAGAACTCGACAACTACGGAATCGATCAATTTCAGAGTATCTCATCAAGTGGAAGAACTTACCCACCGAAGATTCTACATGGGAGGATGAGAATTTTATACAGAAGCACCCGGAGCTACTCAAGTGTTGAGGACAACACTTTTTTGAAGGAGAGGGGCATGTTAGGTCCCTATATCACTAGTATAGCCCCTTATTATTGTTAGTGTAAACCCCTTATCGTTATTATTGTACCCTTGTAACCCCCATTTTGTTATTATTGTGCCCTTAAATTATTATTGTTAGGTCGGCTAGGATTACATTGTGGCCCACTAGGATTACATTATGGCCCCATGGACTCTTATATATATAAAGGAGGTTTTGTAAATTGTATCATCCAAGAATTGTTCATTTATGTAATGTATTGGAGGTTGCCCCCTCGAAGTGGCTCATTTCTAAGGCATTGATCTCTATTTTCTTCTATTTTTGGAGTCGTTACACAACACTATTCCAGATCTGCAAAGACACAGTTCGGCCACGTTGAATTTGATCCATGTGCAGTCACTTCATTTTGGTTAGCAAGGATTGTGTGTTGAATTGTGTAAACATTCATGAAGGTCGATTAATGCATTGATTTCTATGAGTCGTGGTTCAATGTGCAATTTGACGTCGAGGAATGGCACTGAGATTGGTGTCGGTTCCAATCCAAATACTGACTTATAAAATTAAATCCATCTCTGTTTGTGTAAATTTCCATGGAGGTGTGATGCTGTGGATTCTTCCAATCTAATGGTATGCTATTTTCTTAATATTATCATAAAGTTGTTGACTTCATTGGTTTAGTTAGGGAGTACGTTGGATTCCAAATGGCTTGGTTGGATTCTAAATGCCAACTTTTGATTATTCACTATTAAATAAAATGGTCCTTAAAAGAACCCATTTATGGTGGAAAAGTGGAGTTTGCATAATGCTGCAATATTTCAATGTTTATGTGTTGATGAAATGGAGTATGTAATTGCACACTAAGTGGTGAAGAATGAATCAAATTGCATCATTTGAAGAGTAAACCTGGGTCTCAGTTAAGTTGAAACTTTTTCTACACTAATTTGGAAGTGGAAATTGTGTTTTCTACATCAAGTTTTGGAAGCCAGTTGTATCAAGGCACTTAAAAATGGCATGTGTGGGGCTTGTGAAAGAGGTGCAGCTCCAGTGGAATATTCAAGGTATGGATCCAGTATTTCCACAGTACCATATTCCAGCGTAAGAAAAGGTCACTGGGATTGATCGAGGTAAAGTGTTTGCAAATAGCTCATGTACGTTTTTTTTGGAGAATGTAATATTGAAAGGATATTCAGTTACATTAAGATTTCATGTTTTCAAAGCAATAAATTGAAATTGAAGAGATTGAGATGAGGGAACTTGGCTTAAACTAAGAAGGGAGATTGTGTGTACTTTGAAGGTTTCTAACATTATTTGTTGGGAAAAGATTTATATTAGAAAATTGTTGGGAAGAGATTTATATGCTGGGGAGAAAATGTACCTTGCGCGTCCAAAGTAAGTCTATAGAGGTTTGAATGTATTCCTAAAAGAATACGTGAGAGAAGGGTTGGATCATTTCAACCATGAGAAGATTCAAGGTAAGTTCTCTTTGAATGAATCAATATTCATTGAGTAGAAGTATTTTAAAATCTAGATGATTAAATTTCCGTGCCATACTCAAGAAGATGATCTTTTGTAAATTTTATGAAAGAGTGGAAATATTGCAAATGCAGAGATATAAATGAATGGAAAATGAATGAAAATGCGCTATCCTGGGTGATATAAAAAGAAGTATGCATTTTTATGTGAAAGGGTTTATTATGCATAATGTGGATCCTTCACAGTTTTGGTTAAATCATTTTGGACCAAAGCTTGTAGTTGGAAAAGGGATAATTCGTTTGATTTGTGTTTTAAGATTGTAAACACAATTTCTTGATGTTGTAAAATATTTGTGGAAGTATCTAAGGAGGTGATATTCAGGATGGACACAATGTATGAGATGTACATCATTCATCGAAGAGGTTGAAATATGAATAGCTTGTTCTCTATACATAGGTGAAGAGATGTGAATTGATGTTGTATGGTGCATAAAAGTGCAGGAAAATGTTTGCACTAAAATGATGAGCAAATTGAATGAAGGGCCTGCGAACATTCGCAGTAACAAAGACGACACAGAAGAGTGGAGACAAGAGAATTGAGATTGCGAAGAGAAGGTTTGTTAATAACCTTAACAGGAGCATAAGGTATGATACATCATTTCGAGAAGGTATTTTGAATGTTGGAAATCAAATGGTTTATTTATTTTCACCATAAAATAAATCTCGGGAAAGTGAAACGTATTTCAGATTAAAGACTTCAGCATCATGTGAAATGATAATGGGAAACTGATGGTCTTTCACAAAAATGAAGTATGGAAGAGAGTGAAGATTTTACATCCTAAGAATGTACTAGGGGTGTATGTTTGTTGGAGGATTGTATAACTTGAATTAAGTCAAAATATCCACTATCATAGTTTGGGCAAGCCTTGAAGTCAAAACAGATGTTAGAGTCAAATGAAAGTTTGGATAGTTTGAGTTAAGATTGAGTATTTTCATCCAAGATGAAGATTTGGTGTAAATTATGAAGTCAAAGAGTCGTAAGCTAAGTAAAAATTCTGAATGTAATGGGGTTCATGATCGGCAGAGCTCGACACCCAAAGAATTGGTCCTTGTAACACATGAGTTACTAAAGTGTTGTTTGCAGCAAAGTGAAGCAAGGGAGTTGCCAGAGATGATTCCAAGAGAGGGAACTGAAAGAGGTCATGCGCAGGTAGAGAGCTTATATTGCTAAATGGCAAGTGGGAAGACTTGCTGAAAACGGGATTCAAATGAAATCCACAAGTGAACAGATGAATTTCACAAAGGAGGAGAAGATGACTGTTGATAGTCATTTCCGAAGATCTGATGAAGACCACAACAGAGGGCATAAGAAGGAAAATGCCAAGGTAAGTGGCATATGTGAACAGTTGATGAATGAATATTATGAGCAGGAGAAGGCTGAGATAACAGTTCAACTTTAATTGTTAATGGAATTGTTGCAGGAAAATGTGAAAGACCAGACACATGGTTGGACCATGAGAAAGAAGGTAAAGTGGCAGAGACTACACGCAAAGAGGGAAAAGAAAGTAAACATATAGTTGGTAGAAGATCTAAGGAAGCTTGAGCAGATGTTGAGGTGTGAAGAACTCAGAGAGGCTGAGTTAAAAATGGATGTTTCCATTTGTGGCCCAGAATAGGGTGAAATTCTGGGTGAAGAGATCAATGAGGAAGATCTCATGAACTATTGGGATAGTTCGGAATAATCTGAAGATGTGTTGGCGAAAGAATTAGATGAGGCTATGAAGCCTTGTATTTTTAAATCTCACAGTTTATGTATGTTTGTAGGATGTGCGAAAGATGGTGAACAGTCTGGTGAAACTGTCACAGAGAAGAATGAAACTCTTGAGGTAAAGTCTGATGGAGAATGCCTTTCAGAGAAGGAAGGTATTGATTTGTTACAACAGGAAGAAATCATAAATGAATTCTTGTTTGGGGAAAGACAACAAGTTGAAGCTGTTATGGAGTAGAAGCATAATGGAAACGCCGAAGAGATATTCCAAGAAGGTAAAAAATTGTATTTGTTTAGTGAATTTGCTGATAGAATTTTACAATGTGATGATGTTGAAACTAGGACAACTTAAGAAGATTACCAGAAGAAGAATGAAGTTGGGAATGAAGGTTGTGATGAAGTGCTAGAAAGATTTCATATGGAAATCAAGTTCTTGGAACGATGGCTTAAGGAACTTGAGGGAGAATTGAAGATTGCAGAACCTGATCCAGAAGGAATTGCAGTTACTATGCGTGATAGGGATGAATTTTTTTTAACATTTATGGAGTTGAATGAATGTTATAATTTTTCAGATAATGATGTAACTGTAGGTCCAGAAAACGACATTAACAAATATAATGTCGAAATCAAAGAAATTGAGAAGAATTTATTTAGCGTTGAGATGGAAGATCAGAAGCAACAAGAAAATTATGTCCGTAGAGACATAACAGAGACAGAAATAATGATCCAGGAGGATTAATATGGAAGCAACCAGCAGTTCAAAACATAATCTATTGAAATCCAGAAAGTCGATAATGGGAGATTGGTGCTTGAAGCATCAAAAGAGACCGAAAGGTGTTATCTTTTTAAAACTAACAGTTTGTTGGTGAATGCAGGTACATCACTAGACTAGAAATTTGTTGCTATTAAAGAAATCAAAGACTATAGTTGTAATCAAGAAGGAGTTCTTGATTATTCTTCATTGCAGAAAATTAAGTGTTCAGCTCAGTTGGAGACGAAAGAGTTCGACAAAGAGGAGTTACTCCAAGAAATTGGCAAAAGAAAGTGTTGGAGGAGCCGATGGAATCCGATCGATAGAGTGAGTGATGAGTTACCAAACCGAGTTTATACTTCGAAGGATCAGTGGTAGAACAGAGTTTGGAATCCTGGAGGGAGCAAGTCATCATGACTTGTGGCTGTTGTATTGTTACAGAAAAGCGACAGACCTCATAGACAGGAGTCTATGGAAACTTCTCTACATGGGGAGTTTGATGCATGAGCATCAAAGCTAAATTTTCATTATTCAATTATGTAATTAGGGGGGTGATGATTTTTAATTATGTTATTAATTAATTTTCTCATTTTTAATAAATTAGGAGAGAAAATACAAATGTGAGGATTATTGTAAATATTCCTTAAATAATTAAGGATATGAGTGGAGTTGAATTAGGTAGATAATCTAGGGATTAGGAATTCCATAAACGAGACTTATTTGAGTCCAAAAAAAGATAAATCTAATTCAGATTTTAAGTTGAGATTTGTGTGGAGGAAATTATGGAGTGGAATAAATTCATATTTATGTATAAATATGTAGCTTGTGAGAGTGTGAAAGGACAAGTGAGGAAGTGAGGAAGTGAGGAATACAGAGAGAGTAAGAGAAATGGTTTGAAGGGCTGAGAGCCAAGAGGCCACCCATTGTAATATTTGGCCAAAGAGTTTTTATGTTTTTATATCAGTATTTTATTTATGTGGCTCTGCTTCCTTCATATGTATTTTTGAGCTGAACATATTTGTGGTTTTAACGAAGAATTTTACTTTGAAGGTAGCACATGAGTTTTTATATGCTAGGATCTGTTTAACCCGGTATCTTGGCATCAAAGTCATTCATTCTTATAAATTGGGATTAACAACAATTTCTTGTAAATACACCACCATTATTAGAATTATTACATCTAGTGGCAAGCTACTCATTCTTATAAATTGAGATTAACAACAAATGGATCTAGAAATAAGTAAAAGGATGTTCTTTATAGGTTGGAATTTTTTATTCCTTCCTCCTCTTATCGAGCCTTACAACATTGGAATATAGAAACTATAGAATTAAATTCCAAAGAATTTATAGAATTAGATAGAATAATAAGTGCTTAAAAAAAGAGATGGTGGTTATTTAACCATAAATACAATATAATGCTTACCTTTAGCAACCCTCTTTAAAGAAGATATTCTAAATTACTATTATGTTATGTATATTATAAGAGGATCTAATTTCATGGGGAAAGGAAGTGTGATTAAGTAAAAAAAAATACATTTCAAATTCTTGATTTAGTACTCCTGCAACAAATGCCAAAAGTCGAACCTAATATTAGATATATTATAATTTTTGTTGTGTTTATGCTATACAAAAATGTTGTACAAACATTTTGAAATTTTGAGAGGTTCTACTTAGGGATACATAGCCTTATTTCAATTCCAAATATATAAAAACAATAAAAATCTAAATGCACAAAAATTTTGCAGCATAAGTTGGATTACTACCCCAATAAAAAAAATACCGTCAAAAACTTATTCAGGAACCATGTATAATTGTATCTGATATACTTCCATCCCCTAGATGAAAGATGATTTGTGGATAATTGAGAATGATTTCAATGTTGGGCCCTCAATAGAAAAATATTATCAAAATCTTATTTAG